>WBMZ01012664.1:0-445553 GCA_013400975.1 Atrichornis clamosus
TTTTAAACTAAGACACCATGTTAGTCAAAAATACCACGTAGATACAGCACAATAGCAGGGATATTGGTGAGCACTAGAGGCAGATGTGCATAAATCCCTCAAGCAACATCGGTATCCCAAGCCTGCTTGTTCTCAGACCACAGCAGAAAATGTGGTAGTACCCCTGAATACATTCACCAAGCTGAGTTTGCTCTACTAAGTGGTAGTGATTTCTGTTACAAAGGAACCGCTATAAGCACAATTAAGAGAATGGGAGTCCCAAAATAGCATGAGAGTCTGATCCATGAGGATATTAAACCCATGCAAATAACTTCCTAATCTGAATCCATACTGAATATATGCTTCTTTATTTCAGAAGAACATCACATTGCCATTGGCTAGTTTTAATTTCTAGTTTATCTTTCAGAATAATTCACCGTGCAAACAAATCATACAAAGAAGGGTCCTTTGCCTCAGAGGTTTTACCAGTGTGGAAAAAGCCATTGCAAAGTAGAACTTATACATTAGGTAGTACTGTTTCCTTAGGAACATGCAAACAGAAACCCCAGCTGCTGTTACCAGTGTCACAACATCAGTTAAGCAGGAGCTTCAGGAGCTGCAGTATCCCTGTCTGGCAACCATGGACCATATTCACGCAAAATATATCCATGCAAAACCAAAACAGAATGCAAGTGTCCCCATCCTACAGAACACTCAAATGCTCTCCTTCCCCCAAACAACGTGAGGGCATTAGTAAGTAAAGATTTCAAATAAACCTTTTTTTTTTGGTTGATAAAATTAAGAAGCTAATCACAGAAACTACTAAAAAGCAGCAAAGAATCATGGTTGCTACACGTGGTGGGAAGCCGTTTCTCCTCTGATAAATCTGTCTCCCACTGGAACAAGGCTGTAACCCTGACTGCTAAAATACTTGAGCAAAATGACACTAGCTGTTTTCTGTACGCTCCACAGGAACAAACATGACTCTAACTCACAACATATCCTACTGTGGTCACGTACCTGGCATTTGTTCTTGACAGCTCTGCCCCCACTATTAAAAAAATCCTTACAAACCAGAACTACCACTTTGCCTCAGCTTTTCAGTCATGCTTATTCACATCCTCCCTGGCTTCAGAGACTTTTTGTAGAAAAAAAAATTAAAATTAAAAAAAATTTTGTCAGTTTTATAAACATCCATTTACCTCCCATAATAAAACCACACAAAAGTTTATATCAGACACTTTTAGGTGTCTATAACCACACTTATGTGGGCAGAAGAACTTGTATTTAACTTTACTTTCTGTGATGCAGCTATGGACTGGACTTTGTTCATAGAAGTAGTGTTGATTTTGGATCTTCATCTGAACAGGACACTTGGTGGTTTGAGAGCTCCCCCATGACAGCCATGTGAGAGTTTTATCCTGGTGGTGACAAAGACTCTCTGTTTAAGCTGTAGGCATCTATGAACACAGGGCAGATGCATGTAGCTGCATCAGACACAAACTGGAGAACAGTTCCAAAAGGCAGCAGAAGCACTATCTAACAGTGCAAACCTACTGTACAAAATGAAGACAGGTCAAGTAAGACAGGAAATAACCAGGAGAGAAAATCTGGTTATTTATGGAATTTGCAGTAAAGATGAAAAGCAATTTTTCTTCAGATTACCACTTTGATTCCAGTCCTTAAGAACACCCTACGGAAAGGTCATAAGATGGCTCAATCCCCTCCTCTAACAGTGTCTCTCCTCCCAAACCTGATTTGAAACAAGTCAGTGGGTTAACATGACAAAGCAGTATCTCTGATTTTAAGTCTTAAAGGCCAACTCTTCCATATAAATGTTGTAGTCCCTGCTTTCAAGGGTCTATACTACCTTATATTTGGGGAGTAGGAGTGGTGAAATGGGGAAATTGTCACTGTTTATTATAGATCACGTCACATTAAAAGCTTTCTGAGATAAGCAAAAAGAGGTTGAATGCAGTCTATAAGTCTCAGGAGGAAGGTTAAAATTCAGTAGATTGTAGGCAGACCTTAGGAACCATGGAAGTGGAGTGAAAGGGGTTCCTTGCTGCAGACTGTGCTGAGAGAAGGATCAGCCCATCTCTCATCTGTGGATGCAGGCTCTAGCAATTCCACCTGGGTGCAATCCTGTGCCATGTGCTCCCTGTTTGAGCAGGGAGGCGGGGCCAGGTGACCCACTGTGGTCCCTTCCAGTCTGACCCATTCTGTGATTCTGTAACCCTAATCTGCAATGAGGCAGATTCTGGGAGTGAAACATGAAATTTCTGCATAACCATGAGCTTCCCTCTCTCTTTTACCACCACCCCTTACATCATCTCTAAGAATTTTGGTTTTAATAGTATGGCATGTCACTCAAATTGTACCAGTTACCTCAATTTTTATACAGCCAGTGTGAGTTTCCATATCAAAAGACACTGTGAGAGACAAACCCTTCAAAAACCCTGAAGGGGTGTATGAGCGAGTACTGACTACGTAACTAGTAGACTGTGTGTTTCCAAACTAAAATTCCTCTGGACTGAAGTTTTGAGCCAGTAAGCAGATGCTGTCAGTAGGGATTCTTAGCAGTGGCTACAGGAGTTTGGTTCCTAAGCAGAGAAGCCAGCACTGGACAGGACTTTCTGCCAAAGGACTGATCTGAATATCTATTTTGAATTTACTTGGTAGCTGGTCACAGGGAGACTAAATAAACCCAGCAGTTGTTTGCTGCTGCTTTTGATAGACACACAAATATAAGACACATTAGCCATCACACCAATTCCATCTGTGATCTGCAGTTTGGCAAAGTCAACTAACAATTTATCATCCTTCCAAAAGAAGGTGGCAAAAATGATACAGTGATTCTAAGTATGAGAGGTGCACGTATTATTAACTGGCAATAGGAAAATTTCAGGAAGTGCATTTCATGTAACCTGCTATGCTGCTAGACAAAGGAGAGCTCTTAGTTCTCACCTTCATTCTGTGAAGCTCAACAAATATTAAGACCAAATATGGTTAAAAACCTGCCTGTACATCAGACAATTATTCAATTACAAAATGATGTTTTCTTTGAATTGCTTCATCAATCTCAATTATCAGTTCTCACAGCTGCTAACAAACCTCTGATTTAATAGTGAGAAATGACAGAACTAGAATGACACCGTATTCTTTGTTGTGCTGAAAGCGCATGGAAAATATATTTGAGGGAGTTACATTTTACTTGTACAAACAAGTAATGAAAAAAGCCCATTGTACCGCAGTGCTTAAAAGCACTGAATCATTTTGTGATGGAGTTCCTTTTCTAAGCTATGCATTGTCACGACTGCAGGCTCTGCTCCTGTGTTAGGTACACCTCATCACCTAGGGCTGAAGGAAGTGTTACTTATACTTCTCTATGGAAATAAAGAAATAAGGATTATCAGAACATTCAGAACCACTTGAAAGCTGGCAGCCAACATGGTTACTCCACTACTGTGTCTCCGACAGGCTAGCATCAGAACTGTCCAGCCTTGAAAATCTGAGGCAGGCAATTGCAAATTAGGCAATTTCTTCCCAACATCTCAACTAAATATTGTCCTGCTCCCTAAGGCAAAAGAAAAATACATGTGCATTTCAAATTTTCACATCTTCATTAGGCAGAATCATTGGCTGAAGGAAGCTGCAAAGGACATAACTTAGATCACTCTGTTAAGTCTTGAAGTCTCTGGGGAAACCCGCTGCAGTTCATTGCAATTCCTTTAGGATATCATTTTATGATGATATAATGAATGTACACACAGGGATAAAGTACTTTGAAGAGCTCAGATGGAAGCCTGACCCTACGGAAAAACAATTATCTGAATCATGGCCTAAATACTAACAGATACAAGAAGTGCAACATACCAGTTTTTTCTCTTATTTATGCAATCAGGTAGAAAATTATCTTTCCTGAGACTGCAGAGTTTTCCCCCAGGTGCTCTTTTAGAGTTTTTTTTATCCTTGAAAATGCTCACAGAGAAAGTCTAACACAAGATTACCAAGATTCTGATTATGAAAATATGGTGTGTGGGAGCAAGGGCATGCTCTGTTTTTAAATAGAGCTCAGTTTGCTTGTTTTGCGCCTAGAGGGGAATAAAAATGAAAGCTAGTAAACAAATAAAAATTAAAAGAACCTTCTCCCCCCCCATTATTTTCTTTTAGCCAAGCTGATGAGATGAGTCCAGTCAGGCTCTGCTCATCCACCTTTTCTCATCCTTGTTTCCTGTGGGAATACTGATCAACAAGGAGAGGCTTTGAACTTATGCATGTAACTCTTTCATCTGAAGTTTCCACAGTGGTTTTAAAGAATAAAAACCACAAATATATTTAAAAGAAACAAAAAAAAAGCTGTTGCAACAAATCTACTTTTCTTTTACTCTCTTGTGGAAACAGCAGCACAATCCTTTCACCATTTAAGTAAAGACCAATCTATACCTGAAGGATTTCTTCACTGCCTCTTGGGATGAAAGAATTTAAACTGATTTGAGTAAAGACAAGAAGCATCAAGAAGAAAAGAAATTGGAAACAACAGAAGAAACAATACCTCGTACTTCTAATTTTAGAGATGAAAATATATGTAAGATAAAATCAAAAGGAGGCAACTAACTTTATAAATGGGGCAATCACCCAGAGGCCTGAGCTCTGCTCCCACGCTGTGGAAGCTCTCGTGCAGACAGGCAGCAGGACTGTCCTGGGTGGCAAGTTTTACTCAGAATACCAAAGATGACTGTACTTGCATCATCTTGGGAATTACGAGTGCTCTCTCTCTAGCAAAAGTTTGTCTGATCACTGGAACTGACAGGTACTACCACACAGACTAACACGTACAGCCTCACTCCTTGAATTTACAAACACAGACTGACATCAGAGAACAGCAGACTGCTGTGCCTGGAGAACATTAGAGAGAAAAACACTTGTAGGATTAGAGAAACTATATGTATATCAGAAACCTGAGACAAATATGAATTTAGTTGATGATGTTATTGATACTTTGCTGAATTCTGAAGTCATGAACTAAGGGCCAGCATTAATAAGTGCTCACATTCATCAATAAAAAGGTAAATTTGCTATGAAGCATTTTGTATGCATTGGTATTCTGGGAAAACAACCAAGAAGGAAAAAACATCATGAGGAAAGACTTGCCTTTTGTTAGCAAGGTGAACCTTTTGTTTTTCGATTGGATTTGGTCTAGTATACAAAATATATGAACACATCTAATGAAAACAAATTTTGTCAAAATTTTCTCATTTCCCATGTATTGTTTAAAAAGCCTAGGTCTTATGTTTTCTACTTTTATTTCTTAATTTTCATTTATTCATTAAAAAGTATTTACTGGGTATGTTGAACTTTTGAGAAAGAAATGGGCTGAAAGTAGAAAAGCCTTAGGAAAGTAGCACAAAGATTAAAAAATCGAAAAGAAAGTTTTTGCTAGTGGAAAATATTATTTTACTATTAACAACAACTTGTTTCTATTTATTAGAGGGTTACATTGGATCCATGGCATGTTTGCCACAGGTTCTGCTTACTAAACAGTGCATCCTATAATGGCAAGCTGAGAAATGGAGCTTGAAGCACCTTTATTGTAAGTCTGACTTTTCTTCCAGAGTTCTGAATGACTTTGGGCAAGTTTCCACTTATTTTTAGGACTCAGTTTTCCCCATCTGCAAATGAGAAGAGTTACATCTATTGTCTTTTCCAAGCACCTCCGGATCACTTAGCTATTCAGATGACATTTCATTAAGTATTATTACCACTACTCTCAGTTTTCAATATAGCTAAGTCAAAAGTGAGATTGAGCTGACATTTCAGCAGCAAACTCATTTTATAACAAATTCTGCTAAAACATTTAAGTACATGACATAGATGAAAGCATGTGGTGGAACAAATTGATAGCAAATATACAGACTAGAAATTATATTTGGACTAATCAGTATCCATTTTTGTATTTACTCTGCAAACTTTTCAATAAATGCATTTTACTAGTTCAAATATGTATGAATTTAAAATTCATACATGCAACTATTCACTCAAGGTATCAAACTGTATAAAGGATTGGGGAAAAAAAATCCCATTTTAGAAAGCTAGTGAAAAACACCCAGAGCTAAGAAACCTGGGACCACAAGATAAAGGTAAATAATTCCGTAAGAAAAAATGGTCACTATTAGGGCATTGGATGGGAAAGAAAGACATTAATTATTTACCATTTCAATGTAAATCCAGTAATAAAGAAAATTGATCATGGAAAATCCACACATGGGAAATCCAGTGACACACAAAGAGACAGAAATTAAAAATATAAATTATTCACTGGAAAGTTATTGTTAAACTGTTTTATGACACTGATCTTTCAGCTGTCTGAAAGACCACAGCTTAATATTCTAGGAAGAAAGAGAAAACTTCCCACACCTCTGTTTATTACTTGTATATCCTAATTAAGGCGAAATAAATTGCATTCCTTTTGAATAAACCATCCAAGATGACAGTCACAAATAATTTTAGAAGAAACACTATTAATTTTGTTCCACTTATACTATTATTTAATTTATAAATAACATGTTGTCTGCAGAAGTATTGTGATTTTTATTAAATGCACCTTCACAGGGAAAAAAACCCGAAGTTATTCAAAACTCATTTTGTCCTTAACTATTTGAAGTTAGAAATAAAAGCAGTGAGATAGTTCATTAATATCTGGTTTTTGACTTGTTGGACAGTGGGGAAGTGGGAAGGAAGTAAAGGACTGCACAGTTACAGCTCTAAGACTCACCCCAGAAGAGTCAGTGTCATTAATTACGAGATCTCACTGTGTTAAGCCACAGGAGCATCCTGAAGACACTTTACATGCTTGCATTTTAATAACTTGCATGTCTCTGCTGCACTCCTACAGGAGAGCCTTAGGGCAGCTCCAAGCAGGTTGAAAACAAAAACTCCTGTGCCGGACTGTACCCAGGCTCATTAACCTTGCCTCTGAGCAGGGTTAATTAGATCAGATTGGGCCTCAAGCTATCCTGGTGACTATTCTGCATTGTGCCATTTCCACATGCCCTTGTGATTCAGCTGCATCAGCAAGTGTGGAGATGCAACTTCAAAAGGTTCCAAATTTGATTATTTTTGCCTTTCTTTCTGCTTTTTATTCTTTCTTCCTACTGATGGGAAACCACTATCTGAAAAATTAATCTTTCAAGTGAAGAGAATTTTTTTTTTTAAGTCATCAGTTTTCTCAATGTATTTTAGGTCCTGTAGTTCACTTAATGCCTACTGCTCTTTTCTACTGAGTAGTCAAGCTCTGTCAGGTTGCTCACAATACGGATGACAACACCTTTATCTCCTGAAAAGAACAGATGGTTGTACAGAAATTGTTGGAAAGACAAGTGCATTAAATATTACAAGTATCCACACGACAGCTGTGGGGGCTACAGCAGCCCTGGCAATAAGAAAAATTGTTCTTCAGATTAGTGGTTTTGTTACATTCAAAACAAGAGACTTATTTAATAGGAGGGAGTTAATTACAAGTAGCTGTATTGATAGGCAATTTCAGCCTCAGAGAGGGGATTAAATCCATTCATTGAATGTGTGCATGTCCATTTGTAGACATTTGCTAATGTTATCTGAAGAAGTTACAATAACAGTTGCAGTTTATTTTCTCCACTGTAATCAAAAGGACAGAATTTTACTCTATTTTTTTCTTCCACAAGGATCTCTCGGGTTTGAAAAGAAAATTTAATTGTTGCACTTTGATATACAACATTCAGATCTTTTTAATCTTTATTCTGTCAGTAAATTTTCCTGCAGCAAGTTTCCTCCTAATTGCAGTTCTGATTAAAGTAAGCATTTCCATAGTTTAGATGGCTTTGTAAATCACAGTTACTGGCTGCTTCTCCTAAGGTGAACAGGAACTCACTTGGTAGAGAAGCTTTACTATGCAAAGTGACTGAGCAATAACATAATTAACATTTGTCTTAAGTTATCTCTCATGCTTTAAATATAAATACTCAGTTCCTCTTTGTATGCCAGGTATTGAGCAATGATCATTGTAAAGTTCCCCATGAAAGGGAACCAGGTACTGACTTCACTTTTAACACTGTAACTTGGAAGATGTGAAATGTGAAGTTACTAAGTAATATAGTGATAAAAATATGAGCTAAGAACATCAAAACAAACCAGAAGTTATTGCTTTTTGAAGGGGAGTTGAGAGCTTGAATAGCTTACTTTTATTTCACTCTCATATAAACCCTGCCCTCCCATGTATGCTTATTTGCAAGCACGTGACCTTAATCTCAAAATTACAACTACCATCAACCTGGAACTGGGAAAGTCTCTTTGAAATTTTTGCATAGACACAATTTACAGGAATAATATACAATCGCATGAAATTAAGGGGAGAATGCAACAGAATTTACACCCAGTTCTTGCAGATTTAAGTATAAAACTACTAAGTAAGCTAATAGCAAAATTCCCTGGGATTCTATGGAAGTTCATTTCCACAGACAGAACAGAATAATCCAAATGAGACTTGTCTGACTTCTTACTGAGTAAAATCATATAGAGCCTACAGAACTAAAGCAAATAACCAGTATATTTTCAAGTATTAATATTTGCAATTGGTATATAAAATTAGAATATTGATGACCTATTGCCATATTAAATGCAGAAAGTCACCACTCTAAATTGCAATGCCTGTTTGTGCTTCTAGAAGGGCTACGCTGGGGCAACCTTTTGGGCCTTTGAAGGTGTTGCGGCACTCTTCAGTGCTTTCTTAAATTAACTAAATATATCCAACTCACTAGAAGTTTTTCTCACATACCTTGGATTATTTTTACTTTCTCCTCTGGTTGCGCTCTACTGGGTCCAGACTTTTCTAAGTGCAGTGCTCAAAACCAGACACAGTACATGAGCCGAGCTATTATTAGGGCTGAGTGATATGCCAAAGATTTCTTTGCATATCTCAGACTTATTTTTAATAGGGCACACATTTTATATCCCACAGCGATATTTGGGGTCAATGCATTTGGTGACAATACAAGGCCAGTGACTGGCTCCTTTCCACGGAGTTTCTGCACGGCCCATTTCCTGTCCTGTGTTTGGGCAGACGGTGCCTCTTACTGAATTACTGCAGTTTGCATTCAGCCTTTCCCAATCCTTTTTATTTCAGGTGATTCCACCAATTGGCCAGGATTATCTTGAATGCTTTCAGAGTGCTCAAGGCCTTTCCCTAGAACTTCTTACCATTTGCGAATGTATTAAGGGCACTCTTTATTTCATCATATTAACAAAACAACCCACAAAATAGTACCAGACTCAGCGTGCAGAAGGAAATACAAAACATTTCTCTTCCTACCTGTATATGTTGATGCTGTAAGCTAACATCTGTCATAGAGTTAGAAAGCAATGAAAACCCAGGATAATGTACAGCTAATTTAGTCTTTCAAAAGGCAAAAACCCACAACAGCTGCTAAAAAGCACAAATGACTCAGTCTTCCAAATATAAGACCATTGCTTTTAAATAATTGTTAATCTTGCCTCAATTACACAGCACGCAATTCAACCCCTGCATTGCTATTAACTCCACAGAGAGAAGTCTTTTATACACAAAAACATTGGATTTATGGTGCCGAACCTTTCCCCTAAGATGATTCAGAAAGTTCTCCCTGACCACTAATCAAAAATGTTTGACATTCTTGTTCTGACTGACAAACGTTGGAGCCTGATGTTACTCACAAACTCATCCAGAATACATCCACACTCTTTTTAAAAGCTGAACAATTAAGAGGTCAGGGCACAGAATTTGTCACTAAATATGTTCATTTTGGAGAACAGGGGAGTACAAACTGTACCATTCCTTTCAGGAGAGAAGGCACTGGGAATGAAAAATTAGGAAGACTCCACTGCCCGTTCTTGTGACACAAGATCAGTGTCTGTATGTGTATCGATTTAATTTTCAAGGCAGGCACTTTTAGCAGGCAGCAAATCTTTTGTAATTAAATCAAGGAATAAAAAAACAAGAAGAGAGAAGTTAAGTCTCAAAATTCTTATCACTATCTAGGCAATTGAGGATAGAAATGACTTTTCTTTCTCCTTAACATAATCTGTTGGTTGTCTGCTGTGAATATATGAGAATTCAGTATACACAGCTTAACTAATTCAACCTCAGTCTGCAGGGACATTTAAGAGTGTTAGACTATTAGAGCAGAGACTCATCAAACAGAACAGGGATTAATGTCCTTCCTGGATATTTAACACTTTTGAAATACTTTCTTACCTATATAGATTGCAAAATTTATGATTCGTATGGAATGAAATGAAATGATAAACACTGCTATAATTCAATTTCTAGTGGTATCAAGAAAGGCATTGCATAGTTTGCAGGAGATACAAGGTTAATGCTACATAACAAACTACCTCTATTTTTCTCCTGTGAAGAAATATGGTAGAATCATAGGATTAGAAAATATCTCAAGCTGGAAGGACTCATAAGGATCAAGTTCAACTCTGTGTTCCTCACAGGACTACCTAAAACTAAACCATATGACTAAAGAGCATAGTCCAGACACTTCTAGAACTCTTGGTGGGACTGATGCCATGACCACTTCCCTGGAGAGCCCATTCTGAGAGGTAATTATTTCGTATATGCAATTCCTCTTTTATGAGAAAGTTCTGACTATGCACAATGCATTAGCTTTGACTCTCAGCTCATGAGTCTAGCACAACACTGGAATTAAGCCAGACACCTGGAAATTTCAGGTAACTGGCACAGATCTCTCTCCTGACTGGAAAATGTCAGTGCCTACCCAGTATTGGCACCTGAATTCAAGAGGGAACCAATCCTGCTTAGACCTTTCCTAATAGCCACTGTACACTTCTGACATGTCCACTGAGTATGTCTAAGGAAATGCCTGAGTAACATTAAATTGGGAAAATATCCCTAAAACACAGCAAGTTCCACCTATCAATACAGAGTGGGGGATGAACATATTGAGAACAGCCTTGCTGAGAAGGACTTGGGGGTGCTGGTGAATGAGAGGCTGGACATGAGCTGGCAATGTGGGTTTGTGGCCCATAAAGCCAACCTTGTCCCGGGCTGCATCCAAAGCAGCGTGGCCAGGAAGGTGAGGGAGGGGATTCTGTCCTGCTCTGCTCTGCTGAAACCCCATCTGCAGTGCTGCATCCAGGTCTGGGGTCCCCAGACAGAAACAACATGGACATGCTGGAGAGAGTTCGGAGGAGGCCATCAAGATGATTAGAGGGATGGAAAACCTCTCCTGTGAAGAAAGGCTAAGAGAATTTGGATTGTTCAGCCTGGAAAAGAGAAGGCTTTGGGGTGAGGGCAGGGAGACACTGGAACAGATTGCCCAGGGAAACTGTGGATGCCTCACAGTGTTCAAGGTCAGGTTGGACGGGGCTCTGAGCAACCTGACGTAGTGGAAGGTGTCCCTGTTCATGGCAGGGGGATTAGAACTAAATGAACTTTATGGTCCCTTCCAACCTAAACCACTTTGATTTTATATGATTCTATGAACATAAAGAACATCTATGCTGTGAGGGCAACCAAGCACTGAGACAGGTTGCCCAGAGAGGTTGTAGAGTCTCCTGCTTTGAAGATACTAAAAAACTGCCTGGACAACCCTGAATAATGTGTTCTAGGATGACCCTGCTTGAACAGGGTGTTGGACCAGATGAGCCACTGCGGTCCCTTCCAACCTTACCCATTCTTTGATTCTGTGAATTCTCCCTAGCGCTGCATATTCCAGAAACTTACTCTTGCTTTTATAAACCCATGTTGTACTGGGAGCACAATGTAAAAGCCTCTGGTTCTTTCTGGGGGCCGTGAGACCTGTGTGCCAAACCAGATTTGTCACACGTCTGCAAATGACCTACTTGATAATGGTGCCAGAAACACTGCGGGCTGCATTCTCACGCCAGCAGTTTTTGCACATGCAGGATGAAGACTATCACTTGGTGACTGGTGCCACCATCCTGTGGGACCTTTGAAGCGGCCACCTCTCCCTCTGCTTCCGTACGTGCAGAGTGCCCTCGGCCCTGAGCCTGCCTCTGGTGGCCACCAGCCACGGGCAGCGGGTGGTTCCTGACTGGCCGCGGCTCCCGCACGGCGCTGGGCTGGCCCGGGCTGCGGGGAGCGATGTTATCAGCAACAGCCCACCGGGGCCGGGGGACAGCCCAGCCGGGGCCCCGGAGGCGCTGTCCGGGAGCCGGGTGCTGCAGGAGCCCCTGGGACAAATTGCACAGCTTAGCAGGCGAAGAACAGCGAGACAGGAATAAGCAGAGATGAATGCACATGACAAGAGGCTGTAAATGCAGAACCAAAATAGACAGCAGCAATTGCTATAGCCTAAAACGCCATCATTAGTCCCAGCCAGCTCTAACAGCTTAAAGGATAGATTCAGACAAAAGATAAAATCAACTGAACCAGGAAAAATCAACCAAAAAGGCCCCACCAAAAACTAGTGAGCAATATAACATCACTTGGGAGCCTACTGATGCTATTTTTAGGTAGTAATGTGCTAAAAACTATAGAGAAAGAAGAGGTGCAGTATTTCTGGAGCACAGCTGCGGCTCAGCCTGCTGAAGCCTCCAACCCTGCAGTGCCACACAGCACCACGATGGACACAGCCACAGGACATCGTGCCACTCCTTACTGCAGGCTGCTGCAGCACCGAGACACCCCCTGAGGCAAAGAAACCTCGCACAACTATGTGGAACAATGTCAGCATCTCAGTTCGGTATTAAGTAGAAAAATTCTGCATCAGAAAACCTCTGTAATTCACCAGAGCAATAAACCATTCAAGTTGCTGGCAAAAAAACAATCCCCAAACTCCAGTTCAAAGCAAAATCTCGAGTAAATCAGTTGTGAACAGAAAGTATCTTGCTGGTCCTAAACTAGGCCAAGTTAAGAGTTCAGAGCAATTCCTCCACTTTCAGACAAAAATTATTCCTGAAGGAGAATACTTAAAGTGTACTGTGAAGTGCTTGATTTTTATCAGGAGGTTTAGGAATTTGGCTGCAACAGTTTGCTATGAGATGACTTTGAACAGCACTAACGAAAGACATCTCAGAGCCTTAAAGGAGCACTTAGCCTTTCCCTGAGAAGGTCCCTTAAAACGAAAAACTACTACCTGAAGATTGATTAAATGACCACTTAATTAGATAGGGTAGATCTACTGACAATATCTGACAGCACCAGGAAAAAAAAAAGTGTGCCTTTAAGGAATTTGAAGAAATGAAATAATTTGTGTTTCCAACATTCAAAAAACACCACATCTGTAGCAAGAAATGGTGCAAAGTGCATGCTTGAAGTAGTTCTGCTTCTTAGGACAGCTTTAGAGAATAAGATGTTTCAGACTACAGTGAAATTCACCACGTAGTCTACATTCTACCTGTAATAATTAAATGAAAAATAACCTCCCAACACATTTCATATTAGTCTAGGTTTCTAAAAGTAGTAATAATACTAATAACAACAACAACTACAGCATTCAATTTTCAGATCCTATTTTCATCCAAATTAAAGGGCCAGAATGTACTCTTCTGGCTTAGCATGCATAAAGGATAGGCTCTCTTACACACTCTAAAAGCTCTCGAAATCTGCTCAGGTTAAGATTCAGGATTTCAGCCTGCACTTCTATTCTTATCAGGATAAAATAGAAAGAAGAGTACAATCCTGTTCAAAGAGCATAATTTGAAAAGGAAAAAAAAAAAAAAAAGAAAGGAGAATAAAACCCTAGTACTTTTTAAAAGGAATTAGGTAAAAAACCAAACAAACCCAAACCACAAAACAATCCTTGGACTCTCTTACTCCCAAATTATAGAATACATATGCTGCAGAATTACTGATATGCCTGACCTTTCAAACAGCACCCAACACACTTCTCAGAGTATCAAAGCTTTCTTGATATCATCAAATATATGGCAATTTTCCAGGGAAAAAGAATCAGCACTTTTGAAGGTATATGTACAATATTGCACGGGGAGCAAGAGAAAGTGTGGTTAGGAAATGCCAGCTTCATCTGCTGGCTCCTGAGCTGTCTGCTCACAATCCTCCTGCAGCAGGGCTGGAAGAGGCGAGTGCTCCATCACAAATAACCCAGCAGAGCATCCCAGGAACATCAGTAACGTGTATCTCTCTAAAACCCAAGTGGCCAGCCTGTCATATGTTTCCAGGACACACTGAGGGGCAGGTGCTCCTGCCCTGCCCCTCAGCTCCATTTCTTTCAGCTGTCCAGGAGGAGAGCAGGTCCCTGCAGAACAAGCTCAGATTCCTCTAGGATATGGCACCCTGAGCTGTCACTAAGCTCTTTGAGCAACCCTTCATACTCTTTCCTCCGGTGGTTTTGCCAACTCAGTTGCTGCCCGGAGTGGGGCATAGAATGAATGTCCCTCCACCTGAGCCAGTGACAGGGCAGTTTTCTGATTTGAACTGGGCTCTTTGGAGCTATACTTTTACCTGGACCTTCTCTCCTAACTCAAAGTAATAGAAATCTCATGCAGTATTCTACACTGAAAATTAACATGGAGCAAAAGAAACTCCTAGAACTTCTGTGAAAATAAGTTTCATCCTTTGCATTTTTTTCTTTTTTTAAGAGGCACTGATAAAACACCCAAAAAACACCTTAATTGTTGCCCAACTAACTAACATTTGCATCATTTCCTGAAAAAAACCCTCATGCCATGCTTAGTTCCATTTGGCACAAGGGAAGTGCAGAAGAAAAGAGACCTTATTAAATGCACCCTTTGGTTTAGACAGATGGGAGTGTGCTCAATAGAATTTCAGTCCTGATCTCACTTGTTTCTGCAGAACAGATGCAATATGCAATTTGCCATAGATTATGACATTTCAGACAATTCGAAAATCACTGATAAGATGAAATTATATCAAGCTAGATACAGCCATCTGTCAGAATTTCAAGGATTCACCTGATAGTCACTTTTCTTGTTATTTGAGCTTCAGGATACAGAGGATTTCCTACATATACATTTGAGAGTGTGGCCTGTAAAACTGTTTTTCTAAGGGATCCACAAATGTGTTTTGTTCCATTGCTGGAAGAGACCCATAGCCATTTTACAAGTCTAGACACTCAGAGAGATTGGAAAATGTCCTCTGTGGTAAGGGAGATCTACCATGTTATTTATAACTCATACTAGAATAGTGTGAGAAAGACTCACGTTGGAGAAGTTCCTGGAGGAATATCTCCTCTGGAGGGACTCCATTTGGGAGCAGAGGAAGAATGTGAAGAGTCTGCCCCTAAACAGGAAGAAGTGGCAGAGACAAGTGATGGACTGACCACAATCCCCATTGCCTGTCACCCCTGCACTGCTGGAGGGGAGGAGGGAGGGAAATTCATGGAGTCTGGGGAGAAGGAGAAGTGGGGGCAAGATGTCTTAGGTTTTGGTTTTATTTCTCATTATCCTACTCTGATTTGACTGGTAACAAATTACACTAATATCCCCTAGCTGAGTCTGTTTTACCCATGCCAGTAATTGCTGAGTGACCCCTCCTTGTCCTTATCTGAACCCATGAGCCTTTGGTTATATTTTCTCTCTTCTATCTTTTGACGTGAATTGCCTCATGACACAAAAATTCCAAACACAAATATTCAACAAGAGCACAAGAAACATTTAAGTAGAGAAAACACGGATCTGCTGGCTGACAAATCTGCAAACAATCTCTTTTGCCCACTACATCCTCCTTTGCACTCAGCAGCTTCCAGCACAGAGGATTCACCAGATTGCCAGCACTGCAGCAAAGCCTACAGAGTCCATTCTGAGTTTCACCAATGCACTTGCAATACAGAAATACAGAATGCACTTAAAAATGATACATTATCAGTACTGAATGACCATGCCTAGTTTTCTGTATTTACACCTCTGCAAAGTAACTGAAAAATTGAATCTCTCAGATAGATCATAGCTGCAAAATGTTTTTCATGAGAGTTTTGTCTCTTCTCCTTACCAAGAGGTACAGGATGATGAATGTCTACATTTTCTAGTTGCTTTTTCTGTGAAGAAGGCATCTGACTCTAGGAGCTAGCAGACAGAGAAGGATAACAAGATGCGATGGCTGGAAAGTAGTGCCAGAAACAGCTACACTACGAGGAATTTTTTAGCCCGGGAAGTAATGGAATTACCAACTACCAGTTACTCACCAGTGGGTGTAGAGGATTCCCAATGAACTGCAGTCATTTAAACTGAGAATTTACATTTCTCTAAAACCATTCGGCATGCCCATTGGGTTTAATGTGCAACTGGAGGAAAAAAAACCAACTGTCAATTGCAGGGTTAGCAATAGGTCATCAGGAACATACTTTTATGTTATCTGGAAAAAGCAGTTATGAAATTTGAAGCTGAAATTATTAAATTGTTAAGGTGATCTGCCTGAAGTGTACTTATACTGTCAATAAAAATAATGCATTTCAGCCTTCATTTCATGTCTCTGCTAAATTTCTTAGGCAACTTCAGTGAATGCAGAACTACTCTCCTTGTGCAGCCACTCTGCACACACTGTCAGATTGGGAGATGTAACACACATGACAGCAAGAGCTGCTAGCAGAAGCACTCCAGCCCATTTGTTCCTTCAGGAATGAAACAAACAATGTTCTTAAAACAGAGCTTTAACTTCATCATAGCTAATGAATATTTACATTGCTCAATTTGAATTTTGCATCAGTTCAGCACATATTAAAACCACTACCTTCACAGACTGAAAATCCAAAGTCATTGTTATATAAAATGTCCATAGCAGCATCTCAATCCTGACTTTCATTACAGGGAGCAAACAAATACTAAATGACATTAATTCCTTTATATGAGGTCTCAGTTTCAGACCTGATAACAATCAGGAGCTTGTGCACACCCTATGAGTTTTGCCCAACATACTCTTTGATGTGAAGATGACTGACATCATTAAACATGATCTGGCCTCAAAGCCAAGCACTATGAAAAGTTTGCGTTTTTGTGCATGAGGTGACTCTGCAGCACAGACCAGATACCATCCCACTCCAGATCACCACTAGCTTTTTATTTCTTATGAAAAAAAAGAGAGGTATCTTTTCAAATAGATAGCTAATCTCTTAAGCTAACCTCCAGGACAAAAAGGCATTAAATATGATACTCAGTGAATTTATCTTCAACAGTTGTTGTAATCTTTAGTGAGAAATACAGATTGTTATCCAGAAATTGTGTTTTTTGATGAAATATTGTGGAACTGGGAATACCACTGACTGAAACCGCTACAGAAACTCTACCAATGATGCAAGAATTGCAGTGCCACCAGGATTCCTGCTCCCTGACACTGGCAGTACGTCAGAGCACAAAGCTAGGCTCCCAAATTCCACCTACAGTCAGGTGTTCTGAGGGCACTCTGACCCATCCAGCGGGTCCTTTGCTAAAGTGCCGTGCCACACTCGAGGGGAGGCAAACTTCAGTGTGTTGGGGCACACACTGCTGTCTTCCCCTGCAGCTCACTGTGCCCTCTTAGGGACCTCAGATAGGCCCAGATGTAACCCACTTTCCTGCTTTTAAATGTGATTAGTCCATCAGCCCCTGGAATTCTGTTAAATTCTATCTTAACTCTTGATAAGCCTAAAATGTTTCTTACTATGGAAAACAAGCAAACATTCAAAGATTAGATAAACTTCTTTACTAATATTTTTTGCCTACATAAATCACCTGATTATTGAGGCAGCAAGTTTTTCTTGAAATATCAGGAACCTAAAATGTTGTTATTAATTTTTACATGGAAGCAATTTGAATGGCAATCTCTACAAAGATTCAGGGGTCTTGGGTGTTGATAGATAGTACAAAATAGATGCCATAACACTAGATCCTTCAGGACCTTCATTAAATGACTAGAAACAGAAAAGAAAGTGCAAATTTCTCTTACAGCTGGAATGCCACACTATCATTTGCTATCCTAATTCTGCATGAATACAGAAAGCATCAGCCTACCTCTGGCTTGTTTTTGAGCCATTGGTGTAGGGACTACCTTGTACACACCTGTAACTCAAACAAACAGCCCAACTTCGTGATTAATTTGGGCACTGTGTTCCCAATTTCACAGTACTTTCAGTGTACCTCAGTGCTTTCCCAAGTCTACAGTGAAAAACGTCCTTCCATCATGCACTAGATCCCTTCATTTTCATACCTTTCTCACAGACTCTAAGAATATGCAATACAAGTACTGTTTTATTACTTTTGAAATAAGTTATCTAAAAACTTACAAGTGAGCACTTGAAGAATTCATGTACTCATCTGCCCGTTTAATTACATCCCCAACTTAAAAGGGCTGGCTGTGTATGCATACATTTTGCAATACTGTTATATAAATGTTTAAATAGTTGCTGAAGTTCAAAGATGCTTGCAACAATTTCAGTCCAGAACTTTAGAGACCAACAGTTGGGAACAGTAACTTCACACATTTTAGAACATTCTGGATGGTAAACAGGCTCTTTCACATACAGTTTGTGTCTGCAACTTGTATTTCAGTCTTCACTGAGGAGCAGAAGCATTTTAAAATGTCAGATTCCAATGAAAAATTAAAATGTACCTTCCTGTATATTCAGTTCTTGGCAGGTGTCACAAGATTAACTGGACCAGGGTGGTAGTTAAATTTCAAAAAATGCAACATTTTCCCTTAGCTTAGTATTTTTCCTAAACATCTGTTGTCCAGTCTAGGGTAAGAGAAAATATGAAAGGCTATGTCACAGTATTTGCAAACTCAACACCAAGGCTTCTGACAAAACTGCCAAATTCAAACATCTCAAGAAGTGAATAATGGATTTAGTTCAGGGCCTCTCTCGCCCAGTTTTAAAATCTAAATTACAGTTTTCAAATACTTAAATAAGGCAGTATGCTGAAAGTCGCCTACAAGTGATAATTCTTTAAAGTACTGTATTGACTAGGAGTAGAAGTGTTAATGACTTGATAGAAGAAAATTCTCAGTAGTACTAACTAGACTTAAGGAAAGTTGTTATATGCTGTTTAAGTCACAGTTGAAATAACTGCAGCTCATGCTGTACAAATCATTTTTCAAAGTCTCTGCTTTGACACACTGGGAGTCTAATACTGAGTATATATATCCACATATGCTTTATTCTTTGCATCTTACCTTTACCACTAGGATTGCTACTTAAAACATGTAAAATTGGCCAGCAATTTCCAAACCAATAGAGAGGAGAAAAAAAAAGGTTGCCTGCAGTTGGATTTTACATCACTCCTTCCATTCCTCTAAGAATTATATGGCATATTGCATTGTGTGTATAAGGCATTACCTTCTCTCATTTCCTCAGAACTTTTTTGCAGGCTTTTCTCTCAGTTGGGGCTGATCAGACTTCAATGCAGCAACACATTTCATACTGGCCAAAGGTCTGGCTTTCAACTTCTCTCCTAATTCTTTCATGCATTGTTTTTTCCTGCTGGTGGTTGCTACTCCTGGTCAAAATACATTTTTTTAAACTTTTTTTTTGTCTTTTTGAATAAGTTTTACATCGTGTACCTACACAGACATCTATGCAATTCCACTCCCTGCACGGTTGCTTAGCCCAAGGCAACACATAAGCCTGAACAAAAATTACAGCTGCCTAAGGTACCTAGCCACAGGCAGAACTAGAACAACCAGCCTTTACCTCCACTTTTGGGGGAGAGTAGCAGAGAAAGGACATGACAAAAGAACTGCTGAGCACAGGATAAACTTCCCCAAAGCAGCAATCTCCTCCCCACCAGGTCGCAGCTCAACAGCATGGAAGAGGAGTCAAGCTTAAGGCTCCACAGGACAGGAAAGCCAAGAGCTGACTCGAGCTCAGCTGCAGCTCCTTGGCCCCTAAGGAGCAATAAAGCAGAAACCCCCAGAGCAGCTCAGCCTCCTCACGCACCGGCAGTCACTGGTTAATGGACGTCAGCAGTAGGGGAAACACCGCAAGCACTAAAACCAGCTAAGGTGAGTCTGACTACCTGCTGGGAACCGGCCTAACGAAGGACGTGGCACTCGAGCATAATGACTTTTCACAGAACTATTGGCTGGCTTCCAGGCTTTGCTCAGCAGCACAGCTGCTTCTCAGCTCACCTGCTTTTCTACAGATGTTTCCACAAAGGCAGGCTGGGATTAGAATGAGACGTCAGTGACCTTTCTTCCTAGTGCTTTTGCCACCATTACCTGTTAGTTAATCTGCTTTTACATCCAGCCTTCTACACACACCTTCCTAATATCAGACGCTATAAACTGTGGTATCTGCACCAACTGCTGAATAAAAAAACTGGTATTTTGGGTTCATTTCTGCCCTGAGGGTTTCAGTGTCATAATTAAGTTCAGCACAAGGTGATGGGAAAATAGTTTCCATGCAAGTAATCATGCTTTTCCTAACTGAAAAGAGCTACAGGCACTCTAAATTAATTTCCTCACATCTCTTATTCAAATCATTTGACATCTGAATTACAGATTTTCATGTTTTCATGTACAGTAGTCAACTGCATGTTGTCTGGATATTTTTTTCTTCTTTTCCAAAATGTAGCATTATGTGTTTCTGCTGTCTATGCTTAGCAATACACAGGATAAATCCCAAAGAAAAAAAAACAACCTTGAAATATATTAGCTTAAATCTGAGTAGGAATTTCTAAAATGCACCATGGTTTATTCTGATCCCAAGACTTCCAATAGTAATGGAAATCTTCAAATTTTTATCAAATTATTATAGCCTTTGAAGAAGAAAACTACTGCCCCACCTCATTCCAAACACAAAAGATACACTTGCAGCAGAACTATGGTTCTCTTATGCCATTCAGAGGAGTTCCTGGATCAATAGCATCATGCAAGGCAGAGGAGACTCACTGCTGGGAGTTTATCTGACATGGCCTCCAGCTATTGCATTTCATGGGCTGCACTAAGCCCTGCATCTTTTATTGCTCTATTTGTAATACATCACAATAATATCACTGCATTTTTGACTCCGCCTGGAGCCTGATCCTATGTTTAGGACAGGATAACAGCCAGATAAATTCTCTTCCCTGAATCTTTCTCTAACATTTAAATGAATAAATTGCAGTCAGAATTTCCCAAACACAGAATTCTCAGTGTGACAGAGCACCAAAACTTTATTATACTTTTGTGCTGGTGATGTTCTTCCATTTTTAAGGAACAAGGGCAGTTAGTCCTCTCAAAAGTGCTGCTCCTCAACATCATGCAGGACATTTTAATTCTCCAGAACATCAGTGCCAGTTACAATGGAGCATTTCAACAAAGCACATCGTATTTAACAATCAGCAGTGAGATCACACCAGGCACCTTCCCTATCCATTTATCAAAGCATGCACAATTCCTATCTCATGACAGATAAAGCAATAAATATTGAGGCAAAATGTTCATCTGTATCCAGTATGTTTTAATAAATAAAATGCACCAAAGTATCATGGCAGGCATGTGGCATTCAAACAACTATTTTTCATTGTAATTTTTCACCACTGCATTTCCTCAGCTGAAATCTAAAGAGAGCCTTGAAAATCAAAACTCGCAGTCATAATTTGATCAGCCCCAAACATAAGGTTTCCTTTCATTTAATGACATGCTGCAGGAAAGAAAATGTTTGCCACTTGAAGACACGCAGCTAGCCCACCTCATTTCTTGAGCAGGGAGGAACAGATCTGTGCTAAGGCTGGGTTGTTTCTTGCCTTAAAACACAGTGAGCCCACAGGGGTTCAGCTTGGGCTCAGGGTAAACAAATCCTCCAAAGGACCGAAAAACCTGGTACCATTTTTGGAAAGTTGCAGTTCTCCGGCATAGGCAATTGTAATATATATTGGGCTCAGCAAGAAAACTTCATGTGTCCATCACAGCATCTCCATATTCATTCTGAACTAAAGGGCTGGCAGGTCAGACTGTTACACTGAGGCCTTTGAGCCTGTATCTGCTCTTTCAGAGTGGCTATTTACAAGTGTTTGGTCAAACTCTCCACATTTTAAAGGGCATGAGGGTTAACTGCCAGTAAGAATAGAAAGACTGTGCAGCTACAAAATGTACCAATGCGTCTATATACCAGCCTAAGGAAGTAGAAGTTATAAACTGTGTCTGATGCAATTTTTCATATTGGCAGTACATTAATCTATGAACAGACTCTCATGACTATCCCTGGGCAAGGAGGAAACGTACATTTCTAGTTGCGATTTGGACCTACAAAAGAGCTTTTGTGGTGGCTGTGGGTGTCACAAAACAGCTACCACGTGCAAGAAAAACATATGTAACTGTTCCTTCAGACACTGAAGACCCAGTCAACAGGTATTCCATAATCTACAAGCAGTTGTGAACAACCAAGTCTTCAGTGTTAATGGAGTTTGTTCTATCCTGCACTCCAGGGCCTTATTTTGTTAGGGCATAATTAAAAGTCTGTCATAACTGCTGGGGATCTTTTTGGTGTCACCAAAGGGCCTTGGGATTTGTCCTTCTGTGAAAAAGTTTAAACTTACTAAAACCACACTGGTGTTATTCCCAGGGGCTTCCAGGTGAGGAATTCCATGTTGCATAAATTCTCAGTCTCATATGAAATTATTTCATATGGAAATGGTGGACAACAACGTATTTTCAGTGAAGGTGATATGCCTGTTGCCTCTACAGATTTTTAGCCAGGGGTATTCTAAAAGGTGACGGAAAGAGTGAAAGAACCAGATATTTTTTTGACAGGGTTATCAGATAAAGAAAAACAGTGTTTTACTTCATCAGATGCGAATGCAAAAGACTTACCTGTAGAGCAAATGACACAAATACCACAGAAGAAGTAAATAACACCGGATTTTTCTTCATCTTAAAATTACTTTGTGTGGTGTTATTATCAGAATTGTTTCCTATAAGTATAAAAAACCCCAACACTAGGAACAAAGAGTAGCACTATCCCTGTATAAATTTCAAAAGCTTCTTAAAAATCTTGTTATGAATAGACACTGAGTGCTGAAATGAGATGCTCTTTTCCTAGATGGGTTTTGTCAACTGCCTTTCCTGATTGAACAAATAGTTCTTCCTCCCTTAACCAGCAAACCGCCACTCAGGCAAGCAAAATCACGCTGTTAAGGCAAGTAAGGACAACCCCCATTCACTCAGTGTTTCTCTGGGACAGTGCAGTGTTTCTCTCCACTAATATTAAGGCAGTTCCTTTCTCAAAATATCTAAATATTTATCAGTTCAAACTTACAAACCAAGTTATTTATGGAAATATTCTGCACAAAAGAAACTGCTGCTAACAGACTTGGACCGTGATGTAGCAGCCTGTAATGATAATTTTAGTTAGACCTTCCCCCCCTAGAGAAATTATTCCCTTGAAGGTCCTTCCCAAATAGAAGTCTTCATTAGAAAGGAAAAAAATACATATTAACCCATAAATAGATTGACTTATAAAGCTATGATGGCACCGTTTAATCTTGTAAATAAGAAAATCAAAGTAGGGAATTTCGGTTTTGCTATTGACTGCTTCTTTGAGAGACACAGAAAATTCCTAACCTGTTTCTACTACATACTGCTCTGAGTGGACCTATTTCCATTATTTAAGTTATGTTTAGCCAAGGTCTCTCGTCCTTTCCCCACTATTTTTGGTGTTCAGTGGGTTTTTCCCCCTTCTAGCAGAGAAAGGCTGAAGATGTCTACCTCCACAGTTTAAGTATTTGTACTGGGGTGGACCATTTTGAAGCTCCTTTGGGCTAAGTGTTTGATATTGAAGCATCATCAGTATCAGCAGCAAAGTTCCCATATGTCACTCTCTCCTGCTTTCTGTTCCAGAGATTCTGGGTCATTGTGCCTTCAGAGTCCTGTCTGTCAGTTCAATCTTTCCTTTGATTTCCCTTTCCTTGTGTGCACTGCTACAAGGAGATAGTTTTTGCAGGGCTGACACTGCACGTAAAAAAACCTGTTGTTCCTGCCTGTCTGAATGATACCTAAAATTAAGGCCCCTGTTTAGGCAGAATACAGAGGTGACAGAGAAGAGCTATTTGAGTGTTGCCATGAGAGCACACTGGACTCTCTTTTCTGACAAAATGCACATGCAGACCTGTCTAGATAAGCAGAGGGGAGCACCTGTGCAGTTCCTTAGTGATAATTGGAGTTCAAGGGCCACTAATTGCAACGAACCTGGTGGCACACACAGAGTAACAGAAACACAGCACGGACCTAACGACTTCTTCTGTTCAACTGTGGAATATTTAATCCACTATCCAGATGCAGGCGGAGGGAAGGAACTAGACTGCATTTTAAGATATGATAGAGATTGCATAGAGGAATCTTACAAAGCAATGTAAGGCAGACAAATTCACATTTGGTTAGTTTCCTCATGTCCAGAACATCCTCATTAAGTTCTTACCTACAAGTAAGCATTTTCTTTTTAAAGATTAAAAAAAAAAAAAAAAGAAAAAAAAAAAGAAGGAATTGGAACAGTCATTTTTCCTGCTTTGGTTTTTGCTCTTTGGGCAGGCACAATGCTGCTTTACATTCAAAATCCAATCACATTTCCTATGTTGATGAGCAGCCAGTATTTGCCAGTATTTTTCTTGCTGTTGGTAGTAAATTTTTTTTTTTTTAAATTTTTTTTTTTTTGTGGCTCAAACCAATTCTATCTGTCCTCACAGTCATGATTTTCTTTGGCTGTGCCATGCCTATGTCAGCTTCACTGAAAAGAAAACATTACAAAATATAGGAAAAGAATAATCTTTTGCTTTATGGAATAGGATGAATTGCTTTACCTCTGCAGACCTTGCAGTGACGGTGGTTCAGATCACTGGGATTTCATATTCATCAGTGGGACCTCACTTTGATAAGGCACTCTTGTTTCCAATCCCACTGGAACAACACGCCTGAGGCCCCGGTACTGACACCTTTTAATTTGAGCAATATGTACCAACACCCTCTGCTTCTGGGTCGTGAAAGGTTATTTTGAATATTGGACTTGGCTACTTTACTTTCATGAGTAAAGGGTGCAGAACTTGAATTCCTCTTATGTAAACTGTTTTGTAAGAATAAAACAGTAGAAATCAATTTATTGTCTGCTCTAAAATTAATAGGGTCTTCTTTGACATTCATTTCCTGATGCTGTACACAATTAATAAGCATTGAAGGACCCATTGAAGCAATTTTTTCACCTAAAACATGAAATTATGAAAACTTATCCTCAGACAGTGCTTTTGGGTGTATGCATCACCGTGTCACGCAAACAGTGCATCCAGGAAAATAACTAAAATATAGTACAAGCAACATACACAGCATTTAGGGTTCTACTTTAGGCAATTATTAGAATGTGAAGACCAAGCATGGGGTCACATTTACCCATTGTACCAGGAGGAACTTCTTATTTCAGCTGTATGTGAAAAGGCTTTAGAAGGAAGGAATGGTTTTAGAAACATGGATTTATTTATCGTGACCCGGGCATATCTAAATATTGGCTTGTGCTGATTTAACTGAGTGAGACTCTGCAGTTGCTCTCTAAGCATAAATGAAATTATGATGATACAGCCTTCTTCTTCTGCATGTGGGCTATTTATCTCCATGTGAGTGAGCCCAACTTTATTGCTATGCACTCATTTTGATTTTGAGCAGCACATATGATATACATTTATGCAGCCCATGGCTTATTTTTAGGGAGAAAACAATTAAAAAATGAAAGTGCAGGCATCTTTCAGCTGATTGTAAGGAGACTTGCTCAGCATACAATGCTCATAAATAAGAACCAAAGAAAATGCTTTTTACTCTTGAGATTTTTAAGTCTACCTGCTTCAAAACAAGCACATGTAGGCTCCAAAATTCACTCTGTATTAATCCCTTGTGGCTTTGTAACGTATTTTTTCAACTTGCAAGTGACTGGTACCACCTTTATTTCAAGCTAACAAAAGCAAAGATGTCAAGGTCATGCTTTTCCAGTTTGCTGAAGAAATCTAATACTGTGACTATCTAGGCCAGCTGCCAGCAGAACTGGACTTTTAAATATCTTATAAAAGCATCACTGCATATCTAGTTAAATTCTGCCCTGCAATTTAAAAGTCTAATGCAGGCAGCTACATGAAAGAATTTCTTATTCAATCAGCCTCACCTTGTTCATTTACAGAAAAGCATTCCATTTCTTTAAAGCGATAGGGGAAATAGGGCCAACGACAAAGGGTTTTTATGCCTTCTGCAAGGGGGAAATGGAGCAGTAATGGAACTTGAATGGTGTGGTTGATACATGACAGAGCAGAAATAATAAGCAAGAGAGAAAGTCTCCTGGGAAGGAGTCTCTCTGACCAAAGAATGAGACCTGGCCTGCAAATGGCAAGTGAGCATTTATATCTTGTTTGAGTCTGAAGATGATATAAGATGATACAGAGGAAAGAACCAAAGGACAAACAAAATAGAAAAATCTATTTAGAATTTTATTGCTATAAACACTACCAGCAATGGCACTATGCCTGTCAATAGATTGAGCTTGATATACCTGCTGGCTATCAAAGTAATTTCAGGGCATTCCATAGCTCAGCTGAAGAGCTTTACAAAACTGCAGCAAAATAAGACGATTGAGAACAAGAATACCCTCATGTAGTCCATTACCATCTTCTTTCAGCTTGATTGCTCTCACAGCTTATATTAATCACATTGCCTACAGTCATTGTGAAATGAACAATTAGGTTATGAAAATAAACAGTCAAGTGAAGGCTTAGCTCAATTAGTCTTTAGTTCTCCCAGACACACTACCACTTAGGGTCACAAATTAATTGTCTGTTGCTTTCCTCCCAGGAGGTCACCTCTGCTAAAGAATTTCATGGTACTAAAATATGTATCCAAGTGTCTTTGAGTCCCCATGTAACTTAGAGGAAATAAAGGAACAGCTAGGAACAGTATAGATTATCTAAATCCAATTCCCACTGGAAAAATACTGATATTAAAACAGATAGAAGATCCATATTTGAGACTACTTCAGCAAAGGAACCCAAATTATTTGCTGTAGCATCGTAAGCATTCACAATGTTTTTCCTATCAGCAATAAGTACTGAAAGAGCAGCACCTGCTGTGTCACTGCACATCTTAAGTACAAGCATGAAAGGGATGTTGGATTGGGATGGGATATTGCCATTGTAGACTGAGTGTTTCATGGATTAAGAAAGGTTCTATACGTTTCTTGAAGAACATTGTGGTTTGCATCAAATGGAAAGTTATTTCATGTGGTGCCATGTAAACACAGGCAGAAAGCAGAGACAAATGAAACAAAGATGATACAGAAGCAGGCGTGAGAAACAGCAGTGGCAAGGGAGGGGACAGGAAGTACATGGAGGCATGTACAAGGAGGCATGGCAGTACATTTTAAGCTGAGAAATAACTGGAGAACTTTTTCCAAGGTTTGAATTTGAGAAACAGTGAGAATGAAGTGCCAGCATGCAAGTACAACAAATAACGATAAAGAATCAGGACAATAGAAATCGTAGATCACTAAAATTACAAACAAAGTCTTCCTCCAGTAAGGCTCATTCTGGAACAGATTTGACACCTCTTGACAGTGCTGTAAGGAGAAAATCCACTTTGCTTTCAGCTAACAGCACTGCATTTTTTGTACAAATCTGTGTCTATGCAGCACCCAGAGAATGCCCAACACTACAGACAACTGGGAAAAGATACAAGTTAATATTAATCCACCCTCTGAGTGAACTGACTCTCATCTTTGTTTAAAGTCATTGCTGAATTCTCAGTCAACACACAGACTGCTCTGCAGAACTGCATGAAATGCAAAAAACATTATGGAAATATAAATGGTGCCAGGGATGTAATGCATAGATTTGCAGGGTCAGCGAGATTTTAAAGAACTCAGTTAAACTAATGAATATTCCTGCAGGGAGAACAGAGTCGACAAACACAAGGCACTTCTGGGTGCAGCCAGAGAACCTCTCTAGCAATGGAATTCTGCTATTGACCATCTCCCTTCTTAAATGCATGCTTTGAATAGAGTTCATTCCAGATTAACCTGTAGGTTCCCAGGGAAGGAAAAATTAAACCAATAAAGTTCAAGCCTAGTCAAACGACATTAAAAAAAATGAAGATCAGTAGGGAGAACTCAGCACTGATGGTAGTTGGCAGAATACACACACATTTATATTAGTGGTTGAAATGAAAATGCTTCCTTACAACTACCAGTATTTGTTTGCACAACACATCGATATTAATACCCAAAATAGTGTGCAACACATTTTCTCATAAAGCTTCTTACATATTATCAAAGATTGAAAGCTCAAAAGTATTAGTTTTCAAAGAGCAGAGTATTGTTTTTATGTTTTAAGGTCCACAAAAAGGGCACTCTCCCTCGGTTTAGAAAGCTTTGCCAATGTTCAGCTTCGTATATTGCCTCTTGGCTGTGAATTTTGAGAATAGTCTGTTACTGAACTCCACACTCATCATTGTCCCACACTGTAAAACCTCTGCCAATAGAAGATTGTTTGAAAACAGTGCTTCCCCAACCACTTTTTTAGTACAATCAAAAATATATAATTTTGATATAGAAAGAAATATGATAATGCTACAGTGCAAGGCCAAAGCCCTTAGGCATTGAGTGATGCCAGGAATGGCATTCCTCCCAGCTACACTTGTCCCCACCTTATGGCCAACCCTGAATTCCGTGATAGTACTAAGGTCTCCATCTAGAATAATGCCATCCACATACATGGGATTTTCCTAGAAGATACATTTCCTGGAGGTTTCCCTCTAAACAGAACATAAATACAACAGTAGTTCCATTCATTGTCAGGACAAATCTTTGATCTGAAAATTCTGTAATGTGACTTCAAGCCACTGAGGTTCTTATGAGAGAGATCTTTTGTAATCAAAATTTGCCCTGCCAAAGCATTTCACAAGTGCTGTACCTTTGAGAGTTCTGATGGAGAAATCCTTATGAAAGGATGCAAACCTCTTATCTGTTCAGCAAATAAAATGTCATCCAAGCAGTAACTGGAAATTCTTCAATCTCAGAGTATTTTATTAATTACAAATTAATTGCATCTTCCCTTCCTCACAATTGCAATTTCTCTACAAATTCAGTGACAGCAAACAAAGAGTTTCAATAGGTGAAGTTTTTGGTGCAATAGTTGAACACTATTTAGCAGTAACCTTAATTTTCTCGCTTCAGATGTACATACCACTGAGCTACTCCCAGCCATCTACTTCATTTTCCATGAAGCCCAA
The DNA here is from genome assembly GCA_013400975.1 of Atrichornis clamosus. Taxonomy (NCBI): domain Eukaryota; kingdom Metazoa; phylum Chordata; class Aves; order Passeriformes; family Menuridae; genus Atrichornis; species Atrichornis clamosus. The sequence goes on from WBMZ01012664.1 coordinate 29,156, forward strand.
GTTAACTCTTTCACTCTTCACCATTTTTCTGGGCTAATTTTATCCCTAAGCTAAAGAAAAACCCAAATAAATCCAGCTAAAACAAGCTACAGCACTTATTAAATTTTAAGTGTTTTGCTTATCAAGCCTCCAGTTACACTGAAGTCTCACAGATGTTCCAGTCATACCAAAACCAGGAATATAGCACATTCCTTTTTAATTGAAATCAGTCTCCTAAAAGTGGTTGCACTCAGAACTTGAAAAACTTATCTGGAAACATAGGTGGCATCAGTGGTGCATACTGTCCCCTAAGCTATTCCATTTAATTATCAGGAGCCAAGTCATTTGATTTCAGCAATACAAATTTCACACTGCATAAGACAAGCAGTTTTAGAAGTTAAACTGGTTTACAGGAATGCAAGGATTACAGGAAACTTGCCCATGAAGGCTTACAAAGGATCAGAATTTCACTGTGGGCTCAGCATTGCTTCTCCCACAGGTTGGTCTCTGGAAATGTTGCTATAATTCAGAGTAGCTGCATATTAAATCACAGTCTCAATATAACCTCAAAAGCATCATAACCTGAACATTTGTATTTTCACATAGAAACCTCAGAGCTGTGGAGGAAAAAAAACCAAACAAGTGAGGTTTGGACAGAATCTGGCTTGGAAATTAATTCAGAGCATATAACCTTCTATCCCTTCTCATAATTTTTTCAATGAGCTTCCCTGACACAAGTACGGTTAAGGCGGGGATCTCTCTTAAAAATTATTTTGTCAGTGGAGAGCATTTAGTTTTGGCTGCAGCTTAGTATGAGTTCAATGCTGATGCACAGTCCTCATAGACAGCATTCTTAATGTTATTTAAGTTATTATGGTCATCGACACAGAATTCTAATAGCTCATGTGATTTTCATGACTCTCCTGAAGACACTTTAAAAGGCCCTTTGTTTATTGGGACAGAACAACACACTACAAAAATGTCCCTTTAATGTATTATAGGGTAGGCTTGAAAGCATATTTCACATCTGTAATCAGATGGGATCACAAGTATTAGTGTTGATCTAGCATGTTTCTTTGCCCAAAAGCCCTTAATCTGCCATGCTTTTCAGACACAAACCCCCAAATTTAAATTAAGATTGTTAAACATGTAAGATCACTGAAACCTGTATTTTGACAAAATGGTTCTGTTAAAGTTTTACTTGAAATACACGGCTATTTTTGATGGCAGGAATTATTTACGTGATTAATTATTTTCTTCTCAAATTATATCATTACATAGCTTTTGAGTTTTGTGGAGATCAGTATAAACTAACTGAGGAAGAGGGAAAAGAATATAGTTGTCAGTTTTTCTTTTTTTTTCTGACTTTAGTGTGCTTTGATGGCTATCTATGAACTGAGTACTCTATCACAAACCAAAACGCAGCAGAGTATGAGGATGTGTTAGTTCATGCATGGTTTGCAACTTTGGGCCCTGCTTTTTTTCACAGCAAAATCTCTTTTCAGCCAGCAAAGGAGGTGGGCAGAGCTCACGCGTATGATGGAAATAAAATCACCTTCAAAATCCCAAGCTGTGTTTTATGAAATGCCAAATGAGTTACACTGGATTGTAACAGAGCAAAGACACACAGAAAAACCCTCAGTATTTGTTAGTTTGGAGGATCTCATTCCCTGCTTACTGGGCTCTGCTTGTTTCTGTCAAGGGCAGAAGAGATGCTAAAAGTCTAGGATGACTCTCTGATGGGAAATGCATTTCTCTTATCTCTTCCATCTAGAGCTACAGCATGTATAGGTCATATGGTGGAGTATCACGCAGGTGCCTATTCCTGGTGCTATCCTGCATACAGAAAAGTCAAAGGAACACTGAAGGTTTGCCTGGTCACACAGTGGGCAATGCTCACAGCATTAGACCAAGTCAGGCTCGTCCTGCTAAGGCAAATGACGTGGTCACAAGCCCACAAATTCAACCTGTTCGGCCTGCATTCCTCCACAAAATGTGAGTAGTCTAGAATAGATGTATGTTTAAATTTAATTATCTCAGTTTTAACAGAATCTCATTTATATTCCAGTGGTATTTTGTCCCTTAGTGTAGCTGTGGTGCATCATCAAGCAGTCAGGACCGAGGCTAATATTTTGTATGCTATTGAACAGATTATCAGCTGTAGCAATGACACCTGGGCAAGTAAGGCAGGGAAAGTAGAAAAGCAGAAAAAAAACAATAAAAGAGGAGGAGCAGACCCAGTCAGTACAGATCACCTGGACCTTCAAAATCTCCTCCAGACACATCTGCTCCAGGGGTGCTGAGGGTGGAAGTACTAATGCTGATTTAATAGATAGCATGTATCTACAGGATGGCAGGTACTACAGAGTTCAAGTCATGGAGGAATAGCATGAAATGGATGCTGTAGAAAAAGCCACCAGGACAGAGGAACTCTTGTCTGAACAGGTTGGTAATAGAAACGTCTCAAATCACCTGTGAACTTAGAAGTAAACATGCATATTCCTCTACTCTCTGAGAAACTGAAAAAAGGTAACTGAAGCAATGCAGGGTGATGAACCAGAACAGCCTCCCTAGCACAGTATTTGGAGCAGTAAGCCACAGCAGCCTGCTCTGTTCTTCCCCTGGATATTCAATCACACACCAAAACATGATTTAAATGCCCTGATTGCTGAAAAAATTTTACCCTTTTCTTTCAAATCCACTACTTCTATGAGGCTATATCTGAATAAACAAGATCTTAGGGGAAATGGAAACATTCTAGCTCCTTGAGTAGTATTAAGTATGGGGCCATTACTCACAAAATACCTTCACAATTATAACTACAGAAAGTCAGCTAATCTGATAATTTATCCCAGAAATAGTTGTAATAATGAACATCCAAAAAAATCATTGTGCAGGGTTGATTAATGCCTGTTTATTACAAATATGCACTGCCATTTCAAGAAATTGCTAATTCCAAGCATAACATCAGATCTGTCGGAGAAGGGAGAGTACAGTGTAATTGTTCAAGAAAACTGTTATTTACATGTAATCAGGTTTGTATTGTTGTTATACTACTGTAGCCAAACAACATAAAACTACTGGCTCTTTTATTACAACTTTTCTACCTTCCCTTTCACATATACCAAAATAAAAACCAAAACCCTCCTTCCACTATCAGTTCATGGTAGTATGATTTTATGAGCACAATGTCAGCTCAGAGCAAAATGATGCAGTTGCAATGAAACTAGTACATTGCCACGAAAAGCTTACTAGACAACCGTAAAAGTAAAAATGGCCTCGCGTAAACTCAAAAGTGTTTAATTTACTTAGGGTTTTTTGGTTGTTTAAGTGGAAAAAGACCAATTTGATCAGATGTATGATCAGATACACATTGGTCAGGTCCTAGAGGATGCTGCTACATCAAGATCATGTGGGGGCAATCTACAGCAGGGAGATGTGCTCTTCATGTGGAACAAAATTAAAGATGAAGACAGAGAGGAAGTGTTGTTTTCTGCTAAACTTGTAGCTCTCCTGGCTTCTCTCTGCCGTTGCCCATTCCCAGGCTAAGCGCAGCAGTTTTCTGCTCTTCCTGTGCCCAGATGGGCTGTCTCACCCTGCACATCCTGCCTGCCATACGGTTGCAGAGGAAGGCGCAATTACCATCGCTGCCACTCAGCTGCGCCTCTGCTCCCGTGTCCTGCCCAGGAGCAGCCCTGGCTGACAGGACCAGCACTTACAGGGACGTTCAAAGAGCCCCAGCAGCCCCCCCAGTGACAGCACACATCCTCAGGGACTAATTCTGACAAGCCTATGCTCAGAATGTGTGGAAGATGATGTTTTCCATCCTTGGCACCGGGCCAGGTGCAGGCACAGCCATGAGAGTAAACTAGCCTCCTACCAAATTTTCAGTCTCTGTTTCTAACCACTGGGGATTCTCAATTAAACTGCTGTAAGAAACTACGTAGCACAACAGCATATTTCACCCTATCTTATTTAAGCAATATGGTTGAATCATGCTTATTTACATTAAGCTGGAAATTTAACACGAGGAATGTGTCCAACAGGAATTGTTAACCTGTACACGCAAGATCTACAATGCAACTAAACCCATCATCTCACAAGAGGAATTACTTGGGAGCTGCAAGTACCTGGAAATTCTACCAGATTTTGTGTTAGGAAACAGAGTGGGAATGTCAATCACTCACAACCAACCATATGTATTGAAGGTTACAGAAAGAATTTGTATTTTGTCAAAGTGGATCCTTTGGTCTTAGAGAACAGCATTAGCCCATTCAGCAAGTAAGATACCAAGGTACCGTGTCCCAGGTCCAAATTAAGTGCATAATCTCTCAGCAACAAATAATGTCAAGAGGCCACTTTAAGTTTGTTAGAGCTTTGAAAAATTCCGTTAATACAGACCTAGTTTTGTGATGACTCCCTTTACCATATATATATAAAAAAGGTATTTTTCTTTGTGAAGAGGTATAATGTTCTGGGTTAAATCAGACTTATCCTAGGGAAAAAAAAATGTTATGGCTCAAGTACTGTATTTTCAAAACAAGTAGGAATAGAGGGTGTCTTTGTATATTTGCCATGTCTGTTGGTGAATAAGAGACAAACTGAAAAAAAAAAAAAAGAGAAATAAACCCTTCTTTACTGTCCATTATCTGAAATTCTGGGCTATAAAACTATCCAGTTGACAGTATTAGATTTCCCTCCCAAATTTAAAACTTTCGAATCATTAACCTCTTCCCTCCTCTGCAATGCTCCAGCATAGAAGTGCAGAGTTGTGCTAAAAAGAGTCAAAAGTGAGTTCTGTGAGGAGTCAGGCCCTTCACCCCCAGTGGCCTTGGGTACAGGCATTTCTGCTGGCAGGTTATTCCCATCCCACCACAGCAGGGTACACGCCAAAATCCAGCACAGATCCAGGGTGCAAGTGGCAGGTTACACGACTTCATGGGACACATGTTTGAGCTAACTGGTCTATTCTGGTTCTGCCTATGTTCATTTAAATAATTAAACCCACGGAGTCTTAAAGCCTACAATGCTTTACCATCTAAATGAGACTACCAATTCTGTAATTCCATTCTCTTTTTAAACTCTACTTACTATCAGGCATGTGCCTGCCATCCTTTTTCTGTCCTCATTTTAGTTCATTTCTTAATAACCAAAAACATTTCCCTCACACATTATGGAGTTCTTGGTTACAGTGTTTTTAAGGAAGTAATTCCTGTTGATACACCATGGCAATTTTGCTGTGCCTTTCCCTGGAATGCATATTCTTTATACTGGTTGGATGATGTTTTGAAGAAACTAAAGCAGCATGGCCTCCAAAGAAACTACTAATGTTCATAATTTACAGAACAAGTAGCACTCACAAGTCTGTAAAAACAAGCCTAAGGAATCGAAGTGGACCAGACGCTGGCTTCATCAGTTGATTCTTTAAGACTCTTCACCTTTCTTTGGGTTTATCCCCCTAAAAGTACCAAAATCATTCCTTTGAAGTCTAGTGCTGAGACTAGAAAGGCAGCAGTAGAGAAATGCCTTTTCAGATGCAGCCCAGACTAAAGGCGACTGGCACCAGGGCTTAACCTCCCCCCAGGGGTGACTCAGTAAGAGAACAAGACGGGCCCTTCCCTACAGTGTTTGCAGCTTTTGGCTGACATTGCTATTGATGGCACAGTTTTCTAATCTAGGGAATCACAAAGCAAACCAGCCTCTGGGTGGCAATCACATGCCACTCCCTGCATGAAGAGGTGACTTAAAATACAAGTTTCCTGTCTCGTGGTTCATTGTTTGTGCAGGAAAGTTCTTTCAAGGCCAAGACTTGGACAAACCTTTTGAGATGCATGTCAATGAAGTATTAAAGTGAGTTACTGAAACATGTGAAAAACAGCTTTGTACAAATATTAAGCAGACTTTTGGTGTTATGGATTGATTTTTCTAAGTGTAAATGCCTTGACTGGTTTAGAGTTTGTATCAAAGGCTGATAGTTCCAGAAATAAATTTGTATACATTTGATTATAAATAGGTATTTTTTTCTTTTTCATAAACTGCTCTATGCAGTTAGCATGTTCGTCATGCCCTACCAGGTCACATGGAAGAGCAGAATCGACCTTATATATCCTAACACTTGCCAGCATAATCTGCACATTCCACTAACCTTGCTATCTTTAATTACACACGGTATCTGGATTTCTGCTTACTGCAATGGTAAGGGTAAACCTAAGTACTTCTACTTACAGCATTTTGCACTGAGGGAAACAATATTGAGCTCACAAGGGCCATTCAGTGGCATCACATATATGCATGAAGGCTACTTGATGAGACCCATTGGTTAGAGGGTGTCCTACCACACACATAACGGATGGTAGTTTGCTGACAGTGCCCCTGGAAGTGCTTTGTCCATAAATTTCTACAGCTGCTCTGCATTAAGGTCAGCATAAATATAAAAATCACAAGAGATTTGGATTTTCAAAGCTGCTTATGAAGGCATTGCTGTCAAATCCCTCCCACTGGTGAATAAGGACTAGGAGACAGGTCAGCTGGCAGATACACGGTGCCTTTAAGGAGCTATTGTCACATTTTTACGTATTGCACATAAAACCTGAAGCAAACGGCATTGCAGTCCTAACTGCTGGGTAATGTTAATGAGGGTATTCCAGATGGGAATGCTGCACCCAACATGTGCTCAGTACAAAAGCACCACCAGCCCAACAGCCCTTCCATTTCCAAAAAGCTTGTTTGCCTTCCCTTGCCAATAGCCCCACGTAGGCAGAAACGACCAGCACAGCAACCTCAACACTGACTAGAGGAGGGGAGAATAAGCTTGACTTGTACTGATTGAGCTAAACCAACAGAAATTACTGTGATTAGTTCAAAAACGTGTAAAACTGATGTTCCCTCCGTGGCTGACAGAGGCATAGCTCAACTTTTCCTTTTTCCTAGGCCACACCATAATAACCTGGAAATGTATAGGAACATTGTATGTTATCTGCTCCCATTTTCTGCAACACATCACAATTTTCTCTCTCTTCTGCTGCTGTTAGCTGTGGTGAGTGGGACTTACCTGGGAAGAGTGGGAAACAAAAGAGAAAGTAGGTTTACCTACTTTTCATTTTCTAACAGTGGAAATAATATTGTCAGCGAAAGTGAGAAGATTCTAGGGTATGTTTTACCTAAAAACCAGGGTTGTTACTCTTTACAACCTTTGATACAGTAACAAAAGCACCAACACAGAAACAAGACATCTTTAGCTACAGGCTTCCTCACTGCGTGCCATAAACCTCCAGTAACTGTGAGGTGGATGGGCATTTTACTTTACAAAAACCAGATTAATAACAATAATAATAATTTTTCTGGCAAAGCTTTAAGAGCTGCAGTGGCACAGAGACCCTTCACTGGTCACTGCAATGCCAATGCACTGAAACTCAATATCTAATGAGACAAAAGAGTGCAGCCATGATACAGAATAGAGATCAAATAATGCCCAGTCAAGTTTAAAGAGCAAAGATTAATTGCACTCTTGTAGTTGTAACAACTTGCCCATGGAAACAAACCTAGGAACTGCTCACATTTACAGGCAAAGTGTACTGTTTAGAGATTTAATTGTTATTAAGGTGCTCATTTAAAGCATCAAAGTTTGTATGCATTCACAAATGCAGAGATACAAATATGCGTAAAAAGTGTGATATTAAAAAATATCTGATCACTCTCTGATTTTAAATCAAAACATGAAAACTAGGGCAGAGAAGAAACAAGAACCCAAATTTTTACAGTGTTGGGTATCCCTCCAACTGAGGAGTCAATCCAAATAACCAAGCTGAGTGAGTGAGCTTAGGGATGGATCTTAGACAACTTGTCTACAAATATAATGGCAGATTCTGGTCCTTAGAGTCAATATGATGCAGTTTTTGTGGATAAACAAAGGCACACCTTAGCCCAAAGCTGCTTGGTGTTTTCCTTAGTATAACTGGAAGGAACTGAATTATTAAAAGCATGGTGTCACTGAACATAGAAGCTTACAAGCCAGACTTTCTAGAAATGAAGGATGATGAAGATATTCCCGTGGCTTTCCAGAGCCAAGGATCCTATCTGCTCTTCTGCAGACTTAGGAAATCACTCAGCTTTTCTATGCCTTAGGACACTGTCTGTAGAATGCAAAGACCTGAGCGATAAAATGACAAATAGACAGGAAAACTCAGATGTTCAGGTCATTGGGGCATCTGAGTAGACCTTTAGGAAACTCACCTACTCCACTGCCTGGTGCAGTAGGAGAATAAATGGGGCACTCTGCAGTTTGACCTGTGGCAACGTGGTTTTTGTGGACTTTGGACACACTGTACTTCTAAAGCTTAAGAGCTGTTTAATCATACACTTAAAGACCTTTCCCACCTTCCATGTTTATGTTAGATTAACCATATATATGGAAGTAAAATCCTTTATAGTGTCAAGACTATATTGAACTGCCGGAGGGCTAAAAGGCAACAAAACAAAATCCCAGAAGAACATTTGCTTTGCACAAAGTAATTTCTTAGTATATTGAGTGCTCTTTTCAGCAACATAAAACTCTGCCTTTTGGAAACCACATGGAACTGCAAGAAAATGCCAGGAGAAAATTCTAAGAGTTATCATAAATAAAGTGCTTGTCATATTGCCCATAAGTGCAGAGGTCTCTCTACTTTGTTATGCTCCAGTAATGGGCATAATGGTTTTATTTGCATAAAACCCAGATCCTATTATACTGTAGCTGCTTCTTCTTAAGCTCTTAAAATTACACTGGCTTCCTGAACTATCATGTTTGGAGCTGTTTGAAAAAAAAAACAAAACCCCAACCAAAACACAAACATTTGTTATCTTTTTATGAAGTGAAATATTTGCATAATGCATTGAGTCTGGGAACAAAAAAAATATTTAGAGTAAAAGACATTTCTTCCTACAGAATTGAACTCACTGGAGTGTCTAACCAAGGAAAAAAATGCATTTCTGCTGCTGCTTAATGGACATTACCAACAGGCAGTACAGATACCATGGTTCCCTAAATGATGGAGAATTTAAAATGAGTCACCTTCATAAAGTTATGCTCAGAAAAGAGATTGTTTGGAAGAAATTTTTCTTTTTTCCTGAGGGAGATTTTCAAGTGGTCTTATTAATAGGAAAAGAAAATAGAAAATATTCTACTTCCATAATTCATCTACTCACACTGCACCGCAGCCAAGTAGCACTGTGTAACCCAGATGAGAAATAGCAGGAGCTGAGGCTGTTGGAATATCCTCCACAAGGCTTATATCACTACATGTTAAGAATACAGCAAGTGTGTTATTTACTGGATATCCCAGAGCACACATTATGTTCGTACAGCATAAAGAGATACTTTGAGTAGTTCCCCCTTATCATGTGTCAAGAGATGCATCTGATACAGTAAGTGGCCCATTAAATCACTGCCATCCTTTTAAACACTCATCTATATTTGCAGCAATTTTTCCCAACTGTACTCCCTTCCTAGACTTCTCTAGAACAGCTGAAAAGTTCAAGCTCTAATTAGCTGTATTTATTTTGAACTCTGTAGCTCGTGGAATAGCCCTTCATAGAGCAAGGAGATACCTAATGAGAACCAGAGACTGCTGATCACTGCTCTCGGACAGTTGCCATCCTAGACTAGTGGAACAGGTATTTGCTCACATTCCCTTGTGACCCAGTGCTGCAAAAATGAAGAAACCCCACTGCAGTCACTGAAATTTGGTGAAACTTCAAAATTTCAGGTTTGACTATCGCATTCTGGTAGGGGTAAAATGAAAGAAGATGCAAGCATGTTAATGAATATACAGACTACAGGTATCAGAGCAAAAACCTGAAACTCCTCCTCGGCATTGCACAGAATGCATTCCTGTCCTCTCCAGCTTGCTCAGCAAAGAGCTTCTCCTTACTGTTTTTTGTTTTTTATAAGAATTCAAAGGAAGCAGTAGGTACACCATGCCTTTTATATCATGCTATTGAACTTCACGGGCATTTATTGTTGACTGTCACAGAGAGAGATAAGGCTGTATCTGCCCTGTGAAAACAGTGAAACAAACCCAAAATACAGCTGAACAGTGGCAGAGATGCAAGGACACCACAGCTTGAATTGACTAGAGGTAACTGAATGAAAGGTAGTATTTCAAAGCCAGTGCAGTATACTGATTGGTCTTAAAATCTCAAGGCTCTCTCAGAGTCTCTGCGGAGTTCTTTCAACAAGCTCAGGGCTCTTTTCCAAGTCAGGTATTCAAATCACAAAAAAGGCTAAGAACGGCTATCGCAGTAGGCATTGACACCTCATCAAGAGCCCTGACCAGTCAGAACAGGAACAAAGAATGAATTGTTTTCTCACCCCTACACACAGATTGTGGCAGGGCGAGGGGGTGACTAACCTAGAGAAGCATTTCTTCTGTCAGTGGTTGGAGCGTCAGGGTCTCTATCACAGCTGAGACGGCAGGGATACACAACACAAAACCAGGGGAAAGCAAGAATGCTTTTCCTCTCCTCTAAACCACACTCTCCTAAACCCAAAAAACCAAAACCGAAACCAAAAAAACCCACCCCAGAACAAACAAACAAACCAACCTCAAAACAAATAAAAACCAAAACAAATGCCAGCTTCCTGGCTTGCCTGTATCTTGTAACACAAAAGCCAGAGTCTACTTCTACTGGGTGATGTATGGGGAGCAGTGTGGTAGGGGTATGCACCACTTCCTGTGTGAGTAGCTGTATTCATAACAGGGCTTCCACCAGGAATTCTGCAGAAGTCATTATCTCACACAGCTGTGGCAGCACCTTCTGCATCACCACAAAAACGAAACAAAATCCCTTATCCCTGAGCATCCATGCTCACTCTTAGCCCCTGCTCATCACTGAGCTGCCCACCCTCCCTTCTCTCTACCTTTTCTCTCCAGCTGGATCACATGGCACCAAATTTGCAATATCGTTTCCCATATTTTCATACACTGTAAAGTCCTAAGGACAAAATATTTTGTTAGCCTTATAACTTCTATTATTTGTTTTTCATTATTTAAAAGGTGCCATTTTCTTATCATCAAGCAGCAAGTATTCACCCAGACTCAGGAACCTCTCAGACTCACATCTTGATCCCACTGTGTTTAAAAGCAGGAAAGACACCCCTAGATTTCACAAAGCAAGGAGACTACATAGTTCAGTTTGTTGGACTGAAACACTCAGACACAGAAGGTTTTAACAAGTCCAAGCACAGCACTGTTTAGGCTTTTCCTTTTTTTTTTAAAATCACACTTTCACAACACTTTTGTGATTTAGTAGCCCAGTTTCTAAATATCACTGAAAATCATGGAGGCTTATGAAATATTAACAACTTACAAGACAAACTAAAAAATTTAATGCTACGTAAAGCAGTCTATATTCTTTTGATTTTCAAAACCATTTTAAATTAACACACTGCTCTTAAGGCTTCCAAGATCCTTAATAGTAAGCTCCTACTAATTTCCAGATTCTGAATTTAAATTCTTGGGATTTATTATACATTTTCACTTGCCTTTGAAACACACAGTGTTGGAGTTATATCACATCCTTGTAAGCTGTGCAGTTCTTCTACAACTTTAGTGCAGTTCTGCTTTACATATTTGCCATGTGATGATGGAGATAGGGTTTACTGGTTTAGTGACCCTTACGCTTCTAGTGGTTGAGATTAAAAGAATCATGGACTCAATTGTGTTGGAAAAGACCTCTGCGATCATCGAGTCCAACCTATGATGTAACACCACCACAACAACTAAACCACGGCATTAAGTACCACATCCAGCCTTTCCTTAGACACCTTCAGAGATGGTGACTCCACCACCTCCCCGGGCAGCCCGTTCCCATATCTCACCACCCTCTCTGCGAAGAATGATATACCTAAGTACTGGAAGCTTACTGGTTTCTACTGGGCTCTTAATCTTTAGATGTGTCCTCTTTAAATTTTTAAAACTTGGATGTGAAGGCATTTTATCAAATACTTGCTCAATAGCATCAAATGTAAGCACATTGATAAAGAAATTAAATACAAAATAATTTCCTATTTTGAGAAAAAGACTGAAGTTATATTCAAACACTACAACACTTGAAAAAAATTTCATGTGCTTTGATTTTCATGAAGTCTGTAAGGTTTTTATTATGTTTGCAAGGGACTGAGATTTTTTTAGTTTGGTAGCACTGTTGCTTCTCATTCAAGCCACGATCCTAATACATGTTTAATGCCCAAGTCTAATTCGTCAGCCCAGCAAACATCATCACTGTCTGAGACTGGGTTCAAGTTACTGTATAATCATAATGTGTGTTCAGCTCAGAAACAGCAACACAGCACAAAATAGCAGGGAACAACTTAAAATGCCTTTCAGCTGGTGTGACAGCAAGTGTTTCTCGTGTGCCAGGGCAAAGACAAACAGTGGCAGTCAAACCAAGTGGTGGAAAAGCTAGGAAAGTTTGCACAAAGGATGCTGAACACCAAAAGCTTTGCTGTGAGATGAAGAAGAACAAACTCTCCGAATGCAGGCAGGTAACACAGGTATATAAAGGCAGTCTGTCGATGGGAAGTGCCTGGCTACACTAGCAGCAAATTCTTGGTGGTATATCACATAGGAGTCATTTAAATGGTAGCCGGTCCTCCTCTTCATCTGGCTACAGCTTTTTTTCCAGGATACTGCTGACCTTCTTGCTAGTCTTACATTAAAGTCAGGCTGGGCCAACCCCTGTCTTGCCAATGGTGCAAAATGGCAACTTGTTGTATCATAACATACCAAAATACTGCACAGGTAGTGCTGAAAACCAGCACTGTGCACATCAATTATAGACCTTTAGTAAGAGGGTAGGAATCACCTCCCAGCAAGAGGTCTGAATAAATTTCTAACTGATTATTATTGCCTCTTACTTGCCTGCCTGTAGAGAAAACCACAGAAAATGTGTTCATTCTTTTTATACATAGGCAGAAGTTTTACAACCCTTGAAAATGCTTCAGAAGAAAAAGTTTCTCCTTCATTGGTACCTGAATCTCCAAATAAATCTACAACTTTATCTAACCTGTTAGGGCTGAAAGTACTGCAGGGCACAGTTAGTGTGTTAGCCAATATCCAGAAGAAAATGATGCCTTTTTCAGTCTGGAGAACTCCTGGAAATAGGAAGATATCCAAATGGTAGAAACAATGGTTTGCAGTCTAAGCAAATTTAAATCAAACGTATTTAAGGTCAAAACCAAATGCCAAAACCTCACAGAGCTTGGAGATCTCATTTACCAGGGAATTCAGACATCAATTAAGAAAGGTCAAGTTGAAAAACTCCTTCCAGCTGAGCTTTGTTGTAGAGGTGCCAGCTGACTGTTTGTGAGGCAGGACACAGAAAGCTCATGTTTTTAGGTGCTCTCTAATGAAGAGGGAAGGGAACACCCTTGCTGTCAACAAGGAAAGCATGAAGGCTAGATGCTGCATGAGGTAAAGTAACACAAAACATTCTCATCTCAGTCAGAAATGTCCATTTTGGTTTGTAAAAAGCTTTCCCCTATGAAATGCTGTCTCATAATATGCTCTCTTGTTTAAGGTATTGTGTTACTGTTATGCAGGAGAACAGACAAGTAAGAACATACACTGGAGGTTGTGATAACTACATTGTCTATAACTTCGGTTTTGGTTTTTTTTTACATCAACAGCCTCCAATTACCACAGTGAGATCCTGTTTATGGTTGTTGAGATTTTGTTCTCCCAAAAAGTTGCATGTCATTTAGGCCTAGAAATCTCTCTTTCCTATTCCAAAGTGGAAAGGTACTGAACTCCCTCCACTAAATTAGAAATCCAGCTGAGAGCTGAGAAGCATTTCATACTCTGTGCTGCAGGGCGCTGTACATTCATCTCAGAGTTGTCCCACAGACAAAGTGCTCCACCTGCCGAAATCTGCACTTTTGCATCAGGTGATGGCAGCAGAAGCCGTGGGGCACCCTTCAGGAGCATTGTGCAAGTCACCTATCCAGGAGGGAAGGTAATCGTGGAGCAGCAACACAAACCAGAGTCACACTTCACGTGTTCCAACAAGATATTGATGGTTTACGGTGGACAAGGCGTCTAAGATCATTGAGTTCAAAATCCTCAGGTTTTCCATGCTAAAGTATAACCCCATAGCTCAGGGACCCAGATGAGACTGGAGACTTGACTGCTAGATGCAGACACCAGAAGGAAGCCCCTTTTCTTAAGGGGTTGATAAAGAGTTAGAAGGTACATAAATAAGATAAAAACAATGAAGTCACCATGAATACGGTGATTTCTGTGACATTGTATTTGCACAATTAAGTCCAGAAACCTGTAGAATCTTTCCCTTTAAGGATTGTTTTTAATTGTGCCCAAAAATATCAGCTCTAGGTTAAGAAATAACAAGATAAACATAAGTTTGTACTCTTGAAAACCACACATATGTTAAAAACTAAAAAAGTAGAAAACATGAGGCTTTAACTAAAAGATATTTAAACATCATGGATTCTTGATAGTATATGTTTGGACAATAATGAAAAAAATCAATAATGCTTAGAATATAAGCAATAGAAAACATTTACCTATGCAATGGAAGGAAGTATTTCCATATATTACACAGATGCTTATCAAAATAGAAAGCAATTTAAACACTGCCCAAAAATACTTCAAAGAAGTATTTCAAAAGATTTCACTGCATGAGAGTAGGAATGCTTCTAGTAATTTGCACTCATGAGAAGGAGACAGAGTGAGAGAAAGGTTCAGAACCTTTAAGAAAATAACCTTAAATAATTAAAAATGTCCAAGGACATTCCAAATCAATAGTGTGGAAGGTGAAAGAAGGGTTCTGGCTCATAGTCCTTGCACATCAGGGCTCTGAATTTGAACTAGTTCTGCAAGAGACTCAGTTTTTTTCCCCCCTCAGAAGACATGTTGGTATCTAATACTTTCTTTTCACCACCCCTAACTGCTATGATCCCATCTGTCTGTCTTGGTATCACAAGATGCAATTCTCATTAATTTCTCATTTCATAGTACCTGGTGAAAGAGCAAAAAACCCAGGCACTTCCCCACTCCTTTAAGACATTAGGAACACAAAGGCAAACACAATTAACAAAAAAGTTGTTGAAACAGAAAGTAACATTTAGCCCACCTATGACAGAGCCCTACTGAAGGCTAAGCTTTGAGTGAGTTTTAAATGATGCGCTGAAACAAAAATACGTAAAATAAAAGATAATTGTTCCAAAGCAAGCCACAAAATTTACTGCCAAGTAATAAACAAAGATGGAGATGTGGCAGATGGGCTCAAGTTCACTGTAAATTTAGAGAAATGGCTGCTAAGATGCCCCTTAACTCTCATGACATTGACCATTGCTGTAGAAGTTCCCAGCTAGAACAAGTAATTTGCATCAAATTATTTTTCTATTCATAGTTGGCCTTAAGCAGTTTAAAATATTTTAATGTGTCATAATTTAATTATTTGAGGAACTATTCCTACAAATAATCTTCCATGATGGGATTATTGATGAGCCCTTCATCTTGAGTATATAAAGCAAAAATCCAGCATTGTCATTTAACTTGGATTGTGCATTGTATTTTTTTATATATTTATAAGCATAACCATTAAAATTTGTGTCTTCTGATTAAAGACTCATCTGAATAAATTCATAATGTGATTTTGCCAAATATTCTGCATGTAAATAAATCCCATGCTTTGTACAGATAATTTTTATGCACTAAAATATTCATTGAAACCAAAAAAAGAATGGCCTGAACTAAATGTTAGGCTTTTTTCTTTAATATTCTTTTATTCCAGTAACAGCAAGAAAAGCTTTCTGAGGTATTTGCTTAGATTTATGCTTTGTCAGCAAAAGCCAATGCCCCAGCATGGCAGCACAGCAGCTCTGTGATGATGGTGAGTATATTCAGCACCATTTCACTGAAGCCCATCCTTCCAGGTCTGTTACATGGGACGTACCACGAAGCTTTGCAGTGATCCATAGAGGTGATAATTGCACGAGAAAGGGTCAGACCCAGTATCTATTGAAAAGATGTGGTCAAAAGAGGCTTGTTTTTAATAAGAACTCAAGCCAGGCAGCATGTGATCTTTTCAGTCATCGTGCAGAGGACTAATGTTCTGATTACTGGCAAGAGATGGTTGTGCCTTTCAACATTCTCACCGTGCCAACTCACAGATCTAATTGTCTTTATTTTCCCTGCAGTGACAAACAAAATGGACATCTATAAATACCATTTTAAAGTGTCCAGACTTGCACTACACCTAGGCAAAACAGTTACAGACCTAAATATTAACCCCTACATCACATGAAATTTAGTTGACTTTTCCCTGAAATTGTCCTTATCAAACACACCACAGCTGAATCTACTGAACATTCTCCCTAACATCATGTGCAAAGAGACTGTCAGCTTCCCATCGCTATGGATATAGATATGTGGATAGAAAGACCATAATCTTCCATAATGAAAACTGCCTTTGATTTTTTCAGCAAGTCTAGGAGAATCTATGTCAATGCTCTGAATGAAAGCCATCCCAGTGTAAGCCTGACAGTCCCACCATGAGTTTTACTCCATTCTTATCCAAACGAAAAGAATTAGCCTTGAAATACCTCAGGTCAGATCCTTAGTAAGCCTAGAAAAAATTGCAAATATAGCTAAGCAGAGCCATCCCTCCAGGCTGTTGTCACCGTGCTCACCAGACAGATGCTCTTGTAGCATTTTGGGAATATGGGCTGCATCATTTTTTGGACCAGCAAAGGAACGCTCTGAACCTTTCTTCTTACACCTCTTTCACAGAGGGGCCTTTGCTTACCTGCTGCACTCATTCTACCCTGTGTCTTACTGAAGGTGGTACTCAGCCCCACAGATACAAGGATGCACTTCCATATAAATCAGGATGTCAGGTAAACACCTGCAGGTATACAGTGCTCTAGGAAATCACCAAAGGTTTAAGATGATGCTCGTAAACAAATGCAAATCTAAACAAAGTTTTTTAAAATAAGCCCCCCTGCTCCTTACACCTTAGATTTTCGGTGATTTTTCTTCCTTGCTCATTGCTAAGCCCATCTGCTTATATATGCAATCTTTTTTTAAGTCCCCTGTTTAAGAGATTCTCTGTTCCTGCTGCAATCATTTCCATGGAAACTAATTTTCATGTCACAAATAGAAAGCAATGCAGGTTCAAGAGGTGAAAATCAGGGGAATATCGAGATAAACTTTTAAAAAGCTAGAATCATGCACCAGCAAAAATGGGGAGAAAAGAAAGGAACAAATTACATCAGTTTAAATCAACCATTTGCTCTATCATCAATTAAGTTTGTAGTGATATAGGATTGCTTTTTGTCAGCTAAAGTGTGCAATTAGTGGTGTGACTATAGTGTAAAATGTAAACTTGGCAATGCCTGAACAGGAAACCTTTGGGTACAGATGTGGCAGCCAGGAGGGCAACTTTCCTGCAGGGGTTCAGAAGTGGATGTGGCCCCACAGAGCCTCAGCCTCTGGTCCGTCCTGCTCTGGTCACTACACACAGAGGTGACAGCACCTGATGTAGCGGCAGGAATATATGTTTGACAGAAGAACAATCAGAAATAACAATCATAAAGAATTTTAATGGTCTGAAGGAAAGATTTCTTTGCATTCCTTTCATGTGCAGTAGGCAGCTCAAATGACTTCCCAGTGGTTTAATATGTTTAAGTCACACCTACTGCATTAAGCTGACATATTTAATTATCAATGGAATGCTCTTCTGGCATACAGTCTAATTAGGCACCTGTGGGCCTCTTACCACAAGATTATTATTTTAAATCACAGAATCAGTTGGGAAAAAGCTTAAAGAAATTATGACTGACCAGAATCTATGTGAAAGGGAACTAAATCCTGAATTAGTCACATAAACCTAATTCCTAAGATTCAACACTTCCTAAATTTATTATGAGATCAGTATTCACTTACCAGAAACTAGAAGAGCCAATCTTAGAAAAATATTAGAGGTCCAAGGTAAGATGTAAAGCTTGAGCTATCACAACAATCTTCCTTCTCAGTCCTAATTGCCACAGAAAACAGAGAGATTGTCATCTGGAAGCTCAAACATTTTGTGCTAAATTTGCACATTTGTTCAATGAAATTATGTGCCAAAAGACAAAAAAAGAAAAAAAAAAAAGAAAAAAGATGTGGTCAACTAGGTCCGTTTTATCATCTGTTGTGGAGCTCATAGGAGCCTACAGTCTCTGTAAGGACCGTGCTTCAGACCTTCTTAAAAAAACACAATCGCCTAGAACAAAGAAGCAAAACTCCAAATGCACAAAACCCCCAAAAGCTCAACAAACAAACTTAGGTTGTTTCAATCCCCTCAGATAAGGCAATCTCCTGCAAGCATAAACGTCAGAAGCCAGCATAATGATCCACAGCAGAATCTACTGTTTAATTTCTTGAGAAGTCAAGGTGGATTTCATAGTAAGAGTTGTAGCTTGGCCACTGAGTCACAGAAACTGCAAGACTGCAACGTGCCCCAGGACAGAAGCATTTCTCCACTGTCACTACCAAAAAGTGTTCTCCTCTACTGTGTGTCTTCCCCCACAGCCTGTCACACAAGCAAGCTGCTAGTCTAAAATGTCATTAAGACACAGCATTTGACTAAACACATCACCCAAGTGAATCCATTTAAGTTTAACACCTCTCTTAAATGTATAAACCCAAATTTACAAAGTGCTGAATAGAGGTTTTGGCAACTCAAATTTGAAAAATGCGTATCTCAAACGAAGGAGACTAATTTTCATTGTGGCATGCAGAAGAGGATGCTGTCATGAAACAAAGCAGTGTAAACTTATAGACACATCACATTTATTTAAAGCGTAGCTAAGTGTAAACTTGGGAGTAATGTGGAAGTGGGATTACAGGAAATGCAGTCACTGCACACCTTCAGATATCATACCAATTCAAGTTTAGGAAGAAAAGGACAGAAGTCTAGCAGCAAACTGATTCACTCAGTACTGAGAAACCACATGGGAAGTCTTTAATCTCCAAAGAGCTGTGACTAAAACTCATTAGGTGACAGCAATCCTTAGTAAAGAACAAAAAAATCTTAGTCTTGATATTACTAGAGAAAGTGTCAGATCACAGAGGATCAAATCAGCATCTTAAAACGGCTCACTCCCAAAGTTTTAGCAGAAATAAATTGCAAAAGCATTTAGAAGAACTGCTTTTTGAATTTATTTTGATATCAGGATCATTGAACCCAAGCATTTTCTTTAAAGCAATTAAAAGCAAAATGACTAGCACATTAAAAAGAAAAAGCATTTAAACTTGAGTTGCTGAAATATTGTTGAATATTCCTAAATCAACTGCAGGAAAAGAAATGGCTAAAATCTGCTGCAAGTGATAAAAATGAAACTAAGAAAAGAGGTTACTCTGCAAATCTGGCATTCCTGAAAATCTAGGTATTGAATTACTTGTTTTTCAAATAAATTGGGTGGGGTTTGGGTATTTTGTTGTATTTTTTGGGGTTTTTTTGAGGTTTTTTGGGTTTGTTTTTATTTCCATTGAGGGACAATTGGAGAAGGCAGAAAATCTGCTGCATTCAAATACCAGACCTAGTAATGGGCAATTGCTTTGTATCCTCTGCAAAGGCCTCTGCTGTAGACCACTGTAGTTTTACGGCGGAGAAAATTCAAGTCAGGGTCTACCTCACTGATGATTGTCTTGTCATCATGGAAAATCTCATCCTGGACTATATTATTTAAGTAAATAATTACATGGTTATGAATTCAGAACTGTCTGTTATGGAAACCTGGTACAATTAAATTCCAATAATAATTTGAATGCTAACTCAGCACTGAGTTTCAGGACAACAAAAAGTTGTAGCTATTGAAATAGATTTCTCCAACACCTTGAACATGAGCTTTTGCTACTGATTCCATCTCAGGAAAGGTTCAAAGTCCTGTTTTGGCTGCCCGATTGTCATTTACTGGCTGCATACACTCAAAATGTCCAATGCTGATGCTGAAAGTGAAATTCTGGCTTGATCATGGTTTGCTTTTCTTCTTATGCATCCTTCTTTGCTTTGCAAGAAAAGGTTCAAGTGTCTTCCTGTGACTGAAGTGAGGGAATCGTTATAGAAAAGGCAGCGTAAAAGGATGGACACAAAATGTTTCCAATAATGTCCAGGAAGCAACATTAATTAATTTGGCTACTTGTACCTTGGCATCCTCTGTTTAACATATGCCAGACTGAAGAAATGCTTGCCAAGTCTATATTCCATTTTATCCACTGCTCCAAAAAAAAAGTTTAATATGTAGCAAGTCATCTCCCATAAGTAGAAGTGTCAGAAATACCTAAAAAATTATGTCAACTTTTAAAAGAATATCAAAACCAAATGCACTGATTTAGAACAGTTTGTATATTACAATATCTAAATGTCATTTAGATTATTTCTTGTAGCTGACAAAAAAGAAAAATGAGAATGGTTAAAAAAGCCACATTCAATTCTTCTTTCCTTGACCATGAAACTCAAAATATCACTTTTTTTATCAGAGTGCAGAAAAGATTCAAATATTGCCTTGTGGTTTGGTTTTTTTTTTAGGTTATCTAAGATCCTCTAATTATTTTCAGTTTGAGACAATCTGATTCTGACAGGCCTGTCCCTCAGTAACAGATACAGTCCCTGTCCTGCCTTCTCATCACATTGCATAACTGGGAAAAAAAATTGACCGAAAAACAAGTGACCAAAGAAGAATTCTTCACAGCAGCCTTCCCCTTCTGCACCTTCCTGGACAGAAGGAAGCATGTATATTCTCTCACACATCCATCCATCCCCTCTGCAGGGCATGTGTTCATGCCCTAGCTAAGCAAGACCCTCCCTGCCCAACTAGCCTGTGCTGGGAACTTTCCAGTTCACAGTACCTTCTACAGGGTTGAATTCAAATTCAAATTCTGAGCAATTCTCTTTGCTTTTGAGACCAAGTAAATAATGCTGACCTTATATCTACAGCCATTTTTCACTTTAATTAGTACACTTTCATATGAGAAGTCTGTGGCAATCTTATTTCTCCATATTTTGTTCTTCAGTTCGCAGTATATGTTCTGTGCACAGAACTTGAGCACTACAGGTGGGAAGGTAACACACGCTGAGCTATTCAGACTGCAGACAGACACACAGGCCTCATTATTATTGTTCTTAATCCTGTATATTTGTTCTAATGACTGTGACATTTAACAGGATATGGGAAACAGTTTGGTTGGTGCATAGCCTCTAACTGCACATCAATATTCTGCTGGTTGAGAGACCTTGGTTTAACTTCCACGACTTTTTGTTCACCTTCTTTGGGTCATTATAAACCATACACTGAATCAAATGCACAAAAGCCCCGGAGTCATAACCATGCTCTGCTTTTTCTTGTTGTTGTGCCCATGACCCCAACAGCAGTGAGAATAACCTCTGGTACAAACATCTATTATGTGTATTCTGCGTGCTTAAAATAGCATCTTGACCAGTCAATAAATCATACTTGACACAGAGGAGACATAAAAAGTAGAGGAAATTTACAGACACATCACACCTTCCTCTGTAGAGGCAGACAATGAGCAGGATTCAGTTTGATACTTTCACACAGGACAATTAATATGTAAAACCAGAGTGGCTGAGTCAAGCAAAAGGTCAAGTGTCCTTCCAAAGAAGATGATGGTGGAAAGAGGATGAAAAGGGAAAAAAGGAAGCCAGGTGAAAGACATCAAAATGTCACTGGAAAGCAGAGTGCAAGGAGTAGAAGTGTAACCCTGATGGTCAACACAGTGCCAGCTAGAACACAAGGGAGGGGGTAAACCTGGCACTGCATTCTGAGACCTGCTGTGGTAAATTTCAGCACAGCAAAAATAGAGTTGCTTAATGATATAACCTGTGAGGGAAATAAAAAACCAGTTTAAGAACATCACAGCGGCCTTGAGCTGTTGTAGCCCTTTAGGTAGATTAGCACAGCAATACAATCTCACACCTTGGCCTTTGATGAGACTGTCGTACACTCCCTTGTGAATGAAGGAGTGAAACAGCTGAGGTCTCAAAATAGACAAAGTCCTTAAATGGAGGCCTTAATTGCATTGCAGAATAAATGTTATACCAGGAGTCAGTGGACAGTCAAATGGGCCCTATGAGACCTTGATATGGTCTGTCTAGAAAGCAACATTTATGACAGAACCATTTGTTGACAGTTTCTCTGAAAAAGCTGTTGCAAGCAGGCAGGTTTATCGGGTGGGCTCGGTAACCCACCTACCTGCTGGCCTGGAGTCTTGAGAACTTCCACAACTTGGATGGGCATTGATCGTGGCACCGGAGGAAAGCTGGCATCTCCTAGGAGGTAAGTTACGAGATGGCACTCTTGTGAAATGAGATGCAACAAATAGAAAAGCCCTGTAGTAGTACAAAAAAGACAGGAAAAGCTCACCAGAAAAGTAATGGCATGGGCTAAAACAGGCCAAAGGAGCATTAAATATCTTCTCAAAAGATATTAAAGCAAGGCTTGGAGACTTTTCAGAAAACTGAAGCATGATATGTGAATGAAGATTAAACTCAGTCAATTGAAAGAAAAAAAAAAAGGACAAAATAAAACTCTTGTGGATAAACAGCTACAAAAACCCCTGACTTTGTAAACTGTGTATGATACCAATTTCTTTTTTAAGGGAAACTGAGTTTACCAGAAACTCAAGGTATCTTCCACTCCAAATTGGATGAAAATCCAATAAACATACATGTACATGGCATTTATAGTTCCATGTGTATTTACAGTGCAGCAAGAGAAAGTACGTTTCAGTTCAGGTAAAACAGTAGTTACAATATACACCAATAAGCATAAAAATAAATCCACATTCAAGAACATGTATCACTGTCAACCTAGATAGAAAAAAAATATCCTGACATATGAAAACTACATATGCAATTTATTTTAGATACTTGCATATATTTCTTTTTCATTTATTTATATGCCTTTGAGCATGCTGGCTGCTTTACTATGTAGTCATTTATATCAGGGTACCTGCTCCCACGTTGAGTTACCTGAACAGCTGTAGTTAAGATAGTTCATCTTCCTTTAATGCCAAACAAATTAAGCAAAAGCCTTTGATCTAAGGATAACATATTACTACATATAACTACCCTTTAGAACACAAACATTGAACAAATCTTTATTATTGCAGACTCACAAGTGGGGATTTTTCTACCAGCATTATCTGTTATGCCCTTCTATTTGTTCTTTTGATGCTGTAAGCTCAAGGAGTATCCTAATAACTACTTTCTTATGGAAGATCCCTGACTAGTGCTGTAGAAGACACCAAATCTTCTGCAGAATTTTTAAGTCAATGTCTAGATCTTACAATGGGAAAATCAGTCTCAATGTGGTTCTATACACTCTCTAGTGTGTAGTCAGTGTAGAGACCTGGTCTTGTTAGTGTTTTGGTTGGTTGGTTTTCATTTTTTTCTGGTTTTCTTTTTTCTGGTTTGTTTTGTAGGGTTTTGTTTTGTTTTAGGGGGTTTTGGGGTGTGTTGGGCGGGATTTGTGTCTAGATTTTTTTTCTGTTTGGGTTTTTTTTACTTACATTAAGATGATATCTCCATGAGCCTGCTGCTTCACAAGCCAATATAAAGCAATTTAGGCTGGAATTAGATTTCAAGTACAGTCATTTATGCTAAAGTGATGTTGCTTTCCTGACAAACAGGTATGTCTCCAGACACAGAGCATTTGCCATCCACTGGGTAACTCCGCGTTGCCCTCGGTGCACAGCTTGCAAGTACATGTGGGAGAGGAGCAAGTCTTTTGCCCAAAACAAGAAAATCAGAAGAATTTCTTGCTGTTCTGCTCTACTTGATATTCAGGCTCAGTAGCCAGACTCCCACACCTTGTTAGAGAAGAAGGTGAGATACAATAAGACCTTGGGTGTGAATCATGAATCTCTCCCTCAGCTTATTAGAGCAGTATCAGTTCTTGCTTGGCATCTGATGCCATTTTGCTGCTATCTGTCAGCAGTTTTTTGAGTGATGAAGGAGCAGACTGGTTTATCACTCTGTATGAACACTGGAATTTAGTCATAAAGTCAGTTAATATATCCAAAGTCCAGCTTCCATAATGGATCAAATAACATAATTGATAGAGGACTTACAAGCAACTGAAGACACATTTTTAGGCGCTGTACTGAACATTATCTAGGGTGCTGCAGTAATACTGTTATGCCAAGCCCTTTATTAGAGAGTGTTTCAATGCCCTGAAGTTAAGGAAGCATCTTCATGCTTGCTATTGGTGTAACTCAGCCAGACAAGTGGCTGAGAGTTAGGTACAATCCCAGCAACAAGCACTGCACACACAGAACAGCTATTCACCAGCACACCCTGCACAGGTACCATTTACCTCTTGTCCATCTGCTCCTGCACCAGTGCACGACCACATCACTGATTCCTTTGATTTTCACTCAAGGATGTTTGCTGCTTTAGAGGTGAGCTTCCCCAATACATGCTCCAACAGCAACAGTAACAAGCAATTTTCTCTGACAGAACACATTATTAGTTGCAAAATCCCAATTGAAAGAATACCTGCCCTATTCTCTAATTTTCCAGATGTGTAAAATCTGCTACATGTTTCCTCTTCACCATTCAAGTTCCCTAAAAAAAGCTATTCCCGGTAAAAGTTCCTATCAAAAAGCTATTTTACACCATGCTTAAAAACAGGGAATGTGACAAACAAGTTCTCTGTAGGGCTGCATCCACCAGGTGTTCCCAAGGCCACTGGAAGGAGAGAGGCAGCAGCCCAGCCGTTTTAACCTAAATTTCCTCCCTGCTCCGCAGCATCCAGGTAGTGGGAACAGTTTGCAGTAGTGACTGCTGCTCCCCACGTGTCATAAAGAGCTCACTTTCCTCCTGAGGTCCTAGACAAGATGACTATACCCAACATTTCACAAAAGAATTGAAATATAAGGATATGGAGACATCTCAAGGACTCCTGACACAGGATCATGCGAAAAATAAAACCGTTCCTTAGCTCTAAGTACAAATGAGCCTTTTCATACAAGAGACAAGCAACACAGAGATTATTTATCAACCAAATAGGCAGCAAATAAGGAGAACTAAGGGAGAAAAAGATGTGTGATGGCAACTAGTACTGCCACTCTGAAGTTCCTTCTCCTTTCTGACTTTCCTGTTTATTTTTAAATACATATTTTTATTAGCTAGTAAGGTCATGGTACAGCTCACATAAAACTTGTAGAACTTGCAAACAAGGACACAGTGCCTGCTGCTTCACATAAACTGAAGGTTAATTGGGACTGAGGTGAAGCAATGCAACAGTGCTAATAAAGAGTTTGGGGGTTTTTCTACATTTTATTCTTAAGTGCATCTGCAGAAAGACCCCCACGAGCACCAAAATTACAGTTATGGCTCTGCAAGTATGAAGGTTTTTATACAGAATGGCATGATAACTTGCATTTTCTTAAAACGATTAGCTTAGGAGTGCTGAAACTTTAGAAAGGCATATCACCTTTTACTGGAAATTAGGATAAATAGAACCAGAGGGAAAAAAGGGAGTATGACCAGAGTGTAGCCAAAAAGAGAAAATGGCAATTCTTTTTTAAAAATCTCGTTAATTCTGAAAATTTTCTTTCTGCAATTAATAAAGAAAAAAACCCAACAACAACAACAAAAACCGTTATCTGAAGTTTAAACAGAGAAAGTGCACCAAATCAGAGCAGACGAGGCAAAAAGCTTCAGAATCCCAAAGACCTCAGGGCAGGTATCTGGTAGTACATACAAAGGTGCAGTCAGCTCTTTCTGCAGCACGAGGAGCTCTTTAGGGTGATACAGAAGCATCCAGGTGGCATGGAATGCTGAGTACATGCTGGAGGCATACTTTGTGGCAGGACACTCCCTGATTCAGACCTTTCTGACCCCAGCAGGCACAGGGATGCACGCGGTCTCCACCTGGACAGGAACTCCTAACTCCTGTTTCTCCAAAGGAAAGTCGTGTGCCTGCATTAACGCCGTTCGGAACTGAACGAGCTGGCAACTCGTGGACAAGCAGTTCTGCAAAAGTGAACTACTGCTCTGGACCAAAACATGGATATCAGCATAGCCTCAGCCTGGACAGCCAGGAAGCCTTAACACACCTGAGGAGACTGCAGAACTCCAGGAACCACTGGAACTCTGGGTACCACCTCCTCCTGCAGTCTCCAAGTAGGGCTGACTTTTTCAAAGGCTTGAACTGGAATGCAATATTCCCTAAGATATCCTGGCTAGCCCAAGCATTGTTCTCTCTTGAACAACTCACCAGGGAAAAGGGACTTCGCTCCCCCTCATTCAGTCTCTTTCCTGATTATTAATTTGTGTTTCTCTATTAAAGGCATCTGAACCTTTTAAGTTTCTAATGTGAAGTTACTGGAGTTGCACATCACAGAAGGCCTGTTCTGTCTGAGAAGAGTTCATGCTGACAGAATTGCCTCTGACCCTGGCTGTGCACGTGAAAAAGGCAGTAAGTTATTTACTTCTGTCTTCTTATTTAGATAAAGGAAGAGAACGATTGGTTAAGAGGACTTTTATCACTGTATTCTGGAAAATCCTCCTTTTTAATGATGGTTTTCAACAATTCTCATTTATATTGTATTTTTCATCCTTTGTCCTTGAGCCCAATGCAGTTGATGTTCTGTTTCTCATCTCTTTAGCTATATTACTGAATGAACTATGTGAGTCTAAGCACCTGTTGGATAGTCACCCTACATCAGCATAAAACAAGGAATTGTGGCTGGATAAAAACTTTGGGGATCCAACTGACTGCTGAAACAATAGCAGCTTGCCAAGATGACAACCACCATATAAATTGCTTCACAATTTCAACCCCAAGTACTATTTGGTCATTTAGTTACACTATTTCCCACTATTTACCTTTTATTAGCTACTGAGTTCTTGGGAAGGGCCCACTGAGTGACTTCCAAGGCAGAACTGGAAAGCAGAAACAACAGAAAGAGGACAGCAACAATCACAATTGACTTACCCCCTCCTGCCCCTATGAATTCATCAGGATCAATACCTTGCTTAATAGGGACTGCTATAACAAAAAAAAGTATACAATCAGACATAGAAGACTAGGAAACAATCTTGTTTAAGCCTCAATGGCCTGTATTCCTGATTCTGAAAGAAAAATATTTGGATATAATTCAGTGATCAAAAGTGCAAACAAAGACATATGCCATAGAAAAGAAGGAAAACAAAGCATTTGAAGAAAAGTGGTATGTTGTACACATATTTCACTTTTAGTTCACTCTTTTTCTTCCCCTCTCATCTCCCCTCTGACAAATATTTGATACAAATGGCAAAATAAATATATGCTTCACCGAGACAATTCTTTTCTGCTGACTTTGCCATCAGTACCATCTACATGAGTCATGTCAAGTTCAGATTTTCAGTAACACTGAGGAGGATAGAAAGGAAAAATCTCACCCACTATATTACTTAATCAGGTCAAAGTATCAATACAATTTTTCCAGAGTGCCTCAGGCGACTGCTGGTGAGAAATGCACTTTTGCCATTAGACAAGTATTATGGTGCTGAATCAGTCACACCTTCATATTTCTGATTTCCTGCTGTTGCAGAAGCCATCCTCAAAACAAAATTTGTAATTTGTGTACTGTTGAAGAAGCAACAGTGCAATACAGTTTTACAATTAATATGTTTCCCCAGAAATCCAGATTAGAATTCTGCTATCCTATACTCCTGTCACCTTTGCTACCTTAACTCAGTCTAGCGTAATAACAACATATGCATTTAAAGTGTTATCTGTCAGCTCTCATCTCTCAGAAGTAGAAGAACTTGTTGGTTTGCTGCAGCCTCACCTCAGATCAAGGATACGATGTCCTTCTAGGGTACAGAGTATAGTCCTTATATAACTTCAGCTTGAAGGCTTTCTCATCCCTAATCCTTTCATTGTAAAACAGAGTAAATGAAAACTCAAGAGCTGAGCTAAAAGTCTCTGCAAGGTCCTCTAATTCATGGAAGCAGCTAAGACTGTTTCAGATCACAAATACGATGTCAGTGACTGAAGCAAACTTCTGATGCAGCAATGCTTAACGTTTGCAGTCTGCTGTAGCAGCACCGTGCAAATTCAGCAAGGCAGGAAAAGACAGTCCCCTTTCTGGAGGCCTTACAAACTAAAATGCAAATGGTGAAATTACTAGTCATAGGACACACAGGCAGTCAATGCCGAAAATCCAGATTAAAATTCAGTGCTCTCAGTGCCCAGTTCAATCCATCGCTTTGTCAGAAAGACACATGAGACCGCTCCACTAAAATCTGTGCAGTGGGACTGTCTGATTCACCACAGAAGCCTTTGCTTTGAGAATAATGGCAGAATTGCTTCGTTTTGTCTTCCTATGTAAATCGGCCATATGGGCCTCAAGCTACTGTAATGAGAGAAAAAGTTGAGGAGTTTGATAATTCTTGGTTTTAGAAAGAGATTAAGGTCTGGCAGCTGGCACGTATGAAGCAGAAAAATTCAATCTAGCATGCCCAGCTGCACTGTGGAAGTAAGATGAGCCAAAACAGACTCTCTGCAGACAGGGAAAGCTTGCTCAAGAATTGCCAAAAATGCTCAGGTACAGAATGTCACATAAAATTAAGAAAAGGGAGCAGCAAAATTAAAGAGCCTTTTGAAAAGGTGGAAGCAGGTTGTGACATGAAAAGCACAATAATGGCTCATGCAACAAAAATGTGGGTACATAAAAGAAGATTATCTCAGTAAGGAAATTATCTACCCTGATGGCAACGAATAGTCATTAGGAATTCATTAGAAAGTGAAAGAGAATACACTCCATAGCTTTACTGTCTAAGCAATCTTTATAACTGCACACACTGTACAGTGCTCACAGTGTAACTCTTTTTGAGTAGTGATATCTAAGAAATTCAGCCAGGTAGAGCTCCAGAAAGGAAGTAATACCTTTTGATCCGCAAAAATACTATGTTTTACAAGAAAAGACACAACAAATCAGCAAACTAAAGACATGAGGCCTCATTCAAGAACACAAAATCAAGATAGGAAGACATAAAAGACTCGGGATGAAAACCATGTTGAGATGATACTTCATGTACATGAAAATATATGTATTTATACATTCTATATTATCTAAATATGTACGTTCATATACACACTCGTACACGCACACAGTAAAGTGCACTGTTTCTTTACTTGATTCTAGTCCCATATGGCTGCAATGGCTGTGATGCCTGTGCAGTCAGTCCTGCATTACAACACAGTGAAAACTGGAAAATTAGATTTTCATACTGTGATTGGCCAAGCTCTGAATTCCATTAAATTGAGCTATAGAAAAACAAAGAGAACAAAACCAGTGTCTCAAACATCTTGATCAATTACCAAGGCATTGAGTAATAGTAAATGAGAGTTCTTGACCCATTGCTCATCTAATTTTTAGTTTCTAATTAAAACAGAGTTTTACCACATGTAGAACATGGTGCAGAACAAGAATCAATATTCATATAAAATGAGGTAGCTAGCTTAGTAGAAAAAACTTTTCTCAATATACTACGATCTTTTTGGCTTTTTTAAACTAGATTTTGTATGCTTCTTCATTTCTTAACTGTTAACTCAGATTCTGTGTCCTAATCTCTGTTTTTATTATGGGGAGTCAGGCACCATCCAGTGCCACATATTTTTTGGGCAGTATGTACCACTACGCTTTCAGAGTTCTAGGCAGGCATAATGAAAGACACAAACAGACCTCAAGCTATTAGAAAATCTTCTGGCTTGTGGGAGTTGTTAGTGCTGCTTTAAACAAAACCATTTAAAATCAATTTCAATTCCTAATTAAAGGATTGCTAGAACAGAAAGCAAGGAAGTACAAAGGCTGCTATGACAATATTTGTGCTCAAACCCAGGGAAGATTGATCTTTAAACTTACAAGTTAATTTTGCCACATAAAAGTGGCTTGATAAAAACCTGTAACTTTTGCTTAGTGGAAAAGAAGCTAATCCTTCAACTGGTATCAAGTCTCTACATTAAAAGTCTGAGCTAATAGTATAAAGTTGCTAATAAGTTTTACTTGCATTTATATACATTGGTATCATTGATGTGATGCAGCTGCACACATTCCACACGAAAATATCACTACAACTGTTTAAGTTTTGGGGTTTCTCCATAAATTATGACCCTTTAGTGGAACATATTTCCCCTATTAAGTCAGTTCATGGTTTCAGTTTTATGGGTTTTCACAGTAAACACTATCATAACTTGAAAGAGAAGAGTGTGGATACAGATATATGTATGTAAACATGCTAATATTCAAACATAGATAAATACAAAGGCACAGCACATATACACGCACACTATTGACAAAAAGAATTGGTAAGATGCAAAAAAGATCACCTTTCATAGATTTTCTTTTTTCAAATTGCATGTTCCCTTTAAAAAGGCTTTGCAATATTTATTGATGTGTTTGAACTAATTCCTGCTGACAGAATTTGATCCTCTTTTCTCATCTAGGTTATTCCTGAAACATTATTTTTGCTAGTGTACCTTGCTGACTTTCTCACTTTGAAGAGTTATTAACAACAGCTGTTCACCTGTAATCCAATACACTGTTTGCCCAAATGAAAAACGGAATTGCAGACCACAGAAACTCAAGGAGAGAATGCATTCTGGCCTCAAGGAACCATGAAGACATGAAAAAATCTATTGCACAGGCTGAAAAAATCAGTCCCTGGCTGCATTGCAGATGCAGGGCCCAGAACTCTCGTGTTTTGCACAACTAATAAGGTTAGGCAAAAAGTAATTCCTTCTTTTCTGTGTTGTCTTGAACAAAAAAAAGCTGTATCTCATTCAAGATTTCAGTAAATTCCTGATCCCTTAAAAGAATAGGTAATTTGGTTGAAGTAAAGAGATTTTCCTGCTGCTCCTTTGGAAATGGTAAGGTTGATTATTGCTCCCTGTTTAACACAGCACTACAGAGCAACCCCTGCCCTGAAACAAACAGTGTTCTTAAACACATCTCATACATATGAAGATACATAAAATGAAACCTAAAGAAAGCTGTAAAATTAAACAAATGTGTTTATCTTACAGACAACTCACTAAATTGACAAAATGAGCTGAAAACTTTCTTTGATGAAATTACCAGTAATTGCTCTCTCTGCTGCCCTTTGTGGATGAGTTTCATTCTATTGTAAAGTAATCCATTAAAGTTAGAGGAGGGAAGTGCTGGTTCATTAAACAGCTAAGGAGGTGACAATACTGAGTTGGAGCTTCCAAATCCCATTTGTGTGCCTGTTAAATTGATCTACAGAAAATACTCTTGTCAAAGCAAAATAGCAATCATTATGGAGGAGAACAACAAACATGAGAAGATTCCAAGATTTCTGACCACCTTCCAGAGACACAAGTAACTTTCTTTGTTTCCTGAACACTGGCCTGGGAAAGATCTCTACCTAGGCTAACTCGATATTGTATTTCAATTGCCTTGCTTGTAAATACTACCCTGACAAAAGAGAAAAACATTCAGCACTAAAGACACTGTGAAATTTACAAATTGATTTGCTCTAATGGATCTCTTTTTTCAAGAGAAGGTAGAGGAGGGAAAAGCCATAGTTTGTAAACTTTAAAAAACTTGTGTAAAGGAATTTCTGAAGTGAGATTGCTCAATTGAGTCTCTGAGGACTAAGCTTTCGCATTATAGGAACTGTGTTGCTTTGTGGGAGGCACCCAGGTGCACATAGAAAGAACGCAAGATGGGTTCTGATGGTTCACCTGAAATGCAAGTATCTGGTTATGTTCCAGTACTCCAATTCCATAGATACACTACATTCTCTACTATTTTCTGGCTGTGATGATATTAAAAGAGAGGAATCACATTACTCAAAAGGTCTTTTCCTGTAGAAAAGTTTATGGAACTTCCATATTTATGAAAGCATGAATAGCCATTTCTCTGCAGGTTGGTTTGGTTCCTTCTACCTGCCATCAGAAAACTCCATGGCAAGGGAAAAAGTTCGCTAAAATTTGGAATTCACTCAACCAGCTCTTTTCTATTCTGTTCATTGTTAGGCTACAGCAACAACAACAAAAAGAAACATGACATTCCTTCAGTTTGCTCCATGGCAGCAGCCTGCTGGGCTCTCCAGTGCTATTCCCACTTGTGTGCCAGGCTGCGGCACACGTGAAGCAAACAATGTATTTCCCTAGGAGTAAACACTCAGAGCTACACCGGCAAACCATGGGTTTCTCAACGATAACACAGCACATGCTGCATAACTTCTCTGTAAGCACAGGTTACAACACAGACTCAGCAACAGGATTTTGGGAGAGGAATATTTCTTATACCCTCATAGCACTTTACTCAGTTCAGGCATGAAAGGAATTTTTAAAGTCCATGTAATAGCACACAGTCTACTCCCCAAAACTTTTACTGATGCTCTTTGTTGTGGTTTAAACCCTGATGGCAACGAAGCCCCACACAGCTGCTCGCTCACTCCCCCCGCAGGGATGGGGGAGGAGTCTGAAAAGTAAAAGAGAAAACTCGTAGGTGGAGAGGAAGACAATTTAATAGGGAAAGCAAAAGCTGTGCACCCAAACAAAGCAAAATAAGGAATTCAGTCACCACTTCCCATGGGCAGGCAGGTGTTCAGCCACCCCCGGGAGAGCAGGGCTCCATCATGTGGTTACTGGGGAAGACAAACACCACCACTCTGAACATCATCCCTCTTCCTTCCATGCTCTTCCCCTAGGTGGATATGCTCAGCATGATGCCATATGCTCTGGAATATCCCTTTGGTGAGCTGGGGTCAGCTGTCCCAGCTGTGTTCCCTCCCGACTCCTTGCGCACCCCCAGCCTCCTCACTGGTGGGGTCAGGAGCAGAAAAGGCCTTGACTCTGTGTAACCACTGCTCAGCAATAACAAAAACATCCCTGTATTATCAACACTGAATCCCAAATTGAGCCCCATACCAGCTACTGTGAAGAAATTAACTCTGTCCTAGCCAAACCCAGCACACACTTTCTAAAAAAAAAAATGACAAGCTTATACCCTTTTGTGGTAGTGTAAAGGTTGCAAGAATCCAGTGACTTCATTCAGAAGAGGTGCCAAACACCTGTATTTCCTCTAGAAATCAGTGGGAGCTGCAGAAAAGGAGTTTGTCTTCTGAAAAAAAATTCTCCTCTGCACAATGCAATAGCTGCTTTAGTAATGCCAAGTGACACTAAACCCCAATGATTTAGGTGCTTAGAGAATCTTCTCTATGCAGGTGGATCAGCAGGAGGCAATGAAGCCCTCCAACAGTTTTTGTTCCATCCTTTCTCTCCATTACTTACAGCTACTTACACATTTCAGCTTCAAAATCTACAAATAATAATCAAACCCAACATGTAAATGAAAGGCTTGTTTAGGTGCCTTTCCACAAAGATGAAATTAAAAATTCTCCATCAAAAAAAAATACAAAGCCCCTAATCCTCACCAGTAACTTAAGGTTAGTAGAAAAGCTTAGCTAAACACATGCTGTAATTTTCTTAATCAGCCAGTGCTTCAGAAAGACAGATGCTTCTGTTTATGTTGGTCTATTATCAAGTCCTTTGGTGTCTGAATAATTCTTATGCCTATCCTGAAACTTCATTAACATAAATTTCTTCTGTATTATTCTGCCTTTTGTGACAGATAGTACAAGTATTTTTATTTGGTTGGTTGGCTTATCCTTATTGGCCTTGAGAATCACAGTATTTTGTTCATTTCCTGTATCTTTTATCCAACTTTGTGATCAAAAATTAGGAATAATTACACCACGTGTATGAAAATCAAAAGCTGCATAGGAACGAATTCTAGTCCTGAAACTTCTGCAGGAAAGCCAGTGCTGCATCT
This sequence comes from Atrichornis clamosus, assembly GCA_013400975.1. Classification (NCBI taxonomy): domain Eukaryota; kingdom Metazoa; phylum Chordata; class Aves; order Passeriformes; family Menuridae; genus Atrichornis; species Atrichornis clamosus. The sequence goes on from WBMZ01012664.1 coordinate 62,998, forward strand.
GTTTTTTATTTAGCAAACACCCTCTGTTAGAGCTTTCTAGAGAGACTTATGCAAACAATGTAAATCACAGCCGGTTGAGGCTGCAAGGGACCTCTGGAGATCGTCTGGTCCAACACTCCACGCGTGCAGGGCCAATTAAATCTGGCTGCGCAGGACCATGTCCAGAATGTTTCTGAATATTACCGAGCATGAGAACTCCACAATCTCTCTGGACAGCCTGTGCCAGTGTCAGTCACCCTCACAGCAAAGCGTTTCCTGATGTTCAGACAAAACCTCCTGTGTTTCAGTCTGTGCCCATTGCCTCTGGTGCTGTCACCGGGCACCACTGCAGAGCCTCTCACTCCTCCTTGCACCTTCCCTTCAGGCATTTCTATACACTGAGATTTGCCTGAGCCTTGTTTTCTCCAGGCTGAACAATCTCAGATGTCTCAGCCTTTCCTCAAGGGAGAGATGCTGCAGTTCCTTAATAATCTTCGTGGCCTTTCCTTGTGCTCTCCCCAGGATGTCCTGTACAAGTCTTGTACTGATAAGTCCAAAACTGGACACAGCACTCTAGGTGAGGCATCACCAGTACAGAGTAGAGGGGATAGAGCATCTCAGTGCTGTCAGGCTTGTCACATATCTCTAGAAGTTATATAATACTAGAATAGCTAGGACAGAAATATAGAAACTCTAACTTTGAAATTCTGCATCTGATTTCATCAATATTGCCTAACCAAAACATCCTTGTGAAAAAAAGAGTGAAACAAGATGGATTTTGTTCCATAATATGTAGATTCCATAAGTAAGAGTCTCTCATATTTATATTCTTATGTCTGGTTAAACTAATTAATTACCCCAAATCTCTATTAGTGGTTGAAAGAAAGACTGAGGACTCAATTACTATATTTTTGGAAACTTTCACTCTTAATGATGCTGGGCATCAGATAGATCAAGGTATTACTGTACTGGCTTCACACAGACATAAGAGAGGCTTTCCTTCATATCCTTAAGTGCATTTCACAGAAAGTATCACTGTGGCAATCAAAAATGAAACAAGATTTCAGAAACTTTCACGGGGATAGGCAAACCAAATTTTTTGACTATGCTCTCTTGAGCAACAGGATGCTGAATGCTATCCTTTCCACCTTTTATGGAAAGTTTTTCTGCAATGTTCTAGAGAAAGTGTGAATGCATGCAAAAACTTTATTAAGAAAAGAATCAATCTCGAGAGGAAGACTTTTTTCTGTTCTCCACATTCCCTGTTCTTTTATTTGAATTCACTTACCAAAAATACAACCCACAGCCACTCTTAAGTAAAGCAGTAAATCAGGAGAGATGTGCAAAATTCATCTGAATCTAGATTTAGACATATTACTCTAGTCTACTTCCAGATTGAACCACCATGATCCTCTTATTACAGTATCAGCTCCCTGTATATCTCTTTTAGCAAAAATCTCACTACCCATCCAGCATGAGAGTCATTTTTTCCCCTTCCTTTGAGTGGCTATTTAAGAAACACAAACAACTACACACCTCCAATCCATTTCTGTCTATTCTTTGAACCATGAGTAAAGTTAAATAAATATACAATAGAGTGACTAGGCTGTACATAAGCAAGATTACACAATGCAAGGCTGATATCACCTTTCCTTGGCCAATAGTCCTGAAGTTCTCCAAAATAATACAATCTAGAGAACAGGTTTTCAATCATCCTGAAGTCAAGCACTTTCTTCTAATAGAGTATCAAAACCCACAATATGGTCTGTAGCTCATCAAACGAACTACTAGCAATATTAATCTGGTAAAGAACTTTAAAGTCTTGTTGCACTGACAGGCTTATGTCACAATTAACAGATAAAACAAGAACTACTTATTACAGCTATTACTATCAGGACCAAGTGGGTGTTTTTTGACTGACACTTAAATGAACCAACCCCATTTTCTCCTTCATCTTTCAGGGAAGTCTGGATACAGCAATCACTAGCCTACTTCACAGTCTTCATCATAAATAGTGGTATTCCACAAGAGAACAAATGATTCTTGAAATATTTAAGCTTATGGACTAGTGAGGGTATTCAATATGTTAGTTGTATTCTGTTATAGAAGCTAATACAAACTTACATGTCTATATTGAGAACCATTATGACATCATAACACAAAACACACATTTCTATATTCACAATATAAAGTGCCTTCTGGAATCTTCTTGTTTAAAAAGAACAGTAAACATGTAAGACATTGTTACATGGCTCACCAGCCTTCATGTTCTACCGGTGCCTAATACTGCCTTCTGTTTATCTCCACATACAGTACAGAAAATGTAAGGGAAAAATTCCTTCCAGCCTCCAGCTCTAAAAACTAATTCACATTAAAATATGACACTGACTTGTAGTGGAATAAGTCAGGTGAAACAAACTGCTGTAGCCAAACTTTGACAGACAGCTTCAATCAGCCTACTTATCCTCCACGTGGAAGGTGTAATCCAGGCTGCTGCCACCTGCTTCCCTAAAAGGTGGTTCTTCATTCTGTGCATCAGCATTGCTAAGGCAACAACTCATTCAGTGCAAGTCCACTGTGAAACATGTTGAAGACAGATAAGGATAGGGGAAATGTGCTTCCTGCCTGTGTTTGCACCATTCTGCTCCCTCTCACACTCCTGGTAGCACAGAATAACTGCTGTTGTAGTCTGAAGCTCAGGCAGAGGCAGCAGAGGTGACTTTGGATCACCAGCAAAATTCTACCCCAGCTTGCCCCAGCTGTAGATGGCACAGATCCACTTGTCTGCCAGCACAGCACCGTGCCAGATAAAGGTCAGACCACACAGGAGCCTGTATTTGCCAAAACAAGCAAGGCTTCTCCTCCTGATTGAAAGGAAGATGTCACCAATCCCATAAGGGCCCTAAGGAAGATATAAGCCTTCATTTTTGTTTATATTGTGTGGTTTGCTTTTTCTTTTACTATATCACAGAACCTTTTCTGCTAAGATGTTTCCTTTAAAGAAAGTAACCAAACAACACCACACAAAAAAACCCCAAAAAACCAAACCAAAAAATCCCAAACCAGAAAACCAAACAAAAAATACACACAAAAAAAGCTGCCAGCATATAGAATGCAAACTGTATAAACTGCAATGCTTGTAAATGGATGCTACAGCACAACAGAGACAAAAGGTTGGTGCAAGGAAGTCCAGGAGAGCCTGCCTGGAGTTCATGTCAGCACTCAGAATTACTCAGAAAGCCTAGACACTCTATACTGACACCCTTGCGTTTTCAGAAGACTACTTTAAATATCTTTACTCTCCCTACAGTCATTCTATGACATGTTGTCCACAACTGTCTCCTCTTAAACACATGTAAACATGACATATATATATATATCCATAAAGTTGTTAAAGCTTTCAGCACCAGTGAGCGATGACATCCTATCGCGGCTAATCACTGTGACACACTGGGGGACATCCATCTCACCTAATCACAGCAGTGTAGATCCCATGGCAGAGCTCATCACTGCAGAATCCCTCTGTGGTTAACGAGGAGAAACAGGCTTTTTTTGGTGATTCATTAAGGACGTGAGGATGGGAAGTTACATACCCTAAAGTCACCCATTTCTTTCCTCTCAGTATACAAATTGCCAACTTTCCGGGACAGACAGTATCTCCTTTGTACCACGCCAGGCACAAAAGGGCTTTTTGCCAGGGTGGTAATAAATAATAATGATGAACAGTGTCAGCTGCAGCAACAAGTAAGCAGTGACTAGCCACACTAATAACCTGCATAAAAATACCACTAAATCTGTAGACCAGTTCCCTGTGGCAATGCGTCAAAACCAACTGGGTGTTCCCTGCTGAACTTTTATGGAGATCAAACTGTGCTGAAAGATACCATGTGAGTCAGCCAATAATTCCTCCAAATATACTTTGTTGCTTCCCCTTGACTTCTCAGGGATGCACAGCTAGTTCAAGTTCCATTTATTAACTGGACTATTTCCATTTCTGAGTTACGATTTAAACATTTTTCTTCTCTTTGCTATCTGGCTTGAAGGGGTTTTTCTAAACTGCTACCACACTTAAGCTGTGAGGGGCCTGTGAAAACTCCCATGTTTTTCTTCTTAGGCACAGTGCAACTCTGGAGCATTCTATATTCTTTAACATCGTCACTAACAATTTTATAATTTATTTCCTCAAACATAATAATGACGTTATAGAAAAAAAAATTATGGATTCACCTTTTTTGCCCTGAATAATTTCTGATTGTTTGCACAAATTTTTATTCTGCTTCAGAATTTTCTTCCCTTAGAGACAAAGAAACCTTAAAAACACAGGTTTGCTGACTTTATAGTATTTTATTTTGTATTTTAATCTTTTCCTTTTTCCTGACAGACTGTTTCTGGTTTTAGCAAAAATATCTCTTCTAAAGACTTCTCCCCCTAACATTACAAATTCCTCAGTACTTGCAAATAAGCTGAAGAATTTAAAGAATTGAGAGGGGTTTTTTAAAAGAAATGTAATAATTTATCCTGATACCAATTATCATCTTCCATTAATGAAATATTTAAGGGCTCTAATATACTGCTTTAGATGCAATAATCTGTAAAATCCTTAGATGGCGTAAATTTACCTAATGCCACTGAAGTAAATGAACTTGCACCATTTTCCACCAGTAAAACCTTGGGACTTCAATTTTTTACAGTGAAGATTGCTGGTCAACAGTTGTTGGAATTAAAGATTCTCTGCATCATTTATCCATGGTATCAGAATATAATCAGCAACTCTAAAGCAATGTAAAAAGCAGAATCTAAGATAACTGTCAGGGCATTGGCTTTTTGCATTATTCATACCAATCTCAAAGGGCAGAGTCTAACAAAAAAAATACCTGAAGATTAGCACTGTAAAACTGTGTCTCATATATCCTCTTTCAAGCTCTTTCTCATTTTTCATCAATGGAATATCGCATAATCTTTCAAAATATGTTCAGAGAAATCATAACATAGCTGACTCATATTTAGAGATACACATTTAGCTGATGTACCTTGTCATAATCCCAAAGATTTTAAGTGATTGGTCTTCAAGAAAACTCCTTCCTGTCTGACAAATTCTTAGCATTGACAAACCAGCGTGGGTTTTTTACCTAGATCAGTTCCGAGGTTTATTCTTGTTCCTTCCAATATTCTTGAAAAGGCAACACAGTTTTGGCAGGACTTCGGCATTCTCTGTATTACAGAGAGGGACACATTGGTATTAAATCAAATTTCTCGAGAAGGTAAACCACCATTCTGCATTCCAGTGCATCTTGCATTTACAAAGATCTGTATGTTTTAAGGCAGTCATTAAACATATATATATGTTTATATATATATAGGCAGGGCTTTTTCTGCTCTGTTTGCACAGCGGTGGCAGCAGGGAGTGACAGAGGGTGGGGTGCGAGCAGCTTTCTGTTGTTCTTCCTACTTTTTTCAAGACTTACTAATCACAGCCAGGACATTCTGCTGTCGTGTCACTGGATTCCCTCCTAATTCTTAAATTTCTCACCTGGACTGAGCAGACACACAAGTGACTCTTGCCTCACTATGTTGAGCAAACATGCCATGGTTTTCCTGACTTCATGTTAACATCCAACTTATCTAAAAAAATGTTCACCTACCTTCATGTTTTGAGGACTATAACAAATGTATGTAAGGTCACACAGGAACCTTCAACAGATATTTGGGTCAGATATTTGGCATTTGCAATGCCAAAAGGACAAGCAAGCTGTTAGAAAAGAAGATTCAAGCTGTTCTTATTGCATTAGGGAGAAACCCTTCACTGTGTGGGCAGGAAAGCACTGGAACAGGCTGTCTAGAGAACCTGTGGATGCTCCACCCCGGGAGTGTTCAAGGCCAGGCTGGACAAGGCTTTGAGAAACCTGGTTGAGTGGAAGGTGTCCCTGCCCATGGTGGGGGGAAGGAAGGGGTAGCACAGATGATATTTAAGGTCCCTTCTAACCCAAACTGTTCTATGATTCCCTGATCGTAGCTGCTCTACCTGCTTGCCCTGCCTCCTATGACTGTATTTGCATCCACCTTCCCGGGAGTAGCCTTTCAGCCAAGGAATACCACTCTGAGCCCGTTTTGAGGGCTGAGTGATGAATCAAATCACATACTGCATCTCAAGCTGTATCTGGCACATTCTCAGCCTGTGACTGACAGCAGCAGTGAGCACTCCTGCAGCGATACACCACACCTATCAAAGTCTACTGTACCCTGTATTCCATTAGAGGTTCAGTTACAAACTATTCCCCTAGACTTTTTAGGAAGTGGAAGGATTAAAAAAATGTAATCACAGAATGACCTGAACATGCTGCACATACTGGGTCCGACTCACTCCCCTCTTTTCTGACCTGATAAGGACCTAGGATTCTTTGAAGTTCTGATGAATTTTACACCCACTAAAGGTTTCTAACAAGCTTTTAGACTGACAAACACATGCCACTGTCATCAATTAAGACAAGACATTTTGCATACTTTATTATGCCATTGGAAATACGACTATACATACAGAAAAGCCCAGGCAGAGCGGGTCTGTCTGGGACTTGACTATTCATCGATGTGCCAAAAAGGAGAATTGTAAACTTCAAGGTTCCTTTAAAATTATGCAACCTTCCTTAAGGAAATGTGGGAAAGTATCACTAGTTTCAGGGACTAAAAAGTTCAGGATATCCTAACGCTAAGATAAAGCCTGAAGTGGTTTCCTAGAGGCTCCTAACAAAAGATTCTCCTGATTCTGCCTGCCTTCCCCCAGATGAGGTGAGTACTCTGAGCCTCACTCCAAGGCTGTCACATCTTTCACATTAAGATGCACTGATGAGCAGGTGGAGCAGAAGACACAAAGCAGAATCCTCTGTGTATCCCACCAAGCACTGCAGAATCTGAATCCAGTCCAGCTTCCTATAAAATGGTATCTAATCCTAAATCACAGACATCAATGAATTTTAAATGCTAATATCTTGCCAGCATGGAGCTGATGAAACAGGCATATTTTAATGAAATGGATGCTGCAATGTTCACACATAACAGGACTTGCTACTCCTATTTCTCAGAATTTTGAATACAAAGAATTTTAATACATATGCATAATGCCCTCTATATGAAAATTCTAGCCAAAATATACTTCAAAAAATTCAATATAAGTATTTTACTCAAGTGATCCACCCCAGATAACAGAACTGAGGCCAGGAACAGTCTAATTTCAAGTTGCAAAGTGTCATTAGTATTTCTGAACTACCTCAGATAATACATTAACATTCTAAATAACAATTCAGTTGTAAAATTTTATCTTTAATATGTGCACAACTTGATTTTGGATGAGAATTGCTTTGAGGAAAGCAAAGAATTTTATCCGTAGGAACCCTGTGCCTGGTACAGCTGCTAGGAGCAAGCATATTGAACCCTTTTGGAAGAAAAGGACTGTCTCCCGCTGCTATAAAGGACAAGTAGAAACAAAGTTACTGACTTTGAATAAGTCCTTAGTCCTGTCCCATCACACTGTTTTGCATTGTTACAAGAGAGACCTGATAATGGAAATTTCTTGCACTGCTATGCACAGAGTGGCTGAAGGATGTTACAGAAACTGAATATGGGCAAAACATAACTGAATAATCACCTATTTCCTTACCATTCAATACAGTGATAAGGAAATGAGGCTAAACCAGGTTTTTCACATTTTTCCTAGCAACTTACAAGGAAAATTACCAACCACCACACAGCTTGCTTTGATACTGAAAAAATGTGCAATATTTAGGCTCCCTTTGACTTTGCAAAGCCTGTTTGAACTAAAGGTAGTGTATCCTTGAACACAGATGAGAAGCAGGCAGTATTTGCTAAGACAGAGAACTGTGTTAATAGTCTGCATTTTTGGTTTCTGGATTTTCAGTCAGAAGTAAATGCATTAGATAGAGAATAATGAGTTGCTATTTCTTCACTTGAAATTCAGTGTTGATATTAATTTAACACTTTTTCAGCAGTAAAGATGGAATACATCATCTCCAGAGATTCCCTTCCAATGTTAACTGCTCTACAAGTCTAATTCTGCTTTTCAATAAATATTGATATTTTTCCCCTGGTGACTATAGCTAACTGAAGTTGTTAGATTACACATTTTATACCCAAAAGACAGGTAAAAATCAACATGTGAGCGACATTTTACACCTTGTGTTTCTCCAGTCCGTGCAATTTTCTTTTCAGGTGTATTTCTTGGGAGTTCAAATACAAGAGGTTGTGCTTAGCCAGGGCAGTGAAACGACACTCCCCCAAAGCCATCCGCAGCCTCGTTGGCCAGTTGTTCACATGGTCCTGCCGTGCAACGACAAGGAAGAACTTTGAGACACACAAATACCTGGATCCAATTCTTCCGTTACAGGATGAAGTTAATTACATGAGACTAGAATAAGAGCTTGTGAGGTGCACTTCTGTTTTCAGCAGGTTTTTTTCTTTTAAAAACTCCATTCACTTTCACTAAGTTCCACAGAACATTCTGCCATTTCCCAGTGCTTTTTATACTGCCAAAGCACTATACATAGAACTAATTGCTTTGCAACCAGAAAGGTCAGCTAAGGACTGGGCTCCCAAAAGCAAGTTCATTTTATTTCTTTAAAAAGTAACTCACGTGATTGGAAATTTTGCTTTGTACATTTAATCTTAACAGACTTCTTATAGTATATTCCTCATGAATTAATATTAATTCTCTGAGTTGCTCCAGACATCAGACAAGCTGTTTTCATTCTCTTCTGAGTCTAATGGACTAGGGAAAGCTGTGATTTACAGTGTTCAGCTGCACTGAAACCATTATTCTGAAGAATTTATCTGCCTACACTATTAATGCCAATATTATAGTTTGGACTGCAAAAGTAACAAATTCTATTCTCAATGTGATCCTCTTTGCTGTTACTTTCTGTCCCTCTCAACCCTGGACACTACTGTCCCTCAAACTTGCTGTGCAGAGCTGCTTTCATTTTTTTACTTCATTAAAATTTGCTAAATATGGCAGCGCCAGTTTGAAAAAAAAAAAACCAACAACCCAACCTAATAGGAGCTCCCATACAAGCTACCAACAACTGCAGTAAAGGGAAAAAAACCCCAGATACACTGCAACGTTCTGGTGCTAGCTTCTGTACAAACATAAGCCAGGGAAGCATAAATTCCACAGCAAGAGTTCTGAATAGACTGAAGAATTAAGTTATCCCTAGGCTACGTGACAGTGAAGGCTATTCAGAAATGAAGACTTCCATGAAAACATGAACTGCAACAAAAGTTCTCATCACACTTTTCTGTAAGAAAAGTTTTCAGCAAACCTGGGAGTCAGTGAAAGCTGAACTCTGACATAAAGTGGTTTATTGATTTAAGTGAAGGGTGAAGATTAATTAATACCCTACTCATAAAATATTTGTGTTTTAAAACAAATAGCTCACTGACAGTTTCCCTTAAAGGCACAGAATTGCATGCATTAAAACTACATGATGTAGGGGACTGTACTTGCCAAGGTTTTCCACTATTTTTGCCATTTTGCCAGCCATATCCTTTTGGTATCTACTTCTTTAAGTGTTCATGAAAATAACTTGTCATGTGAGTTCTCCCTTTGCATGTAGTGTGCACGAGTGTGGGGGTTTTATAGGAAAGGAAAGGAAAGCAAGCCCCTCAACAGATGCATCATGTTTTGACTCTAGGTGCAACACCCCTGTTTTGCCATACTGCTTCCTCATAAGACACTTAAAAACATATCAGAAACTTTAAAAATTATTTCAGTCATGAACAGCTTCCACAGTATAGTCATGCTTGCAAATTTTATAGAACTGGTGTGATCTGACTGCAGAATACATTTTTGATTAATCAGACCTAAGGTTTTAATAATGAAACAGCAGGTGGGGTAACTACAGAATTAAAACTCTTAATAGCCTCAGAGTAATACAGTCATAAATATAAAGGAGTTGAAAACAGCTCATTTGCATGTTTGAAAAACATCCTCAACAACTTACTCTGCACTTCTGCTCCCAGAAGAGGGCAGTGTTTGTGCCAGCTGAGAAGTACCGGGGCTCCTCCTGCGTTTCAGCTCTTCCAAAGAAGGCACATCCTGTCTCACATGGCAAAGGGTTACCTTTCCCTTGGGAAGCAGCCGCTGCTTTTCTAGGAGCAATTTCTGGAAGCTGTAGGATCTCGTTCAGAGACTGCACACCCACTTTGAACAGCTGTTAAACTTCAGGTATTTCCCGTTTGGGGAGAGTATCTGCAAGAAAATGGTCGAAGAGGCTTGTCATAGCCTTGCCATTTCAATGATCATCACCTTTTGTTCTCAAGAACATTTCTGAGCCAGTTCTGTCCTTTCAATTAGCAGAAGTTCAACACTTGGGATATAAAGAGTTGGTTTTTTTTCTTTTTCTTTTTTTTTTTTATTTTAAGTAAACTCCTCCATGTATTATGAGGATTTAAAAAAAAAAAAGCAAAAAAATTAAGTCTGCAAATCCATCCTCACTGTAATTTATACTACTCAGGCTTAAACTGCCAATAGATTGACAATTGTTTGACAATAATTGAGGCCAATTCAATTGGGGGCTAAAAAGCTGTGCTAATGAGAACAGAATCAGTTTAGGTATTGCATCAAAGTTTAAGATGTTTTCAAAACAGTGACTTTTTTTTCCTAGCTCAAGGGAAACTTCTGCAGCCATGGTTTGAAGCAGAAGTATCTCCAGGCCTAAACTGCTGTATCACAAACAAAGGCAGTATGATTCATCCCTAGAATTTGTTCTCTTCTTTTTCTCATTATATATAATGACAACCCTGAGAAAAATGCAAACAGAGTCCAGAAAGGACTCTGTTTAATACTTTTCCTTTTATATAAGAATACCTACTACATATACACACACATATAAATACCTGCTTCTGAGATCTCCTCATGAGCTAACCAATTTACAACGGAAATTATTACCCAAATCCAAAATAACCTATTCTATGGACAGACTATTAGTTGTATTCATAGCAGGATTGAATATTGCATATATCAACTCTTTGCTTTCATCCTCAAGTATTCAGGAAAATAAACAAAAGCTTTTGTCAGCAAATTGTTTACAACGCTGACTTATATAAGAGTTTAAAAACTAGAACATTAGTCAGACAAGTTTCTTTAAAGAAACAGAAGAAGCAATTTATTTGCTAAAGAAAGCTAAGTACTAAGATAAATATGTGATGAAGCAGAGACAAAAAATGGATAATGGAAAAGTTGGGCAGGGTGAAATAACACCCTGAAGAGTCATGAGATTAGAGCTAGGAAAGACTTGCCACTGCTCTTCATAAGTCTTCAGAACTGGGGCTGATGTCAGCATGGATCAGCTGATCCATGGAGCCTAACAGCAGAGAAGATCAGTTCTTTAGGATAGTTCAAGTACTCCTTCCATAATCCAACAATGAAAAAAAACCAAACCTCAGACAACCCAAAATGCACACAAAACCAAAATAAACTGAAGCAAAACAGAAAACAGAGGGAGCTTCAAAACAAAGGACCACAAAAAACACAAGCAATACAACCAACTCACACAATTTCAGGAATGAAAGGTTAATGATTTAATGTGTTTACATGGCTTGCTGTAATCCCATAAAGATGATGATCAATGATTGACAATTTGTCAAGGGCCTAGATAGCCCGTTTGGAGCAAAGGAACAGCATGGGAGCAGTTGCCATGCCAGGATATTCCTTTCATGGTATGAGAAGATTTATGGAATTGGTGGACAGCGAGTTTGAGAATTTTCTCTTAGAAGGGAAGACACCGAATTCTTTGCAGACTTACCCTAAAATACACTTTAGAATTAGAGAGGCTATACATACAATTGACCAGACCTGCAAATAAAAACAGGCTCCCTCTTGTTTCAAGAGACAGAGCCACTGCATTGACCCTAACATGGACCCTGCTGCGCACATGTGTCCCATCAGCATCCTGGTTAGTCTGCCCTCTGCCATTTCATCCCACAGCTACTAATTTAGTGAGATTAAATAATTACTTCAACCTGCATCATACCAGTGCCCTGACCAACTCCAATTGCCCTGCCAAATCAGATCCAGCAGTGTACAATCCAGAATCTTAGATATAAGAGAAAACACTAGTAAATTATGTTAAAACGGGAGGAGACAGAGAAGACAGGGATAGTTAATAAGGTTTCGACTGCTTTTCTTGAATCACAACACCCCCACACAGGATAATTGATCCAAGAATCTCTCTGAAGATTTCTATGAACAGGTGTAGGCAGTTAACAGCTCTAACACCAGTAGGTGCCATGGAAGGGTGTGCATGGTTTAGGCTTCACTGAAGAGCAGTATATTGTGTATATATTACACAGGTGTTTACCTCTGCTTTTTCATATACTGGGATCATGAAAGTGGCTTTAAACTAATGTCAGCTAAAACTAGGTCCATACAGCAAATATCTTCAGGTGGGACTCAGGCTTGTGAAGGAGCAGCTTGTGGTTTGTTACTGGTGCAGCCATGCAAAAGAATCTGCTAACAGAGGTGGAAAACAGATACGCACCCAATTTTCCCATTTCATGCATTTTTAAAGAACTTACATCTTTAGTTACATCTGAAGGATGTAGAAGGTCCTGCATAAAGAGGACCAAATGGATCCAAATCACTGTCTAAGTAGGAAAGTTCATTTCATTTTGAAGAATTCTGTATAGTTCTAATGAGTTCTGGGTATGGAGATGGGAGACGTGACTGCCAGATGGAATTTATTTCACACTGTCTGAACTTTTTTCCCCAGAGAACCACAGGATTCTGACTACAAGGGGAAAGAATATTAAGAAAAGGAAAGGGTCTCATCTGTCCATTGTATCATATTATTTCAGCGTAACTATCCTGTTTTACTTTGAGCCAGGGACAGAATTATTGTTTAAAAAAAAAGTTAAAAATAAAAAAAAAGTAAATGTGTATATTCATTCATAGAATAACCAAGATAGATGATGTTTGAGGTACAAACCAACCAAAGCCTGACTAGGAACACCTATGTAATCTATCATTCAGACTTCATAATTTCACCCACATTCTTTCAATATTGTATTCTCGGCCTCTTCAGAGACTGTGAATAACCACAACACTATTGATTAAAAGGATAAGGTAACTCCAAGACAAGAGTAAGCAGGATGAAAACACCAATGCATTTCACACAAATTATCCATGTGCTGGTGGCTGCTAATAGATTCTGGTGATGCAAGAGTCATTGACAACAAATCTAAAGTCCCCCTTGGATTTCTGTTACTGAAGGGTCCCTGAGAAGTTCACCTGTGGTAGAAAAGTCAGTTTGCTTAAGAGCTTCCTATCCTTTCTAAAGTAACAATCAACCTAATTTGGGAAACTTCTGACCAGACCTGTCAGAAGGTACAAAAAGATACAGAGAGCAGTGCCACAGGGGTTTCTGATTTACAGAAAAGCATGAAGAGAAGCCAGAGGAGACTGTACACAATTGCAAGCAGCACTGCAAAATTTTTGCCTCTTCACAGGAAGGGAGCACTCTGGTATTGAATGACAGAAGCCTTTTTTTAAAGGTCTGGAAATTAAATTCAGATCTCCTCAGGCCCAGCCCTGAATCTAAACCTCTGTTTCTTCACATTTGGTATCTTTCAGGACTGCACATTTCCAATGCCTCCAGTATATATAGAAATATTAAAACAGGGTTGTAGCTAAGAGTAAAATTTTGTTGTAGCTAAGAGTAAAATTTTGAGTACCTCACAATCTATTGAAGGCCATCGTCAGTATAGTTCCTTTATGTCTAGATGCACACACTCACATGAAATACACAGAAAATATTTATGTCACTACAATTCCCAAAGACAAAATGTGTCCTTCTGGCTTCTCCAGAACATAACAGGTATTTATCAAAATTACTTAAAACACAGCACACACACAATGTTCAGTGAATACTGGCAGGTTTATACGTGCAAGTGCTACCCTGGCAGTTGCAACGGTGCCACAGGCCCAGAGAAAACAGCTGTAGCATTCAAATATACTGTGCTAGACATACTGAGAACCACGCTCCACTTGCTCAAAGAGGGGAAGGATAAAGGGCATTCTATATACTTCTCCATGCACAACTGCTGCAGTAAGTGTTCTGAATGCCACAAATGTAAACATCAAAAAAGATAATTGACTGAGAACTAACAGCACGTCAATATTGAGCATCGCCAAGGCAACACCACAGCTTTCCATTCAGGTTCACACTTTATCCTTTGGCTCAACTAGATCTGGCACCACGACTTGCAGCAAAGTACGTGAGAAAAAAAACGTGCCTGTGACCCTCGAGACCAATAGGTGTCATTTTATAAGCAGAAAGGCTTCTGTGCATATCACATTACAGATGCTGTAAAAAGTCCTCTATATCCTGCAGCTGAATAGTCAAGCCTAATAACACATTTAACCTTTACGAATATACAAACAGGATGGCAGAAGAGATGATTTTAATCAGATCTGAATGCATATGAGAGGACAACATGCAAATTATATGGATTAAGCAATTACACTTCTAACATTTCAGCAGAAACCAACAGAGATTCCTGTTGCAATTGCCATGAAGGACAATAGCGCTCAGATTATAATTTAAAATACATTTTATGAAACACAGATTTCCATCAGCCAAAAAAATAACCTCAGACTGACTTTTAGCGATATGACAGCATATGTCCCACTGCTGTGTGTCAAATAGAACTTCACAAGCTCACTGATCTTTGCTGCACAGAGAGGGTATGTTTGCAATTACTTTTGTTGCAAGATTTCTCCCCATCTCTGGGCAGAGTGGGGAGGAGGAGCTCCAAAAAATGGCATAGAAAAAAAATACGCATTCTCAATCTAGAGGATTAACACAAGGAGAGCATGGAAAGTGTTTGTTCAACTTGCTCTACCATCACAAACCATGATCTCAGACCCTCAAGAAAGCCACCACATACATATGTTAAGAATCAGAAGATGGCTATTGGATATACTCAAGGGTGAGCTTTGTGCGTGAAGGACAACCCTGAAAACAGGAAATCTAATGAAAAGCAAGATGGCAATGCCTGTCCAGAATCAACCAATGAAATAAATAATTGAACCAGACAACGATTGTGTTGATTCCACAGCCTTCAAGAGAATTATAACAAACCATTAACAGTGGAAAGTAGTTCCCATGGGGATAGACAAAATTATGAAGATCACTGGGCAGTAACAAACCGAAGAACAACAGGACAGGATTAGATTCTAGTCTTCATGCTGACCTCTTGGCGGTGGTGGAAATGGCTGAAACCCCTGTTGGGTCAAAGCTGGAAAGGCAGCCAGTTTATGGGGTGGCAGGTCAGGTAAGAGAAATAAACTTATAGCTACACTGAGTGAAATTACACTGAGGCTTTTACTTTCTTATTTTAATCAGAGCCTATCTAAAATCTTCCACCACGTTCCTGGCGATACACCTTTTAAACTTTTTATATTGTTACCCTAACATGCAATATTCCTGCGGGATCACTGAAATTAGCATAAAGCACACATTAGCTGTTGTTCCAGACCACATATGCTGATTTTATTGCTTTGCTTCTGCTTTTGATCGAGATAAACCTAAGTTCACTTTTGACCCTTGCCTCATTTCAAATCCATTTTAATGGTTCAATAGGACAAAGCCCAGTTTTGTTTTGGTTTTTTACTCACACAGAAATTAAATTGTTTTCTGTAGCAACACTATGAAAGTGCTGCTAATATTCTGGAAGGCGCAAACTGGCAATTAAATAGATTTTATAAAATCTGCCATTTTGTTAGATGAAAAGATGTCTAAAAGAATAAGGAGGACATCATTTCAAATGCAGATTAAGGGAAATGTAACTCACACATTTTTGGTGTTTTATTTGTTTATTTTAAACTTTTTATATTGAAATATTTACTTATTCCAATAAAGGAAGAGGACATGTGTTAGCTATTCACAGTAGATACCATATACATTGGGTCTGAAATAAAATAAAAGGGGTTTAAAGGGATAAAAAGGAAACATACATTATTCAGGGAAAAAGTCACTGATGGATAACTCTTATTGAACCAGAAATAAATAATGAGGCCATGGCTAGCAAGTGAAAAAGATGGGTTTAAGAAAGATCATTTAAAGGACAGTGACACATTGCATCTGGATCCTTCCATTCTTTCTCTGAGAATGCAAAAGACATAATAAACAACAAAGGAGGAATTCAAGTATGTGAATCTAAGAAGAAACGTGAAGTAAATTGCGGCCTGTGAGACCTGGTCTGATCAGGAAACTGACAGAACTGCTTCACTTCCAGAATAAACTCAATGGAAAGGATGGATTCCTATGGACAGAAGAGGGTGTAGAGATGCACTGCAGAAGGAGGAGCAGCACAAGGCAGAAGAAAGGAAAGATATATTCATACTGACTGCAGGAGCACTGCCAATTTGTACTGAATTGAAAGATATATGGTTGGAATATTATGGGAAATTGCAGTAGAGCTCCAGGGCAAGATAAGATGCCAGACCTGGCAATGTTTAGTAGGGGAAAGAAAAGTTAGAACAGTGATCAAGAAGGATTTGGATGATGTACATCCTAGAGAGGATAAAGATTGCCGAATTATATTGAAAGAAAACACTTTTCCTGTGATGCTAAGAACATGTTCATAGCCACTTCCTGCTTGACATTAAAAAATGAGCAGAAATCACGTGCTTAGCAAAATAACAGGTAGCTGATCAAAATGTGATAAAAGCTAACAGAGTTTGAAGACATATTTACAAGATGGCACTGCAAATTTATTTCATTCTCTTAAAGCAAACATTTCAGGCATATATAAAATTGAGAGAGCTGCCTGAATCAAATCCTTTTAGAAAAAAGTGCTCAGAATACATTTACATTTCAATTGAAACATCACTGAGGAGCGAAACAAAAGAGAAAGCCCAGGGCAACTTCAGGAAAGGAAAGAAGATTTGAAAGGACTTTCTAGCTCTGAAGAAAAAAAAAAAATCCACTTTCTGTGTAGATTCAGTCTTTATTGGGAGATGGGACCTCAGACACTGGAAACCCCAATACCAAAGACACGTGAGACAACAGAACAAGAATGCTGTTGTGTATGAACAGGGGACCAAAGTGGTGGCAGGATGGGGTTGTCTTTTCAAATGAGATCTATTCATTCCCCAAAGGATCAAACCTGATTCTGAACTCATTCTGACACCAGAAGGGTTAGTCTCCATCCGTCTAGGTGGTACAACCCCTATTAGAAGAGCCCATTTAATATTTTCCCACTTCTAGATTGATCTATAACCTGAGAGTTATTTGAGGATGCCACAGTTTCATTTCAGAAGTCAGACTAACATTTCGTTACTGAGTAGTTTGTCAAGCCTCCAGTTTATTTTTCACCTCTGTTCAACACATTCAGTCAAAACAGGATAACCTGGTAATAAAAACTCAGACAGGGCAAGCACCAGAGAACAAAGCTGCTCCATTTCATTTGATCTACTCTACATATGAATTTTCCAATTCATATGTGGTAACAACATTTAGAATATCTAATATTTAGTTACTGACAAAAACATACAGCAGCCCATTAACACAACCTTACTGTGGTAATAGATTGCAATTTTAAGTTTGGACCTTGCTATTGAGGAGCAACAATTTCAAATAAATATTTTAATTCAATAAAAATAGCATATATTTACTTTCTTGTCAAATCAAGAAACGTTTCCTCTTCCCATGTTAGAAAAACATTTGACTTAATTTTTTTCCTGCCTATCTTTCTGCAAAGCTATTTAAAAAGCTGTCATCTGTGATCAGCACTGATGCTAGTTATATTCTTATGCCACAGTTTGATAAGAAAAGCCAGTCCTCAGCCTGAAGCAGTCCACCTACCAAGTTGCCTTGGAATCAGGAGTCTTAAAAAGCCTGCAAGTTTCACCTTTCAAGGAGCGATGAGCACAAGTGCCAGAACCCCCTAGTTTGTCATGTTCTCTGCTGCTTGTCAACCTGCCAGGCAGCTTGCCAAAGGCTGAGGCAGGAGAGCCAGCTAGAAACCCAGCAGGGATCTGTCAGAGCCCTGCCTCAGCTTTGCTGAAATGAAAATGGTCTGCGCAAACCATTCTGATTTCAGCAAGCCAGCAAGTTCTAAAGCACAGTGATTGGCTACTTTGAAAGAATGGACTGTGACTGGAGTTATCCTTTCCTACATTCCTATGAAGAGAGCATTTATGAGAACTTTCCTGGTCAGACTTACTCAGTTGAAGGCACAGGCACATCATCTTCCCCAGGTCAGCTTCTGATAGGGAAACCTGCGTTGCATTGGATAAACAGATTCATCTCCTATCTAAGCCAAACATCCTTTTCCTCCCTCATATTTTCCACAGAAGAGGCATATTTACTTTGGTGCTAAACTGTTCTTTCTGTCTGGGTCCATGTTATGTTCACAACACCAGTGAACTAGACTCACAGCTTTTCTGCCAGCCTTTCCTGGTACTTTCTTTTGGGTTCTTGTCCAGACTCTGCTCTTGGTTGGAAATTAACTTCAGTAGAAAAAAAAGCAAAAAACCAGAAGCCATTAGCTAGAAACTGAGCAGGTCTTCCATGTCATTCCTTTCCTGATCAGCACTTTGCCTTATCTATTGCTACTAACTGGTTCGTGTCAGCTGGGAGGGAAGGAAAGTTGTCAATAAACCACAGGAATGCATTTTGGGGGCCAGAGGGAACCCAAAGCAGTGCTGATCTTTGGCTTATCCAGATAGTGACAGGTTTGGTACTGAAAAGAGCTCCTGATCAACAAGAGCGTAAAACATGAGAGCGGAGGAATGGTAAAGTAATACAGAAATAAAGCTTTCAAATGTGCCTTTAACTCAGTGTTTTCTTAATCTCAAAGGTCCAGGATATAAATTCAAGGGTTTCCAGACCTTTTTTCCCCCCCAGACCTTCAATCTTTAGGTTTGCCAAATTTGAAATGCAACCAGAGTTTTGAGGTATTACATTAACCTCCAGCAAACACAACGCACTACAGAAGAAAACCAAACCCTAGCGCTATCAAATCAGAAAAATCCGTTACGCTAACATTAATTCTTCTAAATTGAATGTCTTTCCTTAGGGCACCAGTGCTCCACTGGATGCTTCCATCCTGGCCAAATATTCATTTCATGATATTCTGAAGATCAGCATAAATAATGAAGAGCCAAACAGTCAACCCAAGTAACCCTGAAACTACCAAGACTGCAGGATTTGCTTCTGTTGTTCTTGTTATTCTGTACTGCTGAGCTGGCACTAAGCATGTTAAATCTCTCAGATAGTTGAAGAAATTTATGGTTTCAGTATTCCTAAGTAAACAGAGCCTCTGTTTTTCCATTACACTAACTAGCATATATCCAGCATGCCAGGATCAGCATTCACCAAAAAAGGATTTCCAGAAAAAAATATTTGAAAACCATGAATTCTTAAAAGGATAGAAACATATACAGAGATAAATGTGTGTAACAATTCCAAAGATATGTGACAGCATGAAGTGGAGTAGGTTGAGGAAGAAATATTGTAATTATAAAACCCTGTAATCTGGAACAGGGCTAGTTGATTCCTGTAATGGTGTAATTCTGCTGGTTTTAACATTATTAAAAACATTTTACATTATGTAGCTATGGTATCTGATTAGGTAATTTACATGGAGTGATTTGACAGGAATTTTAAAATATCCTTATTGCTTTACATATCTATTAGAAAGGAACATTTCTATTTTACTGTCTATGCAATGAGGCAGAAATTCTTATATCTTTCAGAATATGAATCCAGAAGACTAGAATTTAATTACAACAGAGCAGAGACTCAGGTGTGATTTTTCTTCAAATCCTCCAAATACATGATTTTTAAATTGGAGGGATTCACTCTTTTAAATGCCTAAATTTTACTAAACCAGTTCTCAAACTACTCAAGATTTTCTGCTTGTTTAAAACTCTGCTCTCTGATTTCCATTTACTTTGGCCTTCCTTTAACACCACTATAATACCCTGTTTTGTTTTTCCATTGCTGTTTCTCCTCCACAATCTGCCAGAGCTTTACTTTTCATTAGAGGCTCCTTCTCCAACACACCACAGCTACGCTCCTTACTTTGTTTTACCTTTGTGCTTTTCACTAACCAGTCTTACACACATACAATTTTCACAACTATTTCTAAACTGCATATCGCAGTTCTATTATCTATTTCTGACTTCCTTCTTCAAATTAATATTTATTTAACCTTTCTGTACAGCTATCTCCTCCCACGTAGCACAGCTGCTTTCAAAGGGCTGATGTCACCTACTCATGCACAGGTCTGCCTTATGCACTGCTTACAGAGTGGGAAATTCCAGAAGTTAGGCTAGGAAGAATTATCTTGTGATTTCTCCATCAGCTGTTGCCCAATGTCTTGGACTAGATTCCTAGCTTTTAAAATGAACCCTATCTAAAGGTATATTTATGCTAGCAAATTAAACAGTGCCAGGAAAGAGACATCACAGTGTTAAGGGGCACTGAAACTTGTTTTGACTGTTATATTTTTAAGTCTCAAATAGCTTTTTGCACGTAGCAAATCACACCCCCCTAAACAATTCCCTGAAGACAGCAGATAAGGATCACTCCCAGAAAAAACATGTCAGCTTGAATTTTGCCCACCTGTTCCTTATGCTGGAGGGTAAAAGAGTTTCGTAATACAGACAAGTTTTTTTTCCATGCCAGCTGACCTCACTGTCTGAAAATGGTCCAAAGCACATCTAATTTAACTATAGAGATGTAACCAGTAAGGCCACTAGTATCCACTATCAATCCTGCCATTTTAAATGACCGTGGAGTTTACCCAGGGGCAGGAGAGAGAGCAATACAAGAGTAATTTAGAATAAAATAGCTAAGTGGGTCTTTAATTATTGAATCCTCAGGCAATGTCATTTGGAATCAATCAATGACGGAGTTTGCACTGAACATCACATTAACTTCTCCAAGAGCTTTATCTCCAATGTTAATTTCTTTTATGCAGTTCAACCACTGAGAGCTTATTTTTAAATGTTTACATATGCAACCAGGAGATAGCTGCAAAAAGAGCAAACGTGACTGATGCATGTGAAACTTTCTAGCTGAACTTTGCATGGGAATTTAGCATTCATGAGACAGCTGCAGTACATCTTTATTGCTGCTGGCATACTGATAGCACAGTGCTATTTCACACTGACAACACAGCACTTCAGCAATCCAGTATTCAGAGAGGTTGCCTGGATTCAGGTCAGGACTGTAAATCCTATCTCCCAGGAGTTTCACGCTGAGCAGCTGACATTTCAGCAACTCCCCCCCTTCCCCAACAGAGAGTTTAAGTAATAAGCCCAACAAACAAACCTTGCTAAACAACTACTCTGTCGTTCACTTACTTCATAAGAACTCTATGAAATACACACATCTGAGGAACACACACAGCATTACAGGCAAGCTAAGAGTGCATACAGCAAGAGTTTGACAGTCTTGTTCTACACCAGGAATATGCAGGCATGGAAAGACCTCAGAGGGAAAATATATTCCATGATGTTTCTGCACAGCAGTTCCACAAGACTTCAAACCTAGACTTAGAAGAGTCAAACACAGTTGTTTACAACCCACTTTGTAATGCTTCAGAAAAGTCAGTTTTTCTACACCACCAAGGTTTCAAGTTTTCTGAAGCATTTAAGGCTTCCAGAAGATTTGTCCAGTATGTAGTTATATATTAATAGCTGGACTTCCAGTTGTGAAAAGTGACCCATACCCCCTGATCTTGCAATTATGCAAGACCTGAACCAGGCAGTGAGGAACCCTGGACTCCTTACAGGGTTCTTACTGTGATCCTTATGCTGAACCCCATTCAGTCAGTATAGTAGCACTGCTTTTAAATTTTGTCAGTAAATAGAGGTAATTTTTTATTTCCTTTCTCAAATTTAGCATCTCAAAAGGTATGGTCCCAGCTGCACAGGAGTTACATGCATCCATTTTATCACCAAAGGATTTTTACATAGTCTACCACACTACTGAAAAGCAAACTTTATGACAAGGAAGAGGGATGTCTCCACTCCTCTCTCACCACAGTTAAAACACAGTTTCATCTTTTGCCCTTATAAAAGTTCTCACATCATTCTTATTTCCATAACATTAAAATGCTCTCAAGTAATAAAAGAGATGCAACTACTGTCTGTTTACACAGTTCATTTAGCCTCAACCTTCCCCAAAATGAAAATCCTGACTTCCTGCTGCAGAAGAAAAAAAACCCCAAAAAACAAATAACCAAAGCCAGTTATTTTCCCCTTAAACATCTTTGGCCAATGTCCAAAACCCACTGGCAGACTCAGGCAGATTCTTCCACCAAGAAAAGCAGTCAAAACCCACTCTCTTACTAATTCAAGAGGCATACGGTGAGAGATTTCTTCAGGAAAGACTATGGGGAGGAAGGCAATCCTCTCTGTTTAGATCCTGTTATCTAAACCTTCATTTCAGGTTGAAGTAGTGCACTTTTTAAACTGTTTTGGCAACTGAGGCTGAAAAATAAATAGCTAAGGCAATGTGAAACAGGCGTGGACAAGCAACTCCGTTTTGTACAATTTTATACAGAGTCACAGAAAATGGACACAGAGCTGTGCTCAATGGCACATGGAAGAACGAGCTGGGACTTCTACCAAAGGTCACAGGAGGTCAAGTGCAGACTTAGAGCAGAGGGAAATTTCACCAGGCTCCCTGACTGATTTCCTCTCCATGACAGTGCTGGGCTACTGATAGAGCAAAGCTCACAATTAGTCCCCTGGAGACTCATGGCACCCTCTCAAACAAAGTTTTGAACAACACATTCAGATCCCTATCTTTCAAAAAGCTACACACTCTAGATCTCATCAGTGAAACCCTCGGGGAAATAGCAAGCGCAATACTAATTAAAACAGAAAAAAATCAAAGGAACTATCCTAGAAATAACTGTGAAAAAATTCTTTATTTTTTTCATTCAAAAAGGAATTTGCCAAATTCAAATGAATACCAAACTAATTACATTCAAGGTTTTAACTAGCTTTTGAATTTTTATCACTGCTAACTGATAGTCACTTAGTAGAGCAATAACATTTACATCTACTACTACTTCTGTCTGAGAAACCCAGATAATTAACAATGGAGTGAACACATCATTTAAATGAGGAACTATGGAAAAACAATTCTAAAATAATGAACAAGCCTGAACCTTGGAAAATTGAAACTGTTAAAAGTCACCCAAAAGCTGAGCTATTAGGGAACAAAGTTCTGACTTTTTCAAGTGCCCAGCAGCATTATCACAATTTTCACCATCTTCTCACCACTGCCATATTGATCTGTTTTGTTTAACAGTTTACCCTAAGTGCTACGATATCTTGCAAATTTCTATGATACCTATACCTATTTCTATTACTAATATGCAGAGCCAGGCTCTTTTATTATCTCTATAACGTTGACTCTGAATGCGGGCACTACAGTTTTCATAAAACACTGGTAAATACTCACTAGCTAGTTTTTTTAGGCTTATAGTAACAGCCCTTTATTCTCCATGCAGGTATTGATACTACACAGAATATTTTGCATAACAGTTTTGTTATGTTTTTAATTTTCAACATAACACCCAGGCAATATGATGTGAAATCCTTCTTATGTTTCATTTATCTGCTTTTGCATCTCTTAAAAACCGTTCAGCACGTTGAGGTAAAGTTAATATATAAGACCTACCTCATGTTTGCTGAGACATGATGTATTGATACTGTAATAGAGAGCTCTGAAGAAAAGGGAGATCCATCTCCAAAAAACCCACTAGGAGTTCTTGAATTAAAATTATTTTTTTCTAGGTATTAGGATGGAAACTACATGAATCTAATAGTGCCACTTATTAACCCTGTCCAGCATACACATAGATTGAGACTTCTACCCATGTGTACATTTATTTCAACAAATACATTTATTAACACCAATAAGCATCTGGACTCCTTCAGCACCCAAGGTAATAGTTTTCTTCAGCAGCTACATAATTAAAATAGCCCTTTGAGGGAGCTCTAAAACTTTATAGCATGAATAGCTAAAAGAATTTTATGTTTAAACATATCCTAAATGCAGGAAGAATTACAATTTGTTTGATTAAATGCCTGACCTTCAGTGCAGTTTTACAAAATGAAGATCTGCTTTAGAGTCCAGCATGATACACATGTTCTAAAGAACTGGCATTCCAGAGATAGGAGACCGTATTGGCAGCTGGCACTACCCAGGAACAGAAGCACACAGGATAAATCAGCACGTCCTCTGGCTGCTGAGTTTTCAGTGAATTAGAGGGAAACTTTCTATTCGTACATTTTGGGCTTCGGGCAGTTTGCCATTAAAAACAAAACCAGTGAATCTGTAAAATTTATGTCCCACAATCTGCATGATATTCAGGCTAAATCTGTCCTCTCATCATGCCAGCTCCTTTACCACTGCTGCAGGTGTCAACTTTGTACTTGACTGGCACAACTGAAGACAAACTGGCGTTTTTTACTATCTGTTTTCTACAGAGGATCCACTGACAGACAAGAAAAGCATTCAAACAGTAATTAAGTTCTGATTGCTTGACTTGCACCAAAAATATGAGAAACTATAAAAGCTCAACTTAAAATTTCATATTCCTTTTCTAACTAAAACTTTCACAGTACCCTCATTATTCTGAGCTATTTTCAGCACAAACAAGCATGAGGGAGGAATTCTCTTTTGGTCAAAACCCTCCAAACAAACTAGGTCCTCATCCTGTTCCCACTTTCTCCACAATTTATTTTAGTTATGAAGGATCTTCAGCAGATCGTTTATTTGTACTGCATTTGTCATCTTGGGTTTGTGCGTTTTGTGTTTGATATTTACACTCATGCAATGCTGACTTCATCATACATATCCAATTAATTATGCATTACCACAATCATCTCACCATAGAAAAGAATGTGTCACTTTCAACTCCTGGGATTTTGGGAAGGCCTCTGGTAGGTGGAATTTTCACATTCCTTTTGTTCCTTTTTGTTTCTTCTATGAATCAGTTTGAAGGGGCTGTACAAAAAGGAAGCGATGTTCTGCTCCAGGATTGTTATTCATTCTCTACTGCCCACCAACTAACATGTCAACAAGTCTTCCCATCATCACACATGCAGTCATGCATTGCTTTGCCTTTGTAGAACATTAGGCACCACATTCTATTTATTTCTAGAAAACTTGCCAGAGTAAGAAGCCATTTCCTGTTTGGGACTTCTACAGGATACTGTGAGTAAATTTGTAAATTTTATTCCATCTACAAAGCATTTTTCATTCTTTTCTAAACAACTCGCTGCAGAATCAAAAGATTAAAGATTATTTCTTTCTTTGAAGCTTGCATATAGCAATGAATAAAAATACAAACAGCTGTAGAAAGGAAAAATGCAGAAAGAGTAAAAGAACAGAGGCCTATGCCAAGAACGTCAGCATGAAATAAGACTTCAAACATCAGTAAAATTCAGTCATATTCTCCTTCCAAAGTTTATTACCAAGTATAGTAAGTGGTAAGCAATGAAAATACTGAGAGAAGTCAAAGATGGATAACACCTTCTTGTCTCCCCACGGGTTTTTAATTTTTTTTAAATTGAAATCCATTACTAAACTAGATTCCTATAAAATATGATCAAAAGCAAAAGGAAGAACTGCTCTCTTAGTCCATTACATTTATTTCAAAACCTGTTTTGGGCCTGATACAGCTCAGCAAAACAGAACCAAAGGCTAAGAAAATGAGGGGGTTCTCAGATTTTTTGGTATCTGCCTTCTTCAGATGCAATGATCACAAACAATTTAACCCAGGACTGCTAATTAAACTGGCTTTCAACTCTACTGGCTTGATAATGCACTTTATGTAAAAGGTAAATTGCAAGCATCCTCCCACAGTCAGCATTACAAAAGGGAAAATACCCATCTTCATCAGTATTTGTACTATATGAGAAGGGAGGTTTTAAATCATTGCCCTTGGAGCTATTCCAAATGTTATCATCAGATAGAAGAGAGAAAGGTAATGAGATCTCACTAAAACCAAGGATTGCTTTAGAGTCATACTATACAAGCTGAATCTACAAAGGTAGCCCATTTCATAAACCAGTTAAATACCTGACACCAGAAGACAGAAAAAGTAAATCAAAACTAACGTCTCCAAGCCATTTTCTAACCTGCCATACAGGAAGAGAGCAAAATATCCCCAAAATACATGATAAATTTTTAGTAACTGATATCCAACAAACTCTGGATTTCTTAGCTTGCTGTCCAGGCTAACATACAGCTGTCTGTTGTCAAAGACCGAAGAATTAATTGGCAAAAAACCTAAGTATTGCAGAGCACGTCAAAAAAAAAAAAAAAAAAAGAAAACTTGATTTTAATTGCTTCCATTAAAAAAGAATTTTGCAAATGAGCACAGAAAAGTGACTTGTTTTATAATGATCTAGATGAAAATCAGCCAAAATAGCTTGACTATATTAATCAATTTCATGTAAATGTTACCATGGAGTCATTTAGATTGGAAGAAACTTGTAACCTTATTGAGTCCTACTGTTAACCTAACACTGCAAGTCCACCACTAAATCGTGTCCCTAAGTGCCACATCTACACATCTTTTAAATACCTCAAGGGTTTGGGATCCAACCACTTCCTTGGACAGCCTGTTCCAAAGACCTTTCTGTGAAGAAAGTTTTCCTAATATCCAATCTAAACCTCCCCTGTTGCAACTTGAGGCCATTTCCTTTTGTCCTGCCCCTTATTACCTGGGAGAAAAGACCAATCCCCACCTGCCTACTGCCTTCTTTCAGGTACTTATAGGGAGTTATAAGGTCCCTCCTGAGCCTCCTTTTCTCCTCCAGTTCCCTCAGCTGCTCCTCTTCAGCCTTGTACTCCAGACCCTACACCAGCTTCATGGCCCTTCCTTGCCCCCTAATGTTAGAGCTGCAAGATGAAAGAACAGAACTACTAATTGAAGAAAAACTAGCATGTATCAAGTGGTTAAATGTAATAATGTACATATTAAATGAGCTCCTTCATGCATCAAAATAAATTGGCTAACATAAACCCCTACCAAAAGACCTAACCACTTTATTATGTTAGCGTGATCACTTAAGAGATCAATCAAGAATTAGTGCAACAAATTAACAATATTCATTACTTCACTCAGTCCACAAAAAGTTCAGATGTAGGAATTGAAGTCTAACAAATTTGTGTGTCCCTTCCAACTTAGGATATTCTATGAGCCTATGAAATTTACCATCAAAATAATTATGCATGATCATTGATGAATTAGAGATACCCTGAAACACAGGACAGTATTTTATAATCCTTTTCTGAAGCCACGAGACATGACATGCATTCATCTCATCTAAGATTGCTACTTAGCAGTAACCTTTTAGTTGCAGATTCCTGTATAGTGCAGTGGAAAACAGTTCATCGCTTCCCTTTCAGTATCCTGACAATTTATCAGAATTATAAGGTGGCTTTGTATGCAAATAACAAGGCTTAATGCATCAACTTCCCAAATTCTCCATCTTGTGGAGTCTGGATTTTATTACATTTCCCAAAAAACCCCCCACAGGTATGGATTTAACAAATTCTCTTCAGGAGCTGTTGTGCTGGTAGGTCCATACTAGGTCAGATAGGCTGATTCTGCATGTGCTGGTTATCATCATTTCTTAACTGCAGCACTACTGAAACTGGAGGAGCTGTTAATTCACAGTCTCAGATGAAATTGCACTGCTGTATGTTACTAACTAATCATCTGGTCTAGAGCAGATAATTTTACCTGTGCAATTCCGATACTGTCATTTTGAGACAGTGTGCACAGAACTCCCTAGATCTGTATCAGAAATTTTGTCTTACGGTATCCACTTTCATAATTTCATCCCCAGCCTGGATACTAAACTCTAATTAATTTGATCAGAAGTCAGAGGTTTTCCTATGTTAACACAATGACCTCCTTGCATTCATACATACTGTTGCCAAGATATTTCTTTTTAATGAATTCCCTTAGTTTAACCCACACATTGGGCATTTTACTTGCAACAAAAACACTACACAGCTCAGCACCATTTACCTCTGGGGGCACAAAAGACAACTCAAGACACTGCCAGGGATCAACGATGTCCTGTCTAGAGATGTGCAGGAATCTTGATTTCTGTGTATGCTACATCTGCCTGTCTGGCAGTAGTTACAGTTATCACTCTTTACAGTGTAAATGCTAAAATGTATATTCATTTTACCATTAGGTTACAGTGATGAAAGAGATTCTTTAAAAGTAGCAGCTATTCCCACAGCGGCTTGTTCACCACATTATATCCGGTTTATGACTGTAGCATTATTGACATCAAAATGGGCAATCAGACACTACCTTCTTCATCTTCCAATAGTTGCCTTAATTAGAACTCAGTATTATTAATAACAATTACCTGGTAATGATGTTCATCACCTATATGCCATAATTTCCAAAGCAGTGCATACATACCACATTAAGCAATTAATTCTCAGAACAACTTTATGTGACAAGAAAATTCTATCTCCATTTAAAAGACCGGAGAGCTGTAGCTAAATGATAGTCCCATGAAACATCATTTAGAAGTAAGATTAGACCATGAATATGACAGTATACTCATGCTTTCATCTTCTGCCAATACAACACAGTTTTCAAGGTAAGATTTATAATATAACTACACTAAAAGAAGTATAATTTGCAAGAAAAATAAAACAGAAAACTAACATATAATGTAGCTCAGTGTATTATACTTTCAAATGATGACGGAAACCCTGGGCTAGGTTTCAGCCTTTTACACAGTAAAAATAAACCACCACCAAGATTTCCCAACTATCCATTACAATAGTCACTCCCAAAGTGACAAGTTCCATGGAAACCACCACACCAAATTTAGTTTTTATTTTCACTCCTAAGTCATTCTAGTATTAGAAATCTAATTTCTAAGAATATAAGGGTTTGTAAGCTATCTGAAAAAGAACACCAAAATATCTTCACTACTAGAAACGATAAACTTGTTGTGTGAATCTGTATTACCTGTGGGACACTTTGATGCTTTCTGGCTAGTTTAAAGGGAAGAGAAACAGGGATCTGAGTGAAGCTAAGATAACTTAGTTACCATAGCAATACTCTTCCAGGAACGAGACTTTGTTTGAAGTTGTTCCAGGTTCTGCTCTTTTTTACCAGATGCTCCTCCAGCAGTGCCAGACTGAACAAATTTTGGTTTCATAAGTGTCAAATATTTGACAGATGCTTCAGTATTTCCATACCAGAATTGATGGCCAGGTTTAATGTCATCTTTTGCCTCTATATACAGGAGGCAAGCAGCTGGTAGTAGCTCTATTTGTCATGTCTGTACCACGCAGAAATAATTGACTTGCTGCCACTCCTTGGTTCAGGATTGCCACCTGCTTCATTTACAGTGGACTCCACAGTCAGACAATCAAGACAAGGGCTTACAATGTGGTTTTGTTTGTTGCCTTTTTTTCTCTCTCTGATCCC
Source organism: Atrichornis clamosus (assembly GCA_013400975.1). Lineage (NCBI taxonomy): Eukaryota > Metazoa > Chordata > Aves > Passeriformes > Menuridae > Atrichornis > Atrichornis clamosus. The sequence goes on from WBMZ01012664.1 coordinate 92,497, forward strand.
AAATTATGCAACATGCTTTAAAGTTGACCTCTACTATTTGTACCTGTCAAGTCACCCAAAAGGAGTCCAGTGACTTTGGGCTTGACTCTCCTGTCACACAGTCAGACTTCCATAAGCACTAACTCCAGCAATACTCATCATCAGCTGGGACCATGACTACCTTGTTTTCTGCTCTAGTATTCCCACAGCCTTATAATACTACGAAAAATGCTTCTGGCTAGTCCTACTCACTAGGAGAAGTACAAGAAAGGAAGATGGGAAACTGGACACACATTTTTTCCAAACACCTGTCAGCAATATCAGGCATTTCTCTATGCAAGTCCTCTTGAAACAAATAAGCTGGGATATTTGGTTGGCTTTTAGAGAAGAAAGCTCTGTACCTTTCAGATCAAGTTACCTCTTACTACTTTACCTGGTAGATTATTAATGCCAGCTAAATTAGCAAAGCATGGTAGAAGCCCTGTTCTTCACACGCTTAAGAACACTGCTGGACAGGCTGCAGTCCACACAGACGCTTCTAAAACAGCTGTACAGACCAAGTTGACTACAGGATGGGAACTGTACTGAAGACAGTTAACTCTCTTCAAAGACTTGCTGATTCTGGGCATAAGTTATGTCTACAGCTCTTGTATTCCTTGCTTGAAGTCTCTGGCTGAAACAGCAACATCTCTTGCAGGGGCTGACAACAATTCTCAAGCCTTTGGGATGCCTTTTGCACTGCAAACTTTGCAGTTGTGTCCTCTCTTGAATGAAGTAAACTGTGCTCTAACAAGATTTCAGTTGTATGATCTATATCCAAATATTGCATGACTGGGGCAAATACAATACTAATGATCATGTTAATGAAATACAATGGAGATGTGCTACAGAAAAATCACAATTCATGTAAAAATGAACGTTTTAAAACAAGCTTAATTTATAAATATAAATGCAGCTACTGAAATGCAAAGATGCCCATGCTGTAAAATGAGAAATAAGACAATGCCAGGTAGGTGACCATTAAAGAGAAACATTAAGTTGATGGGACTGTAGCTATAAACCATCCCTGAGTACTCCAACACTTACCTGTCATTGCATTTCCTCTCTGAAGCTTGCTAAAGCAACACTGCAATGCCACGACACACCAGAAACCCAATTGTCCAATAAGTCTGATTTGTGGCAATACCATCACCCTCCTCACCTCTTTATTTTACCATCCTTCTCCAGAGGATTCAAAATGCAAATGATTGAAGAGAGAGAAGGTGAAAATTAACTGATTATGTGAAGAACCAAATCCTTTGTCTTTACAGTAGACAAAGGAAACATTTCACATACACACAGATGAAAACTTTACAGGGAAGGCAGGTTTGGTTGTTGGTTTTAGTTTTTTCCCCCTATCAAGTAATCTGCACAACAGTTACAGTAAGTTTGATAAAACAAAATAGTTATCCAATGTAAAAGTTTCAAGAAAAATCCATAGAAATTAAGTTCTGGACAGTTCTAGTTAACATTTTCAGCCAAACTGCAAATTCCCTCTCAACCTTTAAAGGAAGAGCCCTCTTTGGTCCTGCTGTTGTACTCTATTCTGGTTTGCTTTTCAGTCTTCTCATTCTGAAACCAAATACTCCATATTTTAATTTCTCCTATTTGTGAAAGAGACATTATCCTACATGCTAAAGCAGTTTAGATTTTTCTTAAAAGCTCTGGGAAAAAAGCTGTGCATAAGGCAAAACAATAAGTAAATCTCTTCTGGGAAGTTGTATACCTGTCTCAGAAACCAGCAAGTTTTCCCACAAAGTGGCACTCTAGAATCAACTGCTAGGTAGCAGTTTCTAGTCACACTCATTGAGTTCAGCAGACATTCCCATACAGATTAATATGAAGGCTAGAAATAAGAAAACACAACTCTATCAACATATTACTATTATTTGCTAAAGTTACTATAAAGGGACATTGACTAAAAGAAAAACATTCCTTGAAAATTAATCATTTTCTTACATTGAACCAGGTTTATCACAGTGATACAGAACAGGCTTCATTATTTATTTGGAGTCATCAGGCAAACAATACAACAAAAAGCAGAAATTTACAAGAAACTGAACACCACAGCACAACAGGAATACAAATTAAATCCAAGAAGCAAAGCCAACAGAAAATGTTGGTACATTTATTCGCTATGTGGGCCTCAAAAGAACCCTCTCCCAAGTCAAAGAGATATCCCAATGAAACACTACAGATACTTCCAACACTTCCAGGTCAGCATGTCCTTTCCATGCTGCTTTAACTTGGAGCAGGCTCGAGCTGGGTGTCAGCTGATCACTAATAGCTCATGCCTGATACAATCTGCACTAAAGACCCACAAAGATTTTACTTATTACCTAGAGACTTTAAAGTATGATAAGTAGAAGAAGCTGCAAGTTGCAGATTAGTTAATGCTATTAAAACGGACAGTCATCCTGAGGGATAGTTTTGCACTGAAATGTTTAGCAAGTTTTTTTCTTTTTCAGCTGAAGCAAGAGCTAGCAAATCCCGCCCTGACATTAGGATAATTGGGATGCAGAAAACTTTCATTAGAATGACAATCCAAGAGTGCTTTGTTAAAATACAAAACTCTATCTGCATTTCCTGCTCATAACAATATTGAGCACAAACCAGATGTTACTTTCATATTCAAAATTTGGAGACTTTGTTTGAAGTAGCCACGCATTAGGATAAAAGTTCACAAAATGAACCAAGAAACACAAGGAAAAATCCTCTCCACCAACCAACAAAACAAAAAAGTGTCTATTTAGAATTCACACTAGACAACACTTACAATGAAATTACACGGTATGGAAGACTTGTTAGCATGAGCATCCAAAATTACTGCTGGAACAGCAGAGAGAACTGCACCGAGTAAGGAAAGATTACAAGGGACCACCCGGGTGCTCAAGTCGGTGCCCCTCCACCACCGCCGTCGCCCACGGGCAGGTCCATAGTGTCAGACAGACTTGGCCTTAAGCACCAGGACGGACAGTGCCCGAAAAACACCCCGAGCCACCCAAAGCGGGGAGCGGGACAGCGCCGGTGCCAGCACCGAGGGGCAGCGCGGGCGGGACGGCGGCTGTGCCGCGCCCGGCAGAACAACAACCACCCGAAGGATTTCAGGAGCCCCGGTCAAGACATCCCCGAGGGGAAAAAACCAAACAGAACCCACAGCAGCAAATTGGTTTGAATTCTATCCATAGGCACAGCGCCGTTGCCAATCAACACCACCAACGCTCCCGACGCACTGCGAACTCCCGACTATCACGAAGCGACGAAGAGCCCTACTCAAGCGCTCGCACTGCTGCCGCTAACTAACGCCGCTCGCCGGCTAACCCCGGCGGAGCGCTGACGGCGGAGCGCTGGCCGCACGGCGGAGCGCACGACGCCGCGGCACCGGGGGAACGGGCGGGGCGGCACCGCCCCAGCGCCCCGCCCGAGCACGCAGCCAGCGAGCACCGCCCGGCCCTGCGTGGTTCGCCCGCCGCCCGGCCCGGTCCCGAGCAGCACTCACCGAGCAGATCCAGCGGCCGCCGCCCGGGCGGGCCCCGACGGAGAGAAAAAGGAGCCCTCGCCCCGGGGGCGTTTAAGTAGCCCGCCGGCGTCAAGTGACCCCCGGCCACCGGGGACCGCCCCGGCCCGGGAGCGCAGTTCCGCGAGTGTCCTCACCGGTGTCTCGTTAGGGGCAGAAAACACTGAAACGACACGAAGACTCGAAACAGGTGAGCGCGGTTTTGGTGTGATCAGCAGCGCAGCTGTTGGCCCGCACCTTGTCAGCGCGTGCTCTCTCCAGAGCTCTCTTTTCGCCGTGTCGGGTGCTGAAGTGGCATTGGCGTGAGGAGGTCATGGCGTGCTTTCCCTCGAGCAGGATGAACTACCTGACATTCAGTCACTGAAAAGCCAAGCCAGTCCGTTTGTCAAAAGCTAAAGGGTGTGCAGAAAGGCTGAGTGACTGAAGGATAACAAAACTACTCCATATAAAAGAAGGGAACCAGAGCTGCTCCAAAACTGTCTGAAGGCAGAGGATCTCAGTGCCAAGACTCACCTAAAGATTAAATAGAGTTTGAAAACAGCTCAAGTTGTTACGAATAACCATCTGACCATAAAAGCTCATAGCTTCATTAGACTTTGTTGTAAAATAGGAAATAACGAAGTACAGGGCTCGCTTTCTCCACACCTCCCTGTGTGGTGCCAGCAGGGCTGCTCATGCTTCACCAGGCTGTACTCGGGACTGAAGGTGCCAACGTGGTGGTGTTTCCTTGGCACTTACACTTTTTATCTTAATTTGCTATTTCTCTTGAAGAAGTCGCTTACCATGGAAGCATATGGCATTTTTTAGGTGCTAAAAGGACAAGATTTAGGGCCATGTGCCAGAGGACTTCCCTTTTATGGCCTTTTCCCAATATTAAGACATGAGTTTCAGTCACAACCTGCTTTATCTAACCTTATCGATGCTTAAGTTTCCCTATTTAAAATTGCACAGGCCCTTAAGTCAGGCTGCACTACACGTGCCCAGCCATCCATGGTGTGACAGTGTAGATCTCCTGGTGTCAGAAACTCTGCCAGTGCTCACAGAGGCTTTTGCTGCCCATTGCATTTGCAGGGCAGATTCTGCAGCACGCAGCCTGCACTGGCGTAGGAGCGCAGAGTTGAAAGGGGCTTCTGGACTGGTCAGGTCCTGGCTCCAAAGCTTTTTGTTAAAAATGCCGGAGATGTCTCTTGTGGGTGAGTCCAAGCACCATCTCACAGCTGAGGAGACGCTGTACCACCTTGTACCCAAATGTGCAGTATTTTCACACAAATGAAGCAGTATTAATAGAGTCATGGGTCTAATAACATCCCCATAAAAGCAGTGGCTTTCCTAAATAAGGCTCCCAAGTGAGCCTGGTTTAATATCATGACTCAGTCTGTAGAAGAGGATAGAAAACAAACCTTAATACCTGCTCATGATCTGATGCAGAGACAATTCCCATTTGGCTCCATATCTGTGCTTGGCTTTATGCTAAGTGGATTAGCAAAACACCAACCAAACACATCTGAATTTCATGCTCTTTGGTTTTTCTGTCAGCTTACTAACACATGTTCTCCACAGAATTCAAATTTTTCTCTTGTGTGAAAACCATAATACATCGAGTGCAGATTACTGTGTGTACCTTGCCAAAATCCTACCTGTAACTGAAGCCAAACTACAACGCTGCAAAGGTTAGTAGAAATAATACTCCAAAGCAAAACAGAATATCAAAATAAATTAAAAAAAAAAAAAAAGTCTTCTTGATCTCCCACGGGTACCTCAGAAGAAACATGTAGGCCTGAGATTAATATGGTATAAACACAGTGCAAATAAACTGTGTGATTTTGAGCCTTCTGTTATAGCACTGCAGAGATGCAAGTACAGCAGAAAGCTAAATGTTAGTAGGACAAACTAAGGGAACAAAGATTTTCTTAAAGAAGGCATTGTTTATGAAAAGAAGCTAGTAGCCCCACTTCTCCTATACTATCCTTTCCACACCTTTATGTTTTAAATTAAGTCACTTTAATTGTATTCATCTGCTGGATTCGAATGCCATTATTTGTCCTCAGTCCATCTCTCTAAATACAAAACATCAGGTCCATCCCTGTGGCCATGCTTTCTGCAGGAGTTTTGGGGATGGTCCAGCCTGCCTAGCAGCACAATCGGCCAGGCATTCCCCCTCAGGGAAGGTCCTCCAGCCTCCTTTTATCCTGTTAGAGTGAAAGGATGGATAAGGAGGTAGTAACCTATACTTGAATTGTGCACCTGCTCTTCACAGAACACACATGCAGGGAGCAGGTGATGGATGTGCCAAGCAAGCAGCAGGAGCCATGGAGCCAGCACTGTGCAGATCAAGAGATGTCCCAGTCTCACATCCCAGCACCTGGATGCCTTACAGAAGCACTAGTCTTATTAACCTCTGAATATTAAAGACTGTATTAATTCCTCTAATGCCCCTCTGAGCAAAAGGAGCACCTTCCAAGATTCACACGTACTTTCTGAGCCTGGGAGCCCCTTCATCTTGTCCCAGCTACCACACAAAGTGTATGGAATGGCCAAGGATATATTCTTTTGCTCAGAGGGGCAGAATCGAGGGGTACAACACTGGCAGCATGCAAAGGGGCCCAGACAGTACAAGAGGCCAGTAACTGTCCTGTATGCCAGAAAAGGGATTAAAAAACCCTCCCAATTGAGCTCTAGCTCATCTTGTCAGGATTCAACTTTAGATCTTGCCAACTGTTTTAGGATAAGTGGGAGAGCTCAGTCACAGTTGCTTCCTAGGCATTAGAGGAATTAATAAAATCTTTAATAATCTTTGCAAAAGTGAGGCTCTGAGGTTTTATCCAGCATACATACTAAGCACTGAATCTGGACCAGGACTCATGTTTCAAAACTGCACATTAATCTGCTCTTCTGTATGGTCATCGCTTTTAATACTTCATGGGGTTTTGCTGCTCATGTAGAGAATAAACCTCTCTGTTTGGTATCTTCTCCATTGCCTCTCTAATGCTGTGTTGTACCTCAGCCTTTCAATCAGCAAGCCTGGAGGGCTGAGTTTTTGAATGGCAGCTGCATGCTGGGTTTTCTTTTAGGGTAGCTCTACAACCCTTAATTGTGGCTGAAAGACCGAATTGGTTCCTGCGTGCTTTTTTAAGGTATCACACAGATTAAGAGCGGTTCTCATTTTTCATTCACTTGCTTCCCATCAGGAGAGCCTGCACAAATATTTTTTATTAATTTATGCTGAGATCACATCTATGAGGAAAATACATGCTTCGTGCACAATTCACCCTGATTTCAACTGATGTAGCCCCCTCTCCAGGCATTTCACTAACTGCAGCCTCATGCAGTTGGATGACACTTTACCAGAGCAAGACAAAGAATTATGCACACACAAACAAAAATACGTGGCAATTTTAAAGGATTTTAGAACCTAATAATAATAATAATAGGAAAAGAAAAAAAAATCTAATGTATTATTATACAGTCATTTGATAGATGATCAAACCAAATACAGATGATGGAAACAATCCCACAACAAACATCATAGTGAGACAATGTTAGTCAGAACAGAACTCTAGTCCCTTAACCCACTCCTCTAACTGAGATGGAGAAATTTCAGGGTTAGATGTGGATGAATCGCTTTACAGATACAAGCCTTTTGAATTAAGTCTTCCTTAATTTACATCAATAAGTTCAACTTTGAATTGCTACCCTTAGGGATATAGATTTAAGTTTGGAAGTATCTGCTTGCATTAGTTCAAGTGAGTGCTGCCTGGGAAGCAACATGAAAATCCCAGAGGAAAAAACATCATCCACAGATTAATCCCAACTGTGGTGTAGGTGTGGGAACTCGTGTGGGCTAGCAGGCTTCAAAGCCAGCATCTTCCTTCGATTCAGACTCCAGCAGCTCACAGTCTCTCCATGATCACTCCCTTAAAATGGGCAAAAAGAGCAGTGCTCTCAGATACTGCCCCATTTCAAATCAAACAAAATATCTTCCCCAGAGAGCTGTTTCGCATAGGAATTAGCCTATGTAAAACCCCATGAGCTTGTTCTCTTTCCCATTATAATTAAACCTACCTCTTCACCCTGAATTCATGTCTTAAATGACCTCCTCATTGGTTTTTTTTACCATTTTCACTTTGTATTTCTTACGGCATTGACTTGTTTTGCTGCTCATCATGCCCAGGTGCAAGAGCTTATTCTAGTGTGCTGATAAAATGTCACTGGTGGTAGCCTGCCAGGGAAACAGAATAGAGTGGGCCTTTAAAATCATTCCTGGGACACTTCTAGGGATGAAATGGTATTTTGTGGCTCTTTTTCCTGATATTACCTGCAAGCCTATAGATTCCCATGATTTTTCAGCAAAACCATTGTGGACTGGAAAATAAACTGAGATCCCAATTGCTCATCCCGCTAAGAAAAATGAACAGTTCTGCTAGTTGAGCTGTCTTCACTGGAGTTCAGCCAGATAGAGAGAGATTGAAGGCTTGTATGCCTCTGCTAATAGTTCTGTCCACCTCTACCTTCACACTGCTTGAAGAAGCAGAGAACTGCCTCTCTCAGCAGTGGATTAGAGCTAATGAAAGAAATGGGGAAAAAATAAAAAGGTTAAGCAAGCAACAACTGAAAAATATAATTGCATTTATAGTGAAAATAATTATATTAATAATTGTACCTGGCACTGCTTTTTTACATTTCATATTATCAACTTTACCTACACTTTAATCAGATCAGTGATATCATCTACATATTTTAAATGCCAAAAAGACTTTAATAAAATACTCCCAGAAGAGCTAATTGGGGAAAAATAAAAGATCCGCAGTTCACAGAACTACCAGAATACACTAAAGGCACAAATGGAAATACACACTCAAGAGAGAAGCAAGGCAAATGAGTTGAGAAAACCAATTCCTTTTACAGGGGGAAATACATTTTTTAATGAACTGCAAACCTAAGTATTTCTAATCTTCTACAGCCTTTGTTGTCAAAGCGATCGAGTTCTGAAATCATGTCTGCTTTGCATTACAAACGCAGACGGTGCTTTCCACCAGAGGCAGTGCCAGGCAGCACAGCTCTCCCCGCTGCTGGGGTGTGGTGGGTGCAGGTGACCCGCAGGCAGAGCTGGGGCTGCACGTCACTGGCCTGGCTTGAGCTGGGGCTGCGGCTGCTGCTCCACTGCAGCACAGCCAGGGCCAGGCTCTTCTCCCACAGCTGCAGCAGGCTTAGTCTCCATGGCTGAAGAGGCATTTTCTGGCAGATAAAAACAACTCTGAATTACACCAGCAGAATGAGGGAGGACTTTTAGAGGAAGAACAGAATGAAAGAGTAGTCCAAAGTGTCCAGGGCTTGTGGTGAGAGAGGAGGAGATGTCCTGTGCATAGTTAACACTGGATTTATAGAAATTAATCCCAATCACTTGAGGGAGAAAATGAGTTTTAAGTTATGTTTCCATATCTGTTCCCCAAAGGTTTCAAATGGCTTTTTCAAAGGAAATGGGTTGACTTTGAATTTTCTTCCTAAAATCATTTGGTGTCAGATTTAACTACTCATTACATATGAAATTCAAGATAAGGAGGTCAGCTTCTGGTGGATTCCTCTCTGCAGCAGCAAGTGGAATTCCTGAAAAGAAATAGAGCTTTATTAGAAGGATAGTGCTAGGAAATTTAGCTTTTTGCTGACAGAAGTAGAAAAATACATATGATGAACTCTAAAACAAAGAAATTCTAAAACCCCTTTTGCCTTTGTAGTTAAAAAAATCATTCCAGTTTCATAAAAATCTGTTTTAGTTTATGCTTCCTCCATTACTAAAAGGAAATAGTAATTCTAAGCTTTATCACATGGGAGCTTGCATAAAAGAGAAATTTGACTTTGCCAGAGTAGCATCTTCTGTCTTCTCTGCATAATGCATTCAGTTCAGCTGCACACTGCTCTTTCTCCTGGCAGTCAACATATGCAACAGTATGTTTATGCAAGTTTGACCTTCCTGTTGTTCCCTGTCTCATTTCTGTCTGCATGAGCACTGTGAGCTGATAAAGTGAAGTACGTTTTTAAGGTCTCTCTATTTTGAAAAGCCTTGAAAAGAAGACATTTCCTTCTCTGACACAAAGCTGTTAAAAATAGACCAGACATATTCCTTGCCAGCACAATCATAAAACAACAGTTAATTCTTCATCTGTTGAAGCACATAGGTGAGGAGCATACAATACACTTGTGGTGTGCCCAGCAAAGCCTCTGTGAAACACAAAGTAAGTTAACAAACCTGCCCTGCCTACCACTTGGATAAATGATGGCTCTGTATGAATCCTAAGCCTTGAATGTTTTAAGGACCCTAAACCCATATAAAATTATAACCAATGTTGACTTACTAGCTTTTCTTTTTTTCCCTTTTTAAAAGAAGAAAATAGTTGCCCTAAGCACAGCTGATGCCATGCTGCCACATGTTTAGCCACTCTATGGCTGGCATCTCATTTGATTTTATCAGGGTTTCAAAATTATTTTTTTCTTTAATCTAGACCTGAATGTTCCTTTCTCCTAATAAAGTTACTCCCATTAATTAACCCAAAAATTCGAATTAATTAGTTTCCACCAACTAATGTTACTGTAATATTGGCTTCACAGTTATCTTTTCAAAAGGATGCTCAGAGGTACTTTGCAACTCAATTAAATTAGCTAAATAAATAATGGGGATTTTTTTTCTGACTTTGAGCCAAAAATTAGCTGATAATCACAGTTATGAAAGGGAAAGCCCAGCTGTAACTTTTCTAAATATCAACATGAAATAATGCAAAAGGTTTAATTCCCAAGTTCACACAAACATAGTTAAATGTTAAAATACATTCAAAAAAGATCACATTCCTGCAGACTAGCTCACAGGAATATAGGGTTTGGCCCATTTGATTAAATCAGCTGATTTTCAAATCATGTATCATTTCTTGGAAACATATTTCAAAGATGGATGCAATTGTCAATACTACAAAGAATATAGGACATTACAAATGCCACGGCCAGCTTCTCCTAACTGGAGATTATTGATTTAATGGAACCTCCAAACCCAGCAGTGCTAGTTTCTTAACACTATCAGTTATGGGAACCTATTAACAGTAGCTTATGGATTTGCCACATTTTAGCATCATATTTTGCGTAAGTTTTACATATACCAAGAAAAACTTTTCTGTCGTTCACCAGAAAGAGTCTGGGGAGAAGAGTCATAGGTTAGTCTGTAACATGAATATCTTAAACCTGCTTAATTGGGAAATTTAATGCCCCTGTAGTTTGGCAAGTGGACTTAAAATATTGTGATCTATTAAGGGAGAAGAGAGCTGTTTCCACTGCAAAACATACTTAATATCACCTCAGTTTCTGACCTGTGTTGGTACGTGCTCTCATGAGAGAATGCTTCATTGCCTAGTTGTATTTTGTTGATAGGAGCTGTGGATTCTGGTCAGAGGGGTGTAATGGCACCTGTATCATCAGGGTTGCATTTGTGGCAAAACATGTTAAGTTTAAAGTGAGACAAGGTGCTGAAGAAAAGAGAAGATAATTTTACGGTTTAAAAGGATACAATCTGCTCTCGAGAATTGTGTTTTAACTCTGCCAAAACTAACCCCTCGTGTATTGTTGGGCAACTAATGAAATAATGAAAACCAGTATTTACCAGAGGCCCTTATGAAAGAGCATTTCATTCTTTGTGTAAGGCATATCCAGTTCTGTTTGCAGAATGGTTACTTGTAAAGGAGCCAAATTGCTAATTTATGTCTTATAAATTGGGTATAAACCAAACAAACCTATCTTTGCATATTTTAGTATTGCACCTTTACCTATGCTTCAACCCCTCATATGCAAAAACGGAAAGAAGACTTACGAAGATGTTGTGAAAATAAAGACATCAGTTAATGTTAAGTGCTCAGATTCCATAGTAGAAAAAGAAAAACAACAACAAAAACACCCAACCAACCACAAACAAATGCCTCTGAGGGCATTAGTAAATCTTTCATCCACAGAGAGTCAGAGTGGTGCAGTAAATAAGGCACTGAGGTCACACAATGAATGAGAAAGTTGTTAAAAAAATATTAAATAGCTAGCTACATAGTGAGTGTAGAGCATGAGAAAAAGGTCAAGAGCCAAGAGCAGGGAATGAGGCAGGAATCTGGTGGAAGAATAAAGCAAATAAAATTAAATGGTGAGTTAAATGGATGCCGTGATAATTTTGATACTCCCTAACCTCTTGGTAAATTCATTTTACATAATTTTCTTTGCCCTATCATAATAATGTCAGCAGTGCTATTTTCTATTCCACAGATTTGCTTTGTACAAGAAACACATTATACGCAAGCAGTTTTTAACAAATAGGTCAAAGAAAGTATAATAACAGAGTTAGAATCAACAAATGCTGTAATTATATTGTACTTCAGGAATAATAAATCCCTCTTAGAAATGCTTCAGCATATATATTTTCTCAACTCATGAATTTAGTGTTCTTGCAGCACTTTACTCACTGGGTTTTCTTTGTTAATGGAGAGTGTGAATAGAAACAAAACCCTGATAAAAAAACCACTGTTGAATTATTCATGGTAATGATTTCTCACCTAAACATTATGTGAAAAACACTAACTATGCTGTTAAAACAAAAGGTAGCTTGACTTACTAAATGATTCTGAGAATGTTTCACTTGTGATAAGGTTTTCTGTACATATTACTTGATGCAATATAATTGAATATTACAAAAGTTTAATTTCAAGGTCTTGGATGTTAGAAGGCAGACAGTAGGTTTGCATTTGTATTCCCTTAGGGGATGTGGACAGCCATGCAGAGGTCCTTAAAGAGAAGGCAGCCTAATGACAGGTAATCTGAATCTCCCCTGAATAATTTTGTGAAAGTTATAAATCCAGGAAAAGAACTGGAAAGCACTGGATTGGAGGACCTGGCACAAGGTAGCAATTTAAAGGGCCTGCAGTTAAAATCCAGTCTAGGGCCCATCCTCACAAGCACAGCTGAAATTGCATAAAACCAAACATGGATTTTAGCACAGGAATGTCAGCTTCACATGAATGATCTTAATAACATCTCTGAAAAACTTAATTCTAGTTCTCATTGCAGAGGGTAGCTTAAAAGATGAGTGGGCTTACAACATGCTGTCACCTCTAGAGAGCCTGTCTGTGTACATCAGAGAGCATTCTGGGGTTTTTTTACGTTTGTCTGACCTCTATGTTTCACATAACACAGCTTTTACTATAGAAAAGGACATCCTTGCTCTGCTAGTGGTGGTGATCAAAATGTCCTGCAAGTGCAGCCTTGCTCCCTGTTCCTGATTCTTATGGTGGGGTGGGTGCCATAGTATGAAGCTGAAACTAATGAGAGGGTCCCTCTAGGTGGGACTTTGGTGTCTGTATAGCACCACAGCTCCTCACCAGCCCTTTCATACCGTGCAGTCAGGGGGCTGAGGTGCTACTGCCGTGCTGATGGCACGTGGAACCGGAGCAACACCACAGACTCAGAGCTGATATGGATGCAATGCTGGTTCCGTGGTCTCCTCTGTTTTCTCTGCTTTTCCCTTGCTGGATTCTGGAAAGCAGCTTATATTGTGTCTTTTGGCTTTCAACAAAATGTTGTAACTGAGCTATTTTCAGCCTCAAAAAGCCTCACGTTTTCAGTGAGAAATGTAAACTAATTGCTAGTTTTGCTGTTGCTTCAGAGTCTTAGATTTTGTTCGATCAGTTCAAATATTTATTTGTGAGTGCCACTCAGGAAGCAATTTAGCCCATCATCTCTTCTACAGTTAAGTGCCACAAACTTGATTTTAAGCCAGAGGTTACCAGACACAGAATAAGTAACAAGCACACGTGGCGATTTGGCTCAGGCTGAGCTCTTCCTGGGATGTTGGCTCTTGCACAAGGAGCAGCACTTTGGCATCCCTTGAAAAAGGCAGCATTATCTTTTACAACTACAGGATGGCAACACATACTTTGAACTCTGCCTCTCCTGTTTCAGGCCTGGAGACTGATTCTAAGCTCCAGGTACAGGCACAGAACTGACATGACTACAGAGTTCTCAGTTCTGTAGATAAAACAGTTGCACAGCAGCAGCGGCATGGGAGAGAAAGGAAGTAATGGTTGGAAGAGAGGAAAATTCAGGTTTAAAACAAACCTTTGGTTAAAGGGTGTTACAGGCATCTGACAGTGATTCTTTCTCTGCCTTAATATTTGACTCATCCTCTGTTGTAAACCATCCCTCCTTGCCTTTCCTATCCCAAACAACTTTGTCCCCATCCCACAGCTATGCTTCCCTCATTCTCAGATGTCTCTGCTGATATTCACAGGAGAAACAAGGAAGTTTGTTTCAGTCAAAATACCAAAGGACTCCTGCTGCTTCTGGAAAGGTCCACCACCTGTGAGACCTGGCACCCTCATCAGCATCCATCATGGAGCAGGTTAGAGGCAGGGGCAAATCTTCGGGTTAAAGCAGCTGATCGTTGGCAAGCTGCCATCCTTCTTCTGCTATCTCTGTGCAGCCTGCCCTCCGTGCAGGACACAGACCCTTCTGGGAGCTTTGCTGGACATGTATGTGGTCCTTGTGTCTGTGTGAGGTTTGGATCCATGCTCAAGAGTAAACCTTCAGCCTTTTAAGCAATTAGATTACAGCTTATGTTCCTGTATGCTAAAACCTGAAGGCTGTTTTCCTTTAGCTGTTACTCAGACAGGCTGCCTCTCATAAGGCTGGGAACTTGCCTTTGTGAAAAATGTCTGAGGAAAAACAAAGTTGGTACTTAGCTCATAGACAGGGCTGAAGGACAGCAGAAGAATGATGTGTAGCCATCTCACCAGAAACATAAAGTAACACCATCAACAGCAACCTCTGTAGACTCCCCTAATTTATGGTAGATACATATATATATATGCCACTTGATTTTGGAAAAAAATTCCTTCAGTCTGAGTTAGAAGGAATTTAGCACTTACAGTGAAACATACCATCAATTTTGTTGTGATTGAAAATGAAAGAACATTTCCTTTTTATGTTTCCTTTATACCTTCTTTGTTGTTTGTTTGGTTTTGATTTTTTTTTCTTTTTAATAAAAGGTTTAGCATGCATGAAAGTGAAAAGAAAAGAAACAAGACCTGCATTTTAGTCCTTTTTTCCTGCTAGGCTTAAAAGTGGGGGGAAAAAAAAATTAAACTTCCTCTGAGAGACTATAGTCCTTTTTTTCTTGGCCTGATTGTATATAGCATGTGTTTGTGTAAAGGAAAAAGAAATCTTGTCTGAGACCTCTCAACTGAAAATTCAGGCATGCAATTGGAAAGATACAGTTTTTTTTTTTTAAATTTTCACATCACAAAACAAAATGTATACATATTGTATTTGACATGAGAGAGACTAAAATGGTGCAAACCTCACTGGGGTTTGCCATTCAACAATCTAAGATGGGAAACACAGGTGACTTCTGAGCTGCAGGCAATGTCACTCTGTAAGAGAGCAGTTCCACGGCAGCAGCTTAACTGCACCTGTGACAAAAACCAGACCACAGGGTTGTTTTGCTGGAGAAGGGATCAATAACTCAGACTGCCATTACTTAGAAAGAATATAGTGGGGGGGGGAAGAATATAGAGGGGAAAAAAATAGGTGAAAGAGCTAACTGAAAATGGGAGAATTGTTCTATAGAAGAACAGGCGAGAAGTTCGCCCAGCAACAGGCAGTGACTGCAGTGTCCTGCAGCAGGAGGGTGAGGCTCATGCAGGCATCATGACTCAAACTTCACCTTCAGAGCCTGGGTTTCATATTCTCCCCCGAACTCTCTATAACATGCCAAATCAATAGGTAGATACAGGCAGGATCACCAGGAGTGCCTGAGGTTCTACTGCTGCAGCCTCAGTACTGGGGAAACATCCTGGGGCCTGGGAAGGCCGTGCTGCAGTAGCGGTACAGAGGACAATAGACACATCAGAGATACTCAGTAAATATGTATTGAAGTAGCAGAGCAGATCTTCTAGTTGTAGATCAGAAGCCTGAAAGCCTTTTGAACTCCAGAAGGAGAAAATAAGAGATGCTCTGTGATGTTTGCCACTCCTGCTTTTCTGAAGAAATACAGATCTCAACATTCAGCCACTGCAATCTCATGTTATAAATGATCTCCTTATGCAGGGCTCTGAGTGTAAGTCCAGATTTGGGAAAGACAGAAAGTGAGGCCCTTGGTTATTCATAAGACTCCAAAGAAGCTTCACAGCCAGGACTGCCTGCAGGACTTTAGCCCAGGGGTTGGTATTCTTTGAGCACATCTGTTCAATCCTCCTGGAGCTGGCACTCAGCTCTATTTGGGGTGAATAGAAGGCAATTAGTATTTTCATATCATCTTAAGTCAGGCACTCAAAATTGATGGATGCTTGTCTCAGGACTCATCTTCCTTGAAAGAAGTTGTTTTAACCAGGAAGAAAAAGGCAAAAATTTGGTGAAGCTTAATTATTTGCCAAATAATTTGTTTGCTTTCAGATGTGTGCGATAACCTTTGCGGTAGGTGCACATGAGAATGTGACATTTTAGATTAAGAGCAGCATCGTTGTGTTTAGCTGAAATGCCTCTTGGCAGGCAGTGAAATGAGTGGCTGCATATTTACATGCAAAATGTCATTTATATAAATCAAATTTTGAACACAAATACCTGGAGATATTGTTTTCCTGTTTGCAAAAGTTCATTATGATATTTTGTGTGTTCTTGAGTGTGAGGCATGAATTAATCATTTGAAACAGCATTCAGGAGTCATAGATAGTCACTGCTCCTATCTTGGGCAGCAGGCAGAGAAATGGCAAAATCTGTTCCCCAAACCAAGGATTTTAAGATTTCATGCCAGAATGTCTACTGTGAGAGACATTCGGAGCAGTCTTTCAGAGCAGAAGCCTATCCACTTAGGGACTCTAAGCTGGAAATAAGCTAGTTAATACTTTAAATAATATCTGATCACTATTGAGAGCTAAAAACAGAAAAGAAAAAAAATGGAATATCTGGAGTGAAAGAAAATGATATAAGAAATAATTAAGTACAGTGCTGCTTAAATTCCTCACCTGGGATTAGACCCTCTGCTATGATCTCTTCTGTACAAATCTCTTAGGGTTTAACAGAGAGGAAAAGAGATAGGAGATTGGAGGCAGAGAAGGGCTAAAGAGAATATTTTTTGAAAGATATGTAGATGCTTGAAGGTGGTGAAGCTAGTGGCCTGGCCTTTATAAGTTGCTAATTTTCAGTGGAGTTGTTTCCACTGACTCTCTTGGTTGACTGGACATTTGATTTGGTGTCTGTTTACAAAGGGTTTACTGCTGCTATTTGAGGAACATTCCATAGGAATTCCATGCGTATGACAGCATCTGCTCGTCAGTTTGGAAGAACCTGAAATTCAGCAGCATCTTCTTCACGTGACATTTCAGGTTTTGTTTCTCCCTGGGTCCTTCATTGCAAATGGACTCCACCGAAGTACTGTGTGCTACTGAGCACAGCAAGGAACAGAACAGGATCTCTTTTGTCTTTTGTCTGTAATTTAAAAAGGCACCTGCAGCTTTCAGAGACAAACCACTTGAAATTTGTAGTTATCCTTAATATAAATACAAGCCTTTTCAGATGACCATTGTAACACTTCCCCATCCTGAATAGTATGAAAGAGAGGAAAATAATCCTTTGGGATTCATCCTAAATGGAACTGACTACTAATCTGTTATGAGGAAAAAGAAAAGCTAGCTTTCCCCTTCCACAGAGGCTCCTCTTAAGTGCCAAACAATAAGGCGGAATAAAATATTTTTGTGCCAAAGCCTCTAGAAGTGACTGCAGTAAAAGTGGCTTGCTCTGTGAAACTCTGTCCTTCTTTCAGTCTGAAATGTCACAGGTGCTCAGATGATTTCAGCCCAAGTTAGAAGCATTACCCTCCTAAAAATTGCTTCTGGTGAAATACTCAACAATTTCAAACTGGATCCAAAAGCAACAGGAGATGTTTAATCCTCCCTGTCTCCTTAATGAGGAAAAATGGAGAATTGGGATGCATTTGAACAGGTGGAGAAGAGTTACTACAATCTTAATTTCCATTCTCTGAGAAAGCCCACAGGCTTGATATGAGTGAGTTTCAATTGAATTTCCACAGTGGAGCCCGTTGTTATTTGATCCATCTGACATACGGAGAGATTGTCTTGTCACGGTCGTTTCAGTCACGGACATCCACTCTTCACTCTGCTCCATTTGGTTTCACAAAATGTCTAATTTCTGCAAGAAGACTGGTTTTGCTTTTATTTCCTGAGCTGAATTGCCTCTTGCTGCCTTAAGCAATTTTACTTGGAGAAGCTAGGCACACAGGGATAAGGGATACCTCTGTCTGCAGGATGCCTTCCTCATAAAAAGATTCAAATCTGAGACTAGGTGATTTTTGTGCCATTTTTACATCCTTCTTTGTGTGCTTGTTCTGTTAGCTACAATGTGATTGTTATCAACAGATTTAGCTCATTTTGGAGATCTCCCTGTGCTATGTTTTATGGGGAGAAGTAATAGCTTTCATTGACCCATCTGATACGGCTGGGAAAAAAAAAAGTTTGCTTGGGCCCATCACCTCTTTTGAGATCTGAAAAATAATTTGCATGCTTGCAGGAAGAGTCCTAGCTATGCAGCTGTCTCTTATCACACACTGTTCCCAGCTTTAAAATGTATGAATAAATGTATTTGGAGTGATGAATAATAAATAATCTTTATCTCAACACACTCTTTTAGTCCACAAAGTCTCAAGATACTTCACAAAAAGTAATAAACTTTCTATAAAGAATAAGGACCAATGTGCTGCCACCTCCACAATGAGAAGTGGCAAATCAAATATACACAGGCACTGTACAGAGGACAGATACACACTCTCACGCAGAGCATTTGTGCGCTGAAGCATGCAGAAAAGATAGGAAGAGTTTTCAGGGTTTTTCCTCATATCCACGAGCACTTGTCTGTTGATGAAAAGTAAACTGAAAATGAAACATAACTAAGGACAAAGGTTGCATTATCATGATTTCTAAACTGAAATAGCAGTTAAATTTTTAAAAAGAGACAGTAACCCATACTTTAGGTGAATTTTAAAAATAGAGTGGAACTGACCAGCTTGGAATTTGCCCAGAATACCAATTTTGAGACACGTGCCCATTGGGAAACCACCCAGTCCCTGCCAAACATCTGCATTTCTCTATATTAGACAGCACAGGAGCAGCAGGAGGGCAGTGCCCTCTCATACTGAATTCTGGGCATTTGCCAAGCACCAGCTCAGGAGCCTACTCACAGGAATTTCCTGAAAACATCACTGCAGTGTCACGCACTTGTCTTGCAAATTTTCCCTTGAGCTTTGTTCTGCAATTCCTTATGTCATTGGGGCAGCTGATGTGAATTGGGCTGAAGATAATAACCCTTCGTGCCCTGTGGCTGAGGACTTCGGCTGCCTACGAGCCCCAGCCTGGCTTTACACAACACAGCTGCCACCATGACAGAGCTTTAGGGAAAAATGCTGTTAAGGTGTGAGAAAACCTGTGAGCTAAACCCATGCAGGCTAAAAAAAAAGCAAAACAAAAGACTCAACAGTATTTACTGAGATGGGGTTACTTAAAGCTCAGGGATTCAGGAGAAAAATACTGACATGAAAAGCTGTAAAATTCTAGGGAAAGAAAAGCAAAGAATAGGAAACAGCAAATCTGCAACATCAAAGATCAGCCTAAACCTTGGAGCAGAGGCAGACCCTTCCCTCACCGGACTGCATGTTCAGCAGAGACTGACTCAGAATCACAGGAATATTTTCATGGCCATGTAGCGTAGTAGTCCCAGCTACCCACTGCATGTATTCACAATAAATAAATGTTATGTACTCCGAAGTTGTTTTTCTTGCTTGTGGACTCAAGCACAGTAGAGATACCCAAAAGCAACCCAGAGGCAAATGGCTAAGGAAGAAATGAGCCTTTGAAAGAGGGATATCTATTTCTATCCTTCTTCTCCTCATTAATTCCCTACTTTCCATTTTCTCTGGGGATCCCAAACTATCAACTAACTCCATGTGCATGGCAGCAAGTCATGGTACAGCAAGAATGCTGCTGGCTGAAGAGAAGAAGGGAGATGCATTAGTCAAGCCTTTTGTCTCACCTTCCTCTTGGCTAAAGGAGAAGGAGAAAAGAACAAACACGGGTAAGGAATCTAGCAAGATGAGGTGGTTCAGAGTAGAGCTAAAAATTAGTATTACTGCCTTTGGTATGATGCTTGTGGAGACTCAGATTATGCTTGTGCTGATCTAACTAGAGTCGAGTCATATTTCTGTTTCTGAAAGGAAAAACAGGAAACAGTATGAAACTAGGTGTTCTCTGAAGAAGGAAAACATGCTGTTGTCCCCTTCTAGCTGTTCTTCCCACAAGAAATTCAGTAGCAGGGTATGATTTCTATCTAACTTGGGCAGTAGGAGCTCAGGCATTTATTGCCAGCACCTACAGGCTTCCAGTAGCCCAAACAGGAATGAATTGCAAAAGCAGGGCTGTGGAGAAAGCCTGTTTTAGAGAACTGACACCACTACCTTCTGCAGTACAGGCCTATTCTGATCCATGTTAGCTGTGAAACCTGGCTGACAGCCCAAACTGGTAATCCTTCAAGCATTGCAGATTTTCTAGTTCAAAGTAAGTGTTCCTTTCTTCCCAGTTTCATGCTTTAAAAGCCCTTCCTTTTAAAATCGGGGTTAAATCACAAACAAACAAATGCTAATAGAAAAGATCACATGCATAACCCCTGCAGTGTATTTACCTATGTAAATAACATGTAATTTTCACTATTTAATTACTGTTTCATGTCCCATTTCCTGCTGTAGTCTATATTTAAATTGCATATTTGCCTCTATCTACTTTCTCATAATGTATCTTGATATGAATATTCATACCACCATTGAGTGGTTGATTACTTCTGTGCTAACCTTGAAAACACTTCCCTTGCAACACAGCAAACAGTCGGGTGCTCTGGTTGTATAACAGCAAAGGAAATAAAATACAATAAATAATGCTCAGGCTGTTTGGGATCAGACCATATTCTCCTTTGTTTTTAACTCAGCAGGTATTTTTCCCTCTTATAAATTAAGCCAAGTTACTCCTGACTATAGTTGCCTGAATGATAACTCTGGAGACTGGATTTCCATAAAAAGGAATGGTGCAAGTAGTAGGCAATGCAGAATTCCTGCCCATGGTACAGCCTTTTCAGATGGGAGAGAAACACAGTTTCTTTTGCAGATGGATGCACATTTTGTTTTAATCATGCGAAATTCAAAAGACATTTTTACTATTCTAAATCAGAAAAGAGTCTGGAGGAGTTATCTGAGGACAAAAGAAAGACCAACAGAATTTCACCTGATGAAGTAGCCTGTAATCAGTCTGAATTTGAACTTATATACATGACTGGTTTATGTCATGAAACTTTGATGTTCAACTTCTATTTCAAAACACAGGCTTTTTCTTCTTTTAGATGAACAGAACAATTTAATTTGGAAGACAAATGAAAAGGCATTTTTTCAACACTTTTCTGTTTCAGAATTCAGGTTACAGGAAGAGAAACAGGCTAATTCCCTTATTTATTTTGTAGTTTTAGCCCTAAGCTGGAATGGACCTTGGCCTGGCAAAGCCTGTTTCCCCCACACTGACTATGGAGAAAGTCTAGAGTCACTCTGAGGCTGTCAGACACAGCTGGGTGTGTCCTGAGCTGGGTGACTCCCCATATCCAGGACCATTAACTTCTGACAGAAAGACAGGTTTGCAGGTGGTGGGACAGGGGATTATTTTATGACAAATGCCATGTTGACTCCTGGCCACTTACAAACCAGTCTACCGCTCTTTTACTCCTCATTTACCTTCTTTTGAGCAAAACCTGCACATCTCAGTTTCCCCATCCTGTACAGTTAATCTCCTGGAGTTTGGTTTAGAGATGCCTACAAAGCAGCTGCTGTTCACCCTTGGAGCACTGAGCTCACAGCCAGGTAACTTGTCCTGCTTTTTTGTTTGAGAAGAACTCATTACGTTAGTCTATGCTGCTTATACCTTCACCGCTAGGGGTGTCTGCTAAATATCTTCACACCTAAGACATCATTCCCTAACAACTTTGCAGTTATGACTCAGTGACTTCAGAGATTTCCAGCCTACAGAAGAGTGAAAACCGGTGTGAGGTATGAATTTACTTCTGTGAGAAGCCAGGGGATGTCTCCTGAGACATGAGTTTATTTCATGACCTCCTCTGGTTTATCATGCACTACGGAGTGGTTTAGGAAGTGAGTTACAGCTTCTGAGATAATGCAAAAATTCTAGGCTGATACGGAACTTCACCTAATTAACATGCAGTGACAGAGTTTCCCAACTCTGTTGTCTCTCCACCGTCTCCATTGCTGCCTGTAGAAGGCTCTTTAAATCTGCCCAGTGATGTAGCCCCACAGAGGCCAAATATTCATTCACATTAAGAACGCAAATGGACACAATCAGAATGGCAAGATTTTGGTATGGCAACCTTTCTCCTGGGTCTTAATTAGCAGATTTGCTACAGCACTGGCTAAGAACCAGGCTAAAATGTAACCCCACTATTCCACACATGGGGGATTCTAGGGGACAGCACCCCGTACTGCTGGGTGACAAAGGTGCACTCACCGTCAGACCCCATTATTGAAAATCAGATCTTAATCACTTCATTTTATGGAGAGGTGAGAGCATTCTTTACTGACGACCACTTCTTTCCCACACAGTACTTCTAAAAGAATTCTGCTGGGACATAAAAATACAATTGCTAAAGTTATTAAAATTAGATTGTTGTTATGTAACATACTGTCATTTTTTCATCTGTGCGGATGATCTCTGCATCTCTCTCTTTTACACAATTCATAGTAGAGATGGACAAACTTTAAGTCTATAAGGAACTGCAGAAAACTGTAAGATCCCAGAATTGTCCTGAGCTTTAAATAAGTTTCATCTTTAATGATTCTGTTCTGCCTCCAAATAAACTGAAAAATGACTAGAATCTAAAGCTTATTTGGGAAGTTGCCATAGTAACAATTAACTACCTCTAAGCCTTTCAGGTTTATTTTATCTTTTTTCACTGAGGTGCCCTAAATTACTTGAATCCTGAATAGCTACAGTAATATATCCATGTCTTTGAACTAAATGACATGGTTTTGCTAGAACCCTCATTATGTGAATATTGATTGAATTTCTAATTGGGACTAGGCATCATCTTGCTGACAGCACCACTGCAAGAAGCCATGTAAGAGCAAGGAAGATTAACAGAAAAAAAAGGTAGAAAAAAATATAAGAATGCTGTTTCTCTAAGGAAGCAGCTGGGGTTATCAAACTGAGGAAACAGTGAATGAAGTAGAATTAACTTTAATGATTGAGTTTATATGGACTACAAACCTCCTCCAGATGCAGTGCTGTTTGTTTCTGCTATTATCCTCTTACGCTCTATTAAATAAAAAAATATCAGAGGAGACTGATTTTGACCTGTGAATTAAGTAATTATACATGCCAATGCAGAGGGCCTGTTAACCCTAATTATTCTAATTTAGGTGCATTTTCCACTCACTTCGTTCTGACATGAACAATCCTGATACTATAAATTGTTTCATGGAAATGCTGTGCCCTATATTTTCCTTTATTACTTTGTCTGTTGTCATTTGACTCTATCTTTGATGAAGCAGAGTTTCTGAAGTGACAGTGCTTCTGATGTAACAAAAACAATTGTCATATTTTCAAGGCTTAAGTTGTGCCCGGGCACCCATTCCTGGTGTATTTTTCTACCAACCAGCATTGAATCTCAGATGAATAAATCTGAGCTGGAGAAGCTGCATCTCATCTGGTATGTGGAGATCACTTCTGGACTGAAAATCTCTGAGAGGACCATACCAGTGTTTTGCTTTCTCTGGAGACTTCAGGTGTTGCTGAGGGCAGGCTGTAGGAGAACCTGCCATGGGATCACCACCCTCCTCAGCCTGTGTGTACCACCTCTGTGTGCTGGTGCCAGTCAGGATGCTCCATGCATGTTCTGTTTCCTGCTTATCTATTCAATTACTTCTGCTGGCTGTTTTCTGCGTCACTCATAGCTGTAGGTGCCTGGATTTCTAAGTTACCTCTCCCAGGCGTGGCCTGATTACCAAGGAGTGCTTCTGGGCCTCAGAAAGAGCAAACTGCGGCCCCTCTCACTAACGTGCCTGCTTGTTCTGTTTGCCAAGGCAAAGAGGGGCAACGCGGTGCCCCAGTAATTGTGATAGCTCCAAAACTTAATTTGGCTCTGAGGACCCTCAGGGTAGCTCTCTCAAATCTCACAATTTCTTCTGGTGCTACTTCTACATTCAACTTCTCAGTAGCAGCCAGTAGCTTCGAGAAGGTGTTTAAGTGTCTCACTCCTGTGTTTGTAGCAATTGCCAGTTTGCTTTCAGCCTCTGAGGATCAGGAGTTAGCACCTGGACTGTTGCATTCCACAGTCAATAGCGGTCAGGAGCAGTCACAAGCGTTTACCCTTGTTTCTGAGATGAGACTGAAGCCTTGAGCATAAACACATGATGCTATTCCCATATCTGCTCTGCATTCGCGGTATTTTGGTCACGCATCTTTCAAATCACTCCTGCTTGTTTTGTGCACAGCCCTTATTTATTTATTGTTCCAGAAAAACGAGTTCATTTTCATCTAGTGGGACTTTTTACCATAAAGACAGTATGTTTCTAACTTCCTAAGTGAAAGTGGGAAAACAACACCTATCCATGGCATTTTTCAAAAAGGAAGTAGTTTTTCTTACATCAGATCTTACAAGCAGTAACTGATAAAAATTGAACTTTAAAGGAAGTGGAGCAAAATAATTCCCAATTTCACTTGGTATGCCTTTTCTAATGTCAGTCCTAAGGCAACAGGGAAAAAGCAGATGACTTCACTATTGCTTTGATGAAAACAATATTCATCTGGATTACCCTTAAACCTGTCCTGGGGTTTAATAATCACTTTAACTGCAGATAGCTTAAAAGGAATAGCTCAATACTGGTTTCGTATTATTTTCCCCATGTCTGAAAAGAATCTCTACAAGTCTGCTGAATGCCTTTTTTGATAATAAAAGAACAACATCCTAAAGCAAAAATGCTAGCTCCATTCCTATATCTGACAGGAAGAAACACAATCATTCAATGCAAATAAAATCTGGAACAAAAGGGTAAGACATGGCCATTTTTGAACCAGAGAAAATGATTCAGCAGCCGTAGATTTTTTTTTTTTTGGTCTGCACTGCAGTTTTCAGAATTTTCATAATTTACATGACTAAGAGATGTTTGGCTGCTCAACCTTGTAATTCACCGGGAAATAGCATCTGGCTATTTAGACTGTTATATTGACCTTGGAGAGCTTCCTGTACATATTTTTCTCTTGCAAAAATGCCTATTGCTATCAAATAAAACAAAACAGCAGTGACACCAGTCTTCAGAACATTGTATAGCAAGAAGGAGACCCAGTTCCTGGGCCATACATTGTTTACAGTCAGCATAGGGCAGGACAGCCACACAGCCTGACAGAATGAGTAGAATTTTCAGCCACACCTAAACTGTATCATGAAAGGTGCAAATTTGAACAGTACAAAAATGTATCACCCTCACACATTGCAGCCAAACCACCCTTCTCCCTCACAAGCCAGCTACTGGTTTCTATCTCCTCTTATTGTTTTGCTAAAATTGTTTTATCAGGCTGTGCCTGTTAGGACAGGATAGCTGGAGGTGGCTGACTGTGTAACATCTGACTTGCATTACGGGTAAGATGGATGAGTGGAGGAGGGAGAGCCTCTGGGGCTGGGGACAGTGTCAATGTGGCACTGGCTGTGGCCATTACTCACTGACAAGCAGCAGGCTGCCTTAGTGACAAGGGGTTGAACTGGGCTGGGAAGTCTGGGGAGTGAAAGCACTGACTCCTCAGCGGGTGCTCAAGGCACGCTCAAGGAAATGTGGGGCTGGAAGCAGCTCTGAACAAGCTGACCCCATGTCAGCCAGCAGGTGAGTGCCTGCCCACCCACTCAGCAGTACTGGGACAAACATCACTTCTACAGGCAGCTTCTGTGAGGGCAAGTCAAATAGCAACAGCTGGAAAGGCAGCTGTAACATACAGCATAACAACATAACATTCAGCAGTCAGAAATGGTTTCTGAAAGTACCTACCCCTTCTCTCTTTTCTCGCCAGGATGGACATGCTGTATTTTCTGAAGACATTTCACTTTGGAAGCAACTTCTTACCCTGGGCACTAACCTCACAAGCACATCTTTAGGTCTTTTGACTCTGGTTGCTGATGCCCTCTGAGGCTCTGTCCTTCATCTCCTCCCTCCTTCTCCTTTGCTCACGTGGGCCTCTGGCTCGATGGGACAGCTCTTTGCCAGTCCTTTCCTCTGACACCTGTGTGGCAGCAGAAGAGACAAGCATCACAGCCCCAGAGTCTGCCCTGGTCCACACCTCATTCTCAAGGAAGGCTGTGACAGCTCACATGAAGGGTCTGTCTGCACAACTCCTCCTCTGGCTGGTGTGCCTTGGACAAGCTGGATGTAGCCTTCACACTGTGCCCCTCACCACGTGTGATGCTCAGCACAGCACCTGAATGTGCTAACATAACACATGCTTTTTCATACATATGCTTCATTTGTTCAGCCCTGTTTAATTCAGATGCATTGATTCATGCATTTACTTTCCTTGGAGATATTAATACCAGCTCATACATACAGAATGAGAAAGGAAGTAGCAATAGCATTGAAATTGACCTGTAACAGATGTTAGCAAAGACAGTTATAATGTCAGCCTAGCATTCATCTTTGTTTCTTGATGATGTTCTTGTTCTTGTGATGTGAGTGGTAGAGAAATAGGGGAGGAAGAGAGAGAAGGATTGTAAACCTGAGGTGTGTGTCTGGAAATGAAACAATTTTGTACACTCATTGCTTCTGTCTGGAGAGGAGACGTCTTAAAACTGTAATTACGCTCTGAACTTTAGGAGAAAAAAATATACCTTTGATTTCTAGCAGAAATGTGCAGAGGTTTTCCTATAGTGAGCAGAAAGAAGATCGTGCTTTCAAAAGTGACTGGAGTCAGTTACAAAAGGAACCAGCTGCGAGAGTCCAGGTGTCCAAGGCTGGAGCCTGGCGCTGAAAGGCAAAATGCTCAGTAAAAACCTGGTTTGTATCTTCAAAGAAAATATTCAATTTTAGACAAATGCACAGGTATTTTCCTTTGGTATTTGTGAAAGTATATTTGCATATTGTCAAGGAAAGCATTTATACTTACTAGATATGAGAAATGCAGTAAATGAATGTCTGGTTGTCAAAAATCTCAAATGATAGTTGGGATAACTGAAATGTGGGCTCCCCTCTCTTTTTTCCTTCCCCCTTGCGCCCTTTACTTCTGCAGTTCTCAAATCCCAAAATAACTTAAAAATTAAATAATTAACAAAGTTTTGTAAAAATTTCTACACGAGGCTCCTAGTTTACCTCTTGTTTAATTTTAGAAATTTAGAAAAGGACAATGACAACAATTCTCTAGAGATACCTACTGAACAACTGTAACAGTTGATACAATCATGCAACACTGATTATTCACTCTGTTTAACAAAAAGGGATTAAGGACAAGTTTGTTGTGCATTGACTAGTAAAAGTGATTGCTCGAAGCTCCTGCTCAGCAGATTTCAGAGTATCTTTAACAACAGAAGCTATCTAGAGACATTAAGTAATTCAGTGTAGATGATGTCATAAAACACCACTGATTAGAATAAAACCTCATGCTGATTTCTTATTCTGTAGGCTCAGGGACAAGTTCTGAAGTATTTCACCTGAGAAAACCGAGTTTAGGAAAGTTAAAGTTAGAAAACTAACAAAATTCAAGAAAGCATGGAGAGAAGCAGAGCTCTTTTTTCCCCCTCCCCACTGCCTGCCAAGATTTGCTGTTAAATTTCATATCTGTAGAAGTAGCTCATGACTATTTAATGTGGTAGACTTATAGCGAGTAGGTGAACAGTTCTGAAAGTGGAGAGTTTTATCCTACATACACATACCCAATAGAATTCTAGTGTTCCTGTCCTCAAAATGAGCTAAGGAAAGAGCTGGAACATTATTACAGTAATCTGGGTACTCCCTACCTATCAATGGATGCTCGGTATCTGCACTGCAAAGGGTTTTTTGCTCTGTAAATTTAATTATGAATGGCCAATATGTGTGAACAAGTTCCTCTTTTATATGATTTTACAACCTATTTAGAACACGAGATATTACAGTGGGAATAGAGACATTCATAATTCATGAAAACTTTGGGCACAGATTCAGTAGGACACTTCTCAGATTTGGGCTGTGTGCCCCGTCCTATTCAAAATGTATCAGTTCAGACATATGCTTCGAGATCGTAAAATTCAATGGGAATTAAAACATGCCACAACACTTTCCTAAGAAGGCATTCTTTGGGAGTATCATGCTGAGGACGCTTAAAATAAAAATGTCTGGCTATCACTTATTGTATTTGTGGTTTAGGATCCCTCAAAACAATCTGCAATATGTCCCGCTAAGGTCCATAGTTTTTGGAGAAGAACCTTAGCAACCAGGTACTTAAGAACATTTTTAACATTTATGACAGGCCTCATAGGAATCAAAGCATCACCAAATATAAAAACTGACGACTGAATATAGGCATTAACAGATGCTTAAGAGCTTTGCTGTGTCCAAGTCTGAGTGTGAGGAACTGTGTTGCAAACAGGGCAGAGGAAGTTTGTTTTCATAGCAATTTGCTTGGAAATGGTATTTTTTAATAGACTTCCTTGACTGAATCAGAGAGTATTTGACTTGCTACCTAAAACTGCATATCTTAGGAGGGTACTTTTAATCTGCTTTTAACACCCAGGAATTTAAGTGTTTGAACATCCATTCTGCAAACTGCAGCCCACTGCTTTACCTCAGAGGTTGCAGTTCAATACACCGAATTGAGATAATGTGCTGCTCACATGTTCATCTCCATAACTTACCTTCATTTCCAGAGGCATCAGCAGCTGAAGCACATTACCATGCTGTGCTCATGAGTTAATGATCAGAGCTAGATTTGAAGGAGTCACTCCCAGTTAGGCACAGCACAGAGCATTTCTTCAAAAATTCATTATAAGGATCTGCATGCCATTTTCCATGTGCTTTGAATCAAGGCTTACACACATCTGAGCTTATCCCAGATGGGGTTCAAATAATCTTGAGACACTGACATCATATCCCTGTGCATATTGCACAAGTTACTTAGTAATTTCCTGTTCATATTTTCATGTATATAGATTTTTATTTACATCCCTAGTGACTATGTATATATTGGGCTAGATAGATTACCAGACTCACCTGGGAGGGCATGATTTATGTTCATATGGATAGCCTTCCTCCAAGACAACAGCAGTTGCCTAAACATTGCAGATATTAATCTCAAAACGATGTTGCTCATCTCCCTGGGGAATCCTGTTTTCCACACTGCTTTGCATGGTAAACCCCCACTATCTGTTACAATGAGGAGAGAAGCTCAAGGAAGAGAGTGAAAACTGATCCACAATGGACTTTGTGGATTATTTTCCTTTTTTTATGGTTAGCCTCTGCAGTGGATGCTACCAACTTCAAGTGATTTCACTGTTCTAATTTTCATGCTCCTTAGTTACAAATAGATGGTAAATAAACGCTTCACAGTGAATCAATTGAGTATATTGGGACTTAAACTGCAACTGTTGCTGCTATGGTGTATTTAAATATAGATAAATAGCAAGTCAAAAGTGATATAAGTCAGTAGAACAAATATAGTGGCGAGATACTGTTTTTAACCACATAACATAAACCAGATCCTAAATCACATTGTGCCTTTAGTTGTTTGTCTTAGACTGCAATAAAGGAACAGTTTGGAGACAGAAACTTTCTCTCTTTTCTTGTTCTACTTCCCACAACTCTCTATATTGATGAATGACCCTTCATAACTTGAAATTTATGCTAAAAGGTGCATGGCAGATAATCACTTGGAGAGGAAATGGAGGCTGGCAAATTTTCTAGAACAAGAGGCAAAAAACTTTTCCAGCTCCACACAGTCATGAGATTCTTATATTGTAACTGGGAATCTTGGAAAAGATAAAACAAAATCCAAAGCCAAGACTTGCTGTGGTGTCTGCTGAAAGGCAATTAATTAAAAAAAAATCATGTAGTGTTTACACTTAGTGTTGCTTACCTAAGAACCCCTTTATGGGCACTCCTTTCTTGTACTGCCTTGCAAGGATGTTATGGTTGCTCTTGGAAGAAGTCAGGTAAAATTCCACTGTTCAATGTGTTACAGTTGATAGTTGCTCCTTTTTTATAAACAACAGTTATCTTAATATGCAAATGTGTGGATCGCAGACCTCTCTTACCCCTTCTATTTGTATTCCTTAGTGTCAAATACAGCTTACAATTACATTTCGGACTCTCCCTATTATAGAGCACTCCAGTTTCCTCAATTTAAACTTGATTTTGGCAAGCTGACTGTACTTCAAAATCCCATTCCTTTTGGTGCTGTACACTGTACAAAATGGACCATTCAATAACGTTTTGGTTTAGAAGGTTTCATGGTTTGCATAAAATAATCCAGGCAGAACAAAGAAGTAAGCATCCAGAATTCTTATGGCACACTGATGAATGGATTTTGCCCTGCGGGGAGGCTCATATTTCATCCAAATTCAGAGGTTTCAGTAATATTCGAGGTATCAGCAAATCAGAACTATGCCAGAAATCAATCAATTTCACTGTGAGTAACAACAGAACTGGAAGTAGCTCCCATAAGGCAGAGAAATTGAAGAAAAAAAAGGGAGTGAGATAATGTTAATTGGCTCCTTGACATGTTACCATTTCCTGCTGAGCCAAGTTTCAGATAAGACATCTGAATGTGGATAAAATGTGATAAACTAGTTTTAGATGAGCCATACAGAAATGAAACTTCCTCATCTACCTACATATCATTACATTTTTGCATTAAAAACACTCAGTCTAGATGTATCTACTATTTAAATATTTGAGAGCTTACTAAGGATCGATGTGTTATATAGCCTCAAATTTCTCACCTCTGCCATAGGCTTCTTGAGGAACCTGAAGAATGAGCTGTTAAAATCCACAGTGAGTTGTGTTGGTGTGTGAAGATATCTATGTACAATATTAAATACGTCTCTGAAGTACACCATCTCCTACCTAGAGAAATTCAGTGCTGAGAGGGTGGGGAACCTCCTGAGAAATCACTAAAGAGGTTCTGATGCTGGATGAGAATCAAAGGAATCATCCTGGAGATCAGTGCAATCATTTGTGAAAGATAACCACTTTCTGTGAATAATTCCAGCTTTGGAGAAGCGCTGTGTGGATTACAGATGAACGAGAGCTTCTGCTCTGAACAGTCAAGACAATGTTTAGAGCAATAATGAAGGTCAGGGTGTGCTTGCTTTCTAATTCACCACACAGTGGTATACAGTGGGCATGGTGGGCTGTTACACTCAAACTCTTTGGAAATGAGTCCGTGGGTTCTTTGGGGCATGGATCCTGACTGAACTAGGATTTTTGTAGATTGCTCTTAGGGTATTGGAAGCATGAATATCCAGTGAACATTACTTATACATTATACTGCCTACTGGTTTTAATATGACAGACTAGAAAGAAAAAAGACTTTTGAAGGCATCAAGGGCAAATGTGAGATCAGGACCTATTTTATATCATGTGATGAAATCACAGCCTCCTTTAACCTCTCAAAACAAAACCCAAACTGTCTTGTTTGACAAAACCTATGTCTTTTTGCCCTCAACTTTATTATCCTCATTCTCCTCAGATGGCCCAGTGGTAGAATAAAATAAAAGATGATGCAATGACTAGAAGATTGATTCAGACAAGTGAAAAAAATCAAACACAGAGCACTGCTTTTTAAATATGGGAGGTTTTAAACAATTTCTGCAAGATGCAAAAGAGATTATTTGGTACTTGACTTTTCAGCCGTGATCAAGCAGAATATAATCCTCAAAAGTTTGCTCCAACTCAGACAGAATTCATGAACTTGTTCAGTGCACTGGCAGGTGAAACCCTCTGGCCTCTCTTATGTAGAAAGTCAAATTTGATATCATAGTAGCCCCTTTTTGGTCTTAAAATCTATTAATCTGTTTTCAACCATGTCAAGTGCAATAACTACTCGTACAAAATGGAATCTCTGTGGCCTTCATTCTCTTGGCAATGGGTACTGTTCACTACAATTTAGTTTGGCAAATGAGGAATCTGGAAGACTGACATATTACTCCTTTTTAGACTGCTCTGTGTTAGTTCCAAGAGACTGCCCTCTAGCCAGCCCTTGCATTTCTTTCACTACATCTTGCATATAAATATTTTACTGTGCTACAGTATAAAAGTTTGATAGAATTTGAACTGAGGAAGCATAGATGAGACAAGGATATTCAGGCTTATCTTTATAAAATAAAAATGGTTTTTATCTTGGCTCTCTTACTAAAGCAATTGAAAAGAGAGTGTATTTGGTGCTCTGAGTTTTGGAGGGAGAGATATTTTATATTCTCATATTAATCAGGAAACACATTTGGATATTATGATATATATATCTATATATATTTATATAATAATGACAAATGACTGCCCTCAGTGGATAACCACACAAGCAATGTGATCTTTTCCAAAGCCAAAAAGGAGACTGTTAACTGTTCTGAGCCATAACAACTTTAGAAAATCACACCTTCAGAGCATCTTTTCACTAAGACTGAAGTGTTTAGAAGCCAGACTTTTGTATTAAATTAATTTACTAAATGTCTCTCTGATAAGATTTCTCTCATTTCACAGTGAGCAAATCAGTGGAAGGAGATAGAAAAGACAGTTTTCAAGTAAATTGCTTATGAAATTCTGGGTATTTTGTTGATAGAAAGGAAACAAATTTATTACCTCGTAGGTAGAAAAATATACTCCAAGCTTGAAAGTATGGATTACTGAACTGAAAAATTGTATCTTCTTGACTATAATTGCATAGCCCCTAAAAATAGCAAAAAGTGTATTTGGAGTGTGGTGTTCCAAGAGTTTGAAAATTAACGATGAAGAAGTGATGTAATTTGGGACCAATATGTTTCAAGATATCAAAATGTGAGACATGTCAAGATTTTTCTAAATAGAAACTGAAAAATGCTACCCGCCTTGCAGTTACCATCTCTAAAATAGCCAATGCTATAAATAGTAGTACAAGTTTATGTGCTATCTCCCTTTTAGTAGAAGTATTAAATGCATTGGCCTTGACACCATACCCAAACTTCTGTCACTTAAATTTGTTTTTTCCATTTCCAGAAACAAGATGCCTGTACTGCAAAATTTGTCCATAATAAGCCCTTTAAATATGGTTTATTTTTAGCCTAAAAAAGAAATTTAAAAATTCAAGTCACTATACTTCCCAAACTGCTCAATGCTGTTAACATTCTCCTTTTAGCCTCGCATCATATACAATGAGCATTTCATTTGCCTAATGAAAAACATATTTAAACTAATGAGTACACAGTGTTTTTATTTACATATGCAATTAAAATTTACCACTATTAATAGCTGACAGAGGGGAAGAGAAAGCGTGATTATTCCAGTAAGTGCACACTCTTTCAAGAGGATAGCGCTTCACCAGCAGCACTAAAGCCAGAGTTTAAAAACTGTCATCAGTGCGGGACAAAATAAAATTCTGAGGTGTCCTAATCCCCGCGGTCCACTTCTCTAAGATGAAGCCATCAGCGCTTTGCCCTTCTCGGGGCGCAGCAGAATTAATCACCCCTTTACAGCTGCCGCTGCTGCCGCTTGCTGGGGCAGCGTGGGTGGGTTCTCCAGCAGGACGTGTCCTGTGTCCTGCGTGCTGTGAGCAGGGCTCTGGGCACCAGTCCGACCGGGCGCTGCTCGCAGCCTGCCGGGCGTCGGCCGAGCACGGCGGTGTGCCGCTCTGCAGGCACGCAGGGGAGAAAAATAACACCACGTGTACGCAGGCGGAGGTCGGGGAACCGGGGTCACTTGCTACAAACTGCCCAGGAGTGAAGAACCTGGAGATGCGGCTGCCTGCAGCAGGCAGTGGCGGTCTGACAGTGACACCCACACGGGGCACAGTGAAATGGGATTAATCAGAAGGAGTCAGGGATACAGAGGTCTTTAGCCCACCCCATTCTTCTTAGAAACAGAGTTCAAAGACAAGCATCAGCCGTCAGCTATCACAGCATGGACAAACACGGCAAAGGGTGCTAAATCTTTCACCTTTCTGCCGTTATCTTTCACAGATGTTACAGAGCCTGCCAGGGGAAAGCAGATTTCTGCTTCAAGCTGCACCATGTGCAAATGTGCTCTTGCTGAACAGTGCTGTTACTACAGCACACTCTGTTCTGCCAACTGAGAATTTTATCAGCAGCACTATAAAGGCACTCAGATTCAATCCTTCCTTCTTGATATGCACTGATATGCATTTTCCCAAACATTTTGTGAATGGTGTAATCATAGCTAGGACACGAAAAATATTAGTAATATACATTAAAACAATCTTACTGCAGTTTTACAAGCAGCAATAATTTTGCTTTGATTTGAAACTTTGTGTTGATTTGCCCATTTTTTAATTTAAAGGAGGACATATGAAGAGACAGCAGAGAAAAGATGAAGATTTAATGATAATGCATGTATTGAACAGTAGGAATCTTTTTTAAAACTGTCATTCTTGATGAAAATCTTTTCAAGTGGAAAGAGAAACCACAGTTGAAAAATCCTGACTATAAAAGCATTACCTGCTTATTGCAGCAGAATGTTGGTTACCTTGCAGATGGGTGGCTGCAGTCACTCCATATTTATGGGATGTGTTCCTGTGCGCAGTGGGAGAAGGATCGGCAGTACTGGTACCAGGGCTGATCGAAGTAATCCTCACCAGTTTGCTTATAGAGACAGACACTCACATACTGCAAGGCAAAAATGGTTTGAAAGACTGGAAGGATGTGAAAACTCCAAGTTGTAATGTCTAAAGGTGAAGTGTTACTGCAGTAATTTCCCTAGGTGGATAGCTCTGAAAAAAGGCTGATGCACTGAGAGGTGCATCTGCAGTTCTGAGGCAGAGGTGATTAATGACATTAGGCACGGTTTTGCACACACAGTCTCGGTGCAAATACCTGGACATAAGCATGGCTAAACCACTCCGGACCCACAGCTGGACACCACAGTGCACCCACGGTGTGCTCAAACGTGTGGGTGCAGATTGAGTGCCTGTAACTTTGCTATGTGTCCAGAGGGGCTGTTGCAAATACAGCTGTCCATTACCTGGAAATGCAGGATTTCATTATCTCTTGGAGAAACTTGTCAGTTGTGAAGTTCATTTTAAGAGCTGCATCAGTTATTTACTACGTGTGTGGTGCTAATGCTCAGCTCCAAGGTGCTGTAGCTGTTTACAGCATACAAGGAAACAAAAGGACTATCTAATAGCAAAAAGAGGTATTACCTTTGAGTTGCACAAGTAAGTTTCTGTAAGGAAAGAGGTGAATGATAGAAAATAGGCAAGCAAATCTGTAAACACAGACTAGAGGAATCACCAAGTGTTATGCACATTATGAAATCAATGTTCTTACTCACAATGCCAGAAGACAGATTCAGGATCCTACACTTAGGTAACAATCGCTTCCTTTCTTCCTCCTCTCTCTTTTTGTTCATGGCTGTAATGTATATGTTGGGGGCAGGGGGGCATAATCAAGAGGATGGCTATGTAAAAATACTGTACTGTGCAAAGGCTGCTGTAAATCTCTGATTTGTTTGTCTCTTTCCAATTATACCGTACCATGAAGCATGAGCAGGGTTGTCAGCGCAACAGAGTCAATATTGCTGTAAAAGACTAAATTGTATTCTTTTCCACCTTCTGCTACATTAACAAAATTGCTTGCTAAGTTTTGATTCTAGGACATTTGCAATTTGCAGTAGCTGATGATGATGCACGAAGCAGAAGGAATATGTTGATTTTTAAACTGGATTCAATGGTTACAGTAGGAATATTTGGAAATTATTATTTCCAAGCTCTTAAGATTCATAGTGGAGTGCTCTAACTATATTAATTATGGAATACTGGGATGTTATTTTAAGAGAGTTAATTTTCTAACTAATTTCTGCATTACAAATGTACTTATTAGATGGTCCCAGAATCTCTTCCCCCTCACCCCCCCCCAGTTAATTAATACTTTGAAATTAAATAAATTGTAATGTTATGGTTTAATGACTCAGGTTCTAGATGGCTGTAGGTGAAACAGCTGCAGTGCCTTAAGTTCTACTGACAGTCTGAGCTCTCAGGAGAAACATTAAAAAGCAGCTCAGTACATGCTTTGTGCTTAATGATCATTGAGTTCCATTAAAACATATATGTACTGGTTTGAAGAGACACAGCTTATGAATTAGTTCGAAATGGCTTTCAAAGAGAAAAGAACTACTCAGTATGTGAAGATAAGTTTCAGCCCCTACCCTGCCTTTTCTTTAAGCTTATGGATATTTTAGGGTTTCCTCCCCACTCCCCCCTTGAAATTCATTCAAGGTTTTGCCTTTAAAATTCAGCATGGTTTCACAAGACTCTTTTCCAAAACAACATATAAAATGTATTGCTCAAATGCAAGAATATTGCACACAAAAATAAACTGGCCAAATAATGTAGCTGCTCTGAATTATTCACAGCTATCTAGCAAGCATTGTTTGCAATAGAACCACTAAGTAAACAGGATAGGAAATGAGTTTTGGCATGATTCTAGGAATTAGCATTCTCCATTTCTATGGTAACATTGATAAAAAGTTGTTACTAATAATAATGAAATACATGCAGAATAAAAATAAGTAAGCTAAATAGAAGACATCCATTGTAAGCTTAAGTGTTTTTCCCTTTTTACTGGGAAGCACATGCACAAGCTTGCACACATCTCAACTTTGGTACAGCGCAGACTAATGCATGTATTATTAGCTTGGTTTGCCAGCAAGTAAAGACAGATGTTTGATGAATACGTATGTGACCTAGGATAGCTGCAGGAAGACTATTAACATAGAAAAACATATAAAGAGATTGTGTTTGTTTCACAGGCATTTTGTAGAATCATGGATGGAATGAATCCAGGGGACATTAAAATTCGTCATAATTTCTCTCTGACAAGAATGCCCAATAATGAAAATACGCAGAAGAAACTTTCTCAGCTGAGAAAATTTGCTTAACACATTCATAGTCTTACGTATAAAATAATTTTCTTTACCTCCAGCTACTAATATAAAGTTTTATATAATTCCTATCAGTACATATATACATATTTATGCATTTTTATTGTTTTATAGATCTGCATCTAGAAAAAAAAAATTTCGCCTTACCAGGGATTCTCAAATCTCAGTTGTAGTGAAGGAAAAAACCAAAAAACCATAATGCAAATCTTACCATCCCTTCCCTTAGTAGAAAACGTGTGAAGGTTCTTGATGATACAGAGGAGAGAAGTCTGATCCCATCATCAAATAAATAAAAATCCATTACAGGAAAACAAGGAAGAGCAGAAGGGATGAAGAATTATAAAACCTCATGTGCATGTTAATCTTTGCCTGAAATACAATCTGAGTTTGCAGCAGAGCTCTACCAGCTTTACATAAGCAGGGCTTCTCATTTGTTTTCACAGGGTTCTGTATTTTTAAGTTCCAGATAGAAGGAAAAAACACTGAAAGTTGTCAAATATTTTCAGCTTCTGGGTGGAACTGAATGCCTGATCTGAAAGGCAGATTTAGTCAGGTTTCCGGGGCACACTCAAAATACAAATAATTTAGAGACATTGTGTGGTAGATGAAGCCTCTAAGTGAACCAGCAGCAGCAAGAGCAGTCAGGGGAAAGTATTGTCTAAATCATCTGGAGATAAAAATAATGCAACACACACTGCATGTGTGCTAGGGGAGGTATAAACTTCTTTCTCCCAAGGAAAAATATATTTGGACCAAAGATACAGTGTGAAACATGACAAAAGCTGCTGAAAATGCCTACAGCCAGTGCTGTTAGTGAGCGTGTGTCAGTCTGTGCTTTTGCTTCTCCTCCTTTGGGGCCAGACCCCGACCCTCACCTTAGATGTCCTCAGGTCAGTATGAGGGTTCAGAATTGCCCTCTGGGTAATGTAGTGTGAAAAGTCTTTGTCTACAGTGGTTTTTTGTTTAATAGACTTAATCAGGACTAGGCACAGGAGGCTCCTTTTGAGAGTCCCAGCCAGGAGAGTGGCTGGATTACCTGTGTAGCTCCCTGTGGAGAGCACCCTGCTTGCCTTGCAAACCAGACATACCACACGGCTGCTCAATGCAAGGTACAAAGTGAAACATTGCATAACCTGCACTTGTTTGGCATAGCTGCATAAAAATCATGAGGTTATTTAATCCTGCTGGCTATTCTAGTTGGTAGTTATTAGGAGGAATCGTATGACCAGCATCTGAGGGTCATCCAGGTCATGCCAGGGTGGACCTGCACCAGGGGTAACACCTGTCTGGACAGCCTGGAGCAGTCAGGGCCTGTGGAAAGAGGTTGTGAGCCCTTGGACCAGATTGGTGTTCTCTAGCAGAAAAATATATATACATACCAGTGATTGCACAGCTTGGGGAAGAGTGAAGATCCCCACCTTGCTCCTTGCCTTTCTCATCAAAGAAGTCTTGAGACCATCAGTTTTGACCTTGGAGATTAAGAAACATCAAAGACTGAAGCCATTGGAGACAGAAGTACATCAGAATCTTGATATTGTCACTTGACCAATCTGTTTGATAAGTGCTTGCTTTTTCACCTGTTATCATTTAGGTTATCATGAACTACCTGACAAACAAGTGGCTGCTTGAGTGTGGAGGTTTGCCTGGTTTCTCACTCTTCCAAAGCCTCTCAGCCATCGTGGCTATCCCCCAGTTCCCTCATCACAACAACTATCACAGTATAACATCAGAGAAGCCTTATTTCCTTTCTGACTCCTATAATTGGGAAACAGCCAGAGTAAACACAAGTGGTAAGAAAATGCTGACAGCTCTGGGGTGCTTTGAGCTGGCCCTCCTAGCCCAAGCATGTCAGTGGATGTCAAAACCTTCTAAGGATAAAATTGAAGCAATAACGACTAATTAAACATGTTTTGTCAAGGTGTTTCAGTCTCCACCACTTCCCTCCACACATCAATGCCATGTGCCTCATTTCTCACAGTTTCCCCGTGAAAGGAAACCTTTCCACGTGTTTTCCTGAGAATGCCATCTTCTAAGGAAGATGTTAGGCAAAGCTGGGGGCTGGGGAAGCCTTGGCAATTAATATCTGGACGGTTTGCAACCAGTATTACAATGGGATTAAGCTACTTTGTGGAATGAAACACCAAACTGAAATAATAATCTTTAATTTGCTCAGGGAAAACATTTCAAAAGACCATCCAAAATGCATTTTGGTGAGGGATATGGAACATCATTTAGATGCCATGTATGTTACACCAGTTATTTTGGAAATTCAAGCTGTAATTTTCTCTAGTCATAGCTGTACACAAATCAAGATAATTAAAAAATTATAATGCATAAAATATGGGTCTTTCAGGAATGAAGAAAACTAATTTGAGGGGTAATTTTCATAAAAATTAAATAAAGAACAGATTAGAAGATGTGCAATCCATGAAATATTAAAAAGTTTCATTTAGGTACTTGCTATAGGACTTAAACTTCAAAAAATAATTTAAAAAAAAAAGTAATTTCAAAGATTGAGTGGCCTCACAGGGTGAGAGAAACAAAAACATTTGGATTATCAGTTCTGACAGATTTTTCATCTTGTTATTTTGGCTTCATCCTTTTCCAAAATGCAAATAATTTATTTCTTTACAGCATCTTTTAACTTGTTCCTAGACTTCCTTATGAGGAGAGGTTTGTCATGAGTTCATATACACTATAAACCTGAAAAGACAGACTCTCCTTCCTTTTGGTATCACACTCCAAGTAATGCAAATTGTATTTACACAGCAAGTCCTGACTGGTGCCTTAACTAATCAATATCCTTTGTCAATTTGGCCAATTAACAAAACCCAAAGCCATATCATAACCTTGGCACTATTTATGTAAAGTACTGAGCAAAACCACACTAACAGGATGGACACAAAAGGTAAAGCACAATCTGTCGTTTCTCACTCCTGAGTTTTTCCCCCAAGACTTCTGAATTTGCTCCTTTGTAAAAAGTGGCTGCTTTTGTCCTTGTTTGCACATCTGTCTCTATACATACTGATCTGTAAAAAGTGTTTATGTTTCTGTAGATAATAATCACACTTTAATATTTTACTAGTAAAACAACATTTTTCTCCAGAGCAACTGTATTTATTCCAATTATTTACTCTTCCAAGCACACCATTCTTAGGTGCTTCTTACTAAATGCACTTTTTTCATCACTTCTCACCTGTGCTTCTCTTGACATATGAATTCCTAAACCTCATGCATTAAAAAAATTCTATTACATCAGTGCTTTATTTATAAACACAGATTGAAATTGGAACAGAATTACCTTTTCTCTCGTGTAACAAGTGCCGCCAAGTCTAGATTAATGTTGAGACTTCAGCATAGAAACACAACTCCTTACATCATAAGTATTTTCTCTTTTTAATCAATTTTGCCTTTAGCCAAAATTGAGGTAACATAGAAATAAACCTGTCAGATGTAATTTCACTTCTCCAGTCCCTCTGTTGGAAAGCACAGAGCCATGCTGTTCATCAGCGTGGGTATAACTGCTGGAAAGCCTCTAGCCAAAGTCCCTTTTTCAGTACATCTCTTCTTGCATGTTTTAACTTAAAAAGAGAGCATTAAAATAATCATTTAGATGTGGAACTCTTCCTTACATTCAGAGGGAAAGCAAAGATTTCATTTCTTAGCTCTCACAGCATCCTCTGGTCATGCCATTTAACACAGGTCCCAGAATGGAACATATTTAAGCATGCATTGATTCACTTTACCAGAACAATACTTCGCCATGATTGCTTTTCTCATATCATTTCTCTCTTCAACTAAAAAAAAAAAATCAAAGTTTTTCACCAGCTGAGATTTATTGAGCCTGACCACTGCTGGAGGAACACTAGCAGTATTACAGAGAACCCCTGAATTGTTAGAGGCTGCTGTGGTAAAAGCCACTGGATAGATGAAAACTCAGAGACCTGGAATGGCATGCTGAAGAGTTTGAGAAAACTGCTGAAGTGATTGATGAATAAAACCTGGGATTCAAGGAAAGGATCAGCTCACAGTCTTACCAGGTCACTCACATGAAAAAAAAAAGTCTGCTCTTCCGAGCGTGTGTGTGACGATCCGACAGGGTTGTTTGCAGTCCTGCCTGGGATGTTTTTGCGTAAGAGCAACGACAGTGTCAAAATCAGCGAGTGCCTGACTGTCACAGCAAGAGCTGCTGGCAGAGCCCCCCTCCCTGGCACCCCTGTGGCTGTGCACAGGCAGGGCGAGCACCGATGCTCCTCACAGAGACTGCCCTTCATCTGGAGTGCAGCAACAGGCAAACAGCACATGAAGAACATCAGAAACCTTCTAAACTGTTTTCTCCTTTAAATTCTGAGCTAAGTGTATACCTGGCAGTGATTTGTAAAAATACCAGAGAGGCTGGTACCTCAGGGGAGTCTCTCACTGCTGTTCCTTGCACTTTGGCACATACTTTCTGCACTTTGCCAACAGCCTCCTCACACAGCTTAGTCCTTATCCTGGCAAATCTTAATGTGTGCATTGACAGGACAGACATGTAGGATTTCTCATTTAGGACTATATCATATGTACAGATTTCTCCAGGAGTCCCTCTGGGTCTCTGTTATGGGTACAGCTCAAGGCAAAGATGCAACGGCAACAACCAGAGTTCTGCCCAATTTATTCACCCTTAAGGAAAACCAAGAAGCTACGGTGTGTATTGAAGGACAAGAAAGTAATACTTATTTACTGGACTGAAGCCTGGAGATCTTCACTTGGTACAGATGATGGAAGCAGTTTTGTGGCGTGCCAGCCAAGAAAAACATCCATTGCTCAGCATGGCATCCAGCTAAATTAATCTTTGTTTTCCACAGGAGGTGCTTTTTCAATAATTTCTAAGAGCTAAAGAACTTTATTAAGAACCATGCAAGCATTGATCCAGATGTTAAACTTCTCTGTACAAAGGGAAGCTGTCTTGGAAAGCAGTAAAGAATAATTGGTCCATTGTTTTCTGGTCTTGAGAAAAGAGAGCAATATTGCCTATTTATTTAATGATACTATATGGAAGAATTTATTTCATTGTATACATGCTGTTTGAAATACATTTAATTATAATGGTTTTGTGTAATTAAAGTGTAGACAAACATTCAATTTCAACATATTGTAGCACTGAAATTTGTTATTGTTGCTAAATCTTATCCAAAGAAAAGCTTAACACACGAAAAGTGAAAGAGAGCTCATTTTAAATAACCACTGCTAAGCAAAAGTAATATTTCTCAGTTGTTCCTGTTGCAGACTTCCTTTAGTTCTTATTTGTATATTTCTCGCAGCTTTAACCTTGGAAAATGATAATATTGTAAAAATAATTCTTAGGCAGGTTGATAAACATGAGCACACAAAGTTCAAGAGGGCTCCAGAAGAGACTCAAAGCTGTGTGAGGCCATGATTTCTTGTACACCGAATTGTTGTGTGTCTGGTAGCCACTCACCACCAGTGGGATACTTCTCTTAAAGTGAGGGATCCTTAGAAAGAGGGATCCTTTAAAAATCATAAGAGATGGCATGGCCAGAGTCCAGGATCTAGGTTTGATACTGTCTGTAATTAGACTTCCATCTTCACCACTTCTTTGTTAAAAAAAGCAGAAGGATAATATGTTTAAAAGTAAGGAAAGAGAAGATTAAGGGACTGAACAAATATAAAGAAAGCAAAACTGTTTTTGTAGTTTGTAAAAAGTGACAGACTCTTATTCTAACATGGAGTTTAGAAATGCTTATTAACACAGAGAGAGACAGGAGGGAAAAAAGGTATAGATCTAGAAAGGCTGTAGATGTAGTTATGGGTGTCCTCAGAGTCTGACATATTAGGCAATTTTGAGACTACTTCCTAATGAAAATTCTTTTAATGAAACATATTAATGAAATCCACATTGATATTATTGTTGGGATCTAGGCAGAAATTTACTTAGAAGAATTATTTCCATGCCAATCAGCTTTTCCAATTTAATTTGGAGTGGCCTGAATTTACTGAAAAGCACATAATGATTGATTTCTAAAGATCACATCTTGTAGAAAATGACATTGTTCTGTCTGGGGGAGGAATTTGCCATCACTTCTCTCATGTGCTTTCAGGGGTTGGATCAATGCAACTTCAAGCAAGAGCCTTGACTGGCTCCTGGAGAGCTGTCTGGAGACCGAGCTGTGCCTGGTGCAGGGGCTGGCTGATGGGCAGTGCTCTCTCTAGCTGTGGAGCAAAGCTCAGTCTGCAAGCAGGGCAGTGCTATTCCTTCACAGGACCACAAACTATGTAAGCACATTTAACATTTCCATAATTAATCTGGCCTTTTAGATTACTTTCTAAAGTGTTTTTGGGTGAAGGCAAAGCAAATGCAAAAGAAGCCTGAAATTAAAAAAAAAATCTGTTAGGTTTTGATTTGGGGAAAAGATTCTGTTCTTTGTTGTTAAACTCTAAGCCACTGCTGATTCACACAAAATAAATGGTAACTGCTGATAACTATCAAAATCTAAAGGAAACCCATTAACACTTCTCCCATGTCACGTCTAACAGGAAGAAATAGCATTGGGAAGACCTTCGTACATCAGCAGTGCCACAGTAGATACAAGGAGCTGTATCACTCAGAAAGAACTCGTGCAAATACCATGAAATGACCATGACAGCCGTCAAAAGCGGCTGAGTGATGAACTCAGGTATCTCAGCTCAAGCTATCAAACCCCTCACTGGTGACAACACCCAGATAGAGGCTATTTATGTCAATGGGAAGCTGTCAGCACGTTCCTGTATCACACTAACAGGAGGTACCCTCTGAGCACTATGAGAGAAATAATCCTTTTCCAACCCCCACCTTTGAAATGCAAACCAAAGCCAGAAACCAAGCGGTGCCCTCTCTGCACCTAAAGACCTGCTACAGAATTCACACAGGTACCATTAGCTAAAGCAGGACAAAACTCTCTAAAAAAACCAACTCTATATTGAAAACTAATTTTT
This sequence comes from Atrichornis clamosus, assembly GCA_013400975.1. Lineage (NCBI taxonomy): Eukaryota > Metazoa > Chordata > Aves > Passeriformes > Menuridae > Atrichornis > Atrichornis clamosus. The sequence goes on from WBMZ01012664.1 coordinate 136,215, forward strand.
TTCAGGTGGAATAGGTCCTGGAAGCAGTTAAAAAGTATTTACTAGAACATGCATTTGCAAACAGTATTTCTTAGCTTTCAGAAGTATTCTTGATTATGGTTCTACCCTCTGTAGTAAGAAGCAGGTATGTTATAAATTGTTAGGGTAGGGTTACAAACATTATGTTTTACTATTCAATACAACTCACTTCTATTTCAGGCTGCACACTCATACACGTTCATTTTTAGCCTGCAAGCAGTCATCCAGAGACACCCTCTGCCTTAGCTTATCCAGCTGGGGCTGAGGTTTGAGTCACCTGCCAGTGCCCTACTGCCACTTGTGGGTTTTCTGGTTATTACAATAGGCTTTCCAGTTTCTACAAAAAAGAAAAAAATTCACCTGACACATAACTTTGAAAGAGAAAAGCACATTTGTTACCATAAGAAATACAAAAAACCTCCTCTACTTCAGACATATAAACTGAATTTCTATTAAAACATTTTCTTCAGCTGACATTGGGAACTGTGGCCAGAAGGGATATTGATTGCTCTGTACAAAGACTCTAGTGTTGCTTTTAACAATACTGTCAGGCTGCTTCACCAATCATGCTAATATATTTAGCAAAACCCCATCTGTAGTCTGTCATTTACACAACCACTACACATTCACTATTTAAAATTCTCATTCCATCACACTTACACGGTTACCTCCATAGTCCCCCTCACAGCACACAGATTGCCAGATCCATTTGAATTTCTGAAGCAGGCAGAAGAAGCCTGAGGCAAGGATTTTAGTGGAGCCACACACACACACACACCTATAAGCGCCTTTTCCTGTCACTGGACACCCAGCTTCACCCCTGCGTCTCCAGCCAGCCTTTAGACACAGGTTTAGCTGAGCACCACAGCTCTGCCATTCCTGCTTTAAAACTGAACCTCTCCTCGACTGTGCCAAACCAAGCCACGTTCAGACCTGCTCCCTTGCTGGGGCACCAGGTGAAGGGACACAGGCGCTGCCCACCTCTCCTCTAGCCTCCTGCCACTCCCACCCTGCAACTTTTTCTCCCTGTGCCATATGACAGGAACAGTGACAGCTTCAGAGAATTATTTCCTCTGCACAATTCTGTCGGGAAGCATATGTGTAATCAACGTTTAAAGCGGGAATTATTTATAAAACAATCGTTGTGAGGGCTGAGGATTCAGTAATTACTCTGTGCAATTAGTCCCCAAAGTAGTGTGAGACTGCATTCCCTGGTGATCTGAGCTATGGAAACATTATGAGTGCCTGAGAGAAAAGAGTTCTCTCTAAAAGAGGCTGGCTACGAAAAGCAAACACTTTGGGAAGGGAAGGAAAAGGACTACAGGTAAAAGGCAGACCAAGGAGTTTGACATGATTTTCCTATCTTTGAGTCCTCTGTCTCCCCTAGGAGAAGCAGAGACCTGTCATGAGGTGAAGCAAGCGCTTTTGCTATGGCTGCCATTGAATAAGAGCACAGAAACTGCTATACAGATAGACATTATCAAATCAGAACAGAATGGCTTCATGCCCCTGAATACTGCTGCCATCTCCTCTTCAGTGGGCAGACATCAGTTCACAGCCTATTTTCCATATTTTTCCATGTGAGTTCCAAACATCTCAGCAAAGAAAGGATTCATCTTGGAAAAGACTGTCCAAAATTATGCTTGGTTTTTTAATTTAAAATGTGTTCTCCTGCTCTACCTCCATATTTATGACAAAACAAGCACAATATGAAGCACTTTTTCCCTTAGAGGTGAAGTCAACAAATGGTAAATCTTCCTTGCCCCACTGAAGAAATATGGCAAGTGGAATTTAAGAGTGCCAGGAGAGCCACTAACTCTGTACCTTCCAGGATGACACAGAGTGTTCGGGGTAATGCCTGCCAGTCAAATGCATGTGGCCTCTGCCCCCTGAGAGCAGACCCAGCACAGCACTTTTAATCCCCAGTTCCTTCTCAGATCAGATTCTGGTCTCCTGTTTGTTCTAATTTAAATTGACAGCACAGGTGAAGCATCTCCCTGGTACCTTGCCCCTCTCAGACTGCACCTCCCTATAAGAAACCTGAGCTAAGGGCTCAGAGAGCAAGGGAAAGGTGGTGCTTTCCAGTGTTGGGGTGATGAAATATCACCCCAGCTGATGAATCAAGTGAAACGTGGGTGGCTGTTTGGGAAAACGCATTTCACTTACAGTGTAGAAGCCTATACTTAGGTGAGTCGTGCCCTGTTGTTTTCAAATCAGAAATCTGAAGGAGTTGCTCGTACACAGAACAAACACTGGCTCCCAAGGTCTAGTCAAAACTCTGAACAGTGTGGGACTTGCTGTTAACTTTATGCATGTTTTGATCACTCCAGCAGGAAGCTCATCCCCCAGCAATGGCAAAGAGCAGGTGAGAGGACTGCAGGGAGCAGGGTCACACAGCAGAACCCCTTCGGCACCGTAATGAAGGGACAAGAAAGGTTCAGGGGTTCTTTAAAGAATGCTGTTCATTAGATGGGGAAAAATATGTTTCCCAGAGGAATACTTCATTTGAATAACCTGAAAATGTCTAATTGATCTTGAGAGGAAGTAATACTAGAGTTAATTAGGATTGTATTAAAACTTAAATCTTGACAACTTCATCTGTTGCTTCAACTTTCAAGACTTTTATGTTTGAATTTACTTCCAAAAGCCTGCAGGTGATAGTCTGTACTTTGTCACAGTTCACAGGGTAGGTAGAAACTCAAACAGAACCACGTCCTTGCAAGAATATTATTTTATCTGAAGTGCAACTAACAGGAAGGTCATATGCTATCCTTTTTCCTCCCCTCTCTCCCTTAAACACCTTATTTGCTACAGCTACAGAGATTTAGAAAGAAAAATCAGGGCATCATATAATGATTCATAGCCAAGCACAGCAGAAGCATTAATCATTCACATCTTTAACTCTAAAAGCATATAAACTTCCAAGGATGATCAGTCAATGCGACGCATTTATATTTTAGCTGGAAATCAGATTTAGAAATGGAACATCCTGAACTTCTGACCAGAGAACAAAGTATATGAAACGCCACAGAACTATTTTCAAAGAGTCCAAATGCATGGCTTCTACTCATGTAAAGAGGCAGCCTTTCATATAAGCAATCCTATTATTTGCAATTCAGTTCATGGTCCAAGAAAATATCAGGAAAGATGAGCCAGAGGAGCAGAACAGAGCCAAGCACGCTGGGTCTGCCTGCCTCTCTTAACAAGAGAAGTAAAGGAAGGATGCTGACGCTTGACAGCAGAGTTGAAAACTTGGAAGAGACCTTGTGTGATTCATTCTTCTGTCTGAATAGAACTTGGTGATATTTCTAATGATTCTCCCATATGTTTCTAGTGGGTCTCCTGGAATTAGAAATGTTGAAAGAGAAGGCACTGAATGTAAGTTCTGTCCAGTGATACATGGCAAAAAGAAAATATCCCTAGGAAAAAGAAAATCCTGTAGACAACTGGCCAGCAGTGACAAATATCAAACACAAGTAATGAGCAGACAACAAGGCACACTATATGATTTTTTAATATGTGTAGTAGTAATTTATAAAAGAGTCCATATCTGGAAATTATAGAAAACTCCCTTCACTACTTTGAGGCTGGGTTTCATTGTCTGCAGTGGTGATGCAGTGCTAAAGGCAGCTGCCCACGCTACCAATGGGCACTGGAAATTCAGTGTGTTGTTTTTGACAATCTGTGTCTCCCTTGTACTCTTTACAAGAAAATGAAATGCCTTCATATTCTCCATATTCTCTTCTACAAAAAAAAAAAAAAATTAATCTGACAAAAGAAAAACCTTGTCCCATAACATAAATTGAATTTCTGTGTAAATTAGAAACTATCAAAGCTGTTATACTCTTTTGGATTTCCCAATTACACAAAATTCTGTAATTAGCATTAGGGGAGAGGGAAACCGAACAGGTGATAGCAAGACTCTTTCAATTAAAAAAAAAAGTTTTAAGTTAAAAAGTTTCAATTCTCTTTATACAGGTAGTTTTGTGATTAAAAAACCACCTACAATTTATAATTATGTGCCATTTGCATTATTTAACTTCAAACAATGTGAAGAAATATATTGAGAAAGCAAACTAGCATCTTTTCCTTCCTTCCCTTTTAGGTTTACTGTATCTGTAAGTTAATATACCATATTTGATCTCTAAGGCTGTTCTGTTTATGTAGTTGTCACAACAGCAGCAGTATCTTCTGGGAACAAGGCAATAGGAAAAGAATTTTAGAGATAAGAAAAGATTTATTATACTGTTATGTGACTGTTTTGCATTATGTACTAGAAACTGAACTAGGGACAAAGAAATTTGAAGCAAGTTTGAAAAGTAGTAGCAGAGAAGCTGGCAACAAGCTCAGTTTTGTGGCTCAGAAGCCTTGGCAGTGTATTTCATTGTAGAAGTGTTTGCTGGTACTGCCGAAGCAAAACTTTCCTGGAAGCCTTGATACTTTGTAAACTGGGAGCAGGATGAAATGTGAATATTTTCTGAAAACTCCCCACTAGCTAGAAATCTTGCTTTCTGACTGCAGCTCTGCATAGTGACATACATAAGCAGCATCCCAAAAAAAGAGCTTCTATTCTCCAGAGATGGACCCAATGCTTGGCATTCAGAGCATGGGCCCCTCCCACCCACAGATACATTACCCACACCGGCATTATCTATGGAAAGTCAGCTTGCTTCTGCTACCGAGGAGAAACACTTACAGGATAACAAAAAACCACTAGTACAAGATAAGAACTGTTGGTGGGAAATCATTTGTTAAGGCTGAGAACTGCCTTGGCAGCTCTGTCCTGCCGACGTGGCCGCTGGGGAGAGGTGCTGCTTTACATTCCAGATAAAGCTCCTCCCGGCATTAGATACATCTTTCTGCCTATTTCCTGCAAGTTATCACCCGCTGTTTTCCAGGTTCAGGGTTGAGCCGTGCACTCACTGATGTCTCCTGTCACAGCAGCCACAAGCAGGCTGCAGCAAGCTCTACGGACAAGCCATTGGAAGTGCCGGACTTTGGCCCAGCCTGGCTGTCCCCGTGGGGCACACACCCTATGGGGCTGCCTGTGCCAGCCAGGAACACCCAGCACTGCTCTGGGGCAACTCCAGGGGCTGGAGCTCCTGTCTGCAGCAGCCCCACAGCTCCTCGCACTGAGAGCCTGTGATACGAAAACTCCGAGACCAACGCCAGCTCCAGGGGTGACCAGCCTGCATCTCACCACCCAGCACCATCCCAGCAGCGCTCTGGCAAAGGACAAGGTTGCTACAATTTATGACTTTTCTTTCTGAGCTGCAGTTCATTTATCTGTGCATAGTAACCTGTCATCTATGCTCCTTTTTGATTTACAAGATATAAAAATATGGTAAGATGGTAAATATACCATCTTCTAGGATGCCACTCCATACTCATTAATAATACATGATCAAATGTAAGTGTTATTTAAAGGAAAATCAGAAATTCAGCATAACCTTTATCATAAAGTTTGCTTAGAAATAAGATCAGGGTGGTGCCTGTAATGGTCAGGAACCTCTAAGTAACAAAGAAATTTAGAACAAATCATGCCATTTGTAAGGTTGGAAAATAGCTGAAACAAAAAAAATCAGGCTCTGACAGCATGTTATTACCAACAAATTCTCTTGTTAGAAGTAAGTTTAGTGGTACAACTATGAGCCAAGCTAAGGATATATGGAAGAGGAGTTATAGATTCAATTTAGCTCAGAACCACAGACTAAACTGTAGATCATTATTAGCTTGCAGTACAGGGCATTTTAATAATCTCTGATCGTTTTAGGAATTCAGGTTTTTAGGATTTAGCCAAGGACCTGCATAAGTGCCATTGGTAGTCATTAATTCTAATTAAAATTATTCCCGCTCAAACATTGGTGTAGCAAGACAGAATGACAAGAATGCCAGAAAGAATTCCATTTATCAAATAACTAAATCAAAACAAAGTGACATAAAAATTACTTCACCATTAGCATTTCACATGCCTGAAAGGTGCACACTCAAATATAATTCTCTGCATTTATATGAAAATCAGGATAGCCTCCAACGGAATGGGTTATTGCTTTCTGCTGTAAGATACTGACCCTTGGCTTTCTCCGTTATGAGCTTTGTCCCAGACAAGCCTGCTGGGATAGAAGTCTGCTCTCCAGGCAGAAAATCCCTAAATATCTCCGCTCAGGTCACTACGGGCAACCAATCTGAAAAAAGGTGCAGAAACTTGCAAAGAGCAGGTTTCCATCAGAGAGAAGGCGGCTGAGGCGGGATAGGAAAGTGCTGTGGGGATGCACTGGGCGTCAAGGAGCCGTGCCAGGGGAGCCAGCGGCACGGCGGCATTCCCGCATTCCCCTGGCTCGGCGGGCAGCCACACGGCTCAGGCAGCCACACGGCTCAGCTATCAGCAGCCTGCTCTGCACAGCCACCTCTCGGCTGCGATTCAAAGCAAGGGTCCTGTTGTGCCTGCCAAGGGAAGTCTCCCTCTGATTGCTAAAAGCTCAGATGAGCTACTTCAAAAGAAAGTAAGCATTTGTTGTTCCCTCTCTAGCAAAAACATGTCCTGAAACCTCAGGTTTATTACAGGCTCCTGTATTTGTGCTCCAGCTCCTAATAGCACCCATGGTGAATGGGCATTAACATAGAGAGAGGAAAACAAAAGCAAAGCAGACAGAAACCTGAGCAGTACGCTCAGGAACAGTGCAATCAAGAGCTTCCTGCTGTCAGCAGGTACCTCTTGAGTGATTTTCCTGAATTCTTGCTTGGAATTCATCAGTCTGTGATGCCCTAGCAGGTACACTTGCTGGGAGGGCTGAGTACATGCTGGCAAGCACAACACAGGTGAGGAGGACAGGGACCCCAGCCTGGCCTCTTCCCCAGCTCAGCTGGCACAGGCAGTAACAGCACAAGCCAAGAGGAGAGCACAAGGAGCTGTTGAAGCCAGATGGCCTGAAAAAGTCTGAGCTCCAAGAGCTCTCTGTGCCTTTAGCCTGACTCTAGAGCAACACAGGTAATACATATCCTAGTCACATTATGTTTTTATTTCCCATTCTTTAAGCTTTTTCTTGTGATCCTGAACACTGTTGTGATGTGTTAGCCCACACCTTTCCTCTTCCTCATCCAACCATGAAACAAAACCCAGTCCCATCTGATGGGGTTTCCCTCTGTGATGGGGTTTCTCTCTCTGAGGCATAACTGCACACACACAGGGAACAATTCCTATGCTCAAACGCACTTAGAGGGGAATCTCCAATGCAGGGAAGCTGTTCTAGCATGTGAGAATGTGCTTAATTTTCCATATGCAGAAGGCCTATCAGCTGTAGAGTTAGGCAGTTTTTGAATATCATAACTGGATATAGATTATGGAGCCCTCACTACACAGTTACAAATAAAGGACCTTCAGCACAATCCAAATCTGAATTTTTCCTAAATCAGTTTACAAAGGAAACACTGCTGTGTGTGTCTCACAAACAGGGATTTTCTCAGCTTCAGCAAAAAGTTATTGAATATCTCCCCATATCTACGCTGGCTGTTCCCTCTCCCACACCCCTAAGTACATGCCTTTAGAAGATACTTGCCCAAGTCAGAGGTGACTCCCAGCAGCACGCTGCTGGTGCACTGAATTTTGCTTTTATTTCTGGCTGTTCAAATTGCACCTGCAGGAAGCAGCTGGACAAAAATAACTCAAGGTGTACGAGGCATTTGGAAATGAACTGACATGTTGATTAGTAAATCCTGCAGTCTGTGCCAACTGGGTTTTAATATTTTCTTTTTAAAATAACATCTACTGTATTAATGAACTAAGTAGCAATTTCTCCCACTGTTAACCTTCTCCTTGCAGCTACACAACACTGGGAATAAACATTCCCACTGCAGCTGCAGTTTATGGGGTGTTGATACACCGCAGGACAGCTACAGCAGCTCCCGAAATGCTGTCACATCCCAGAAGGGCTCAAGCCTTTCAGCAGCAGCCACATCACCTCAGGCTGTACCCACTTTTTAGCTCTACCCACTGCTGAACCAGGGGATGGGGGGGAGAGGGCAGAATATCTTTGTGCAAAAACCCAAACCAGTCTGTCCATCCCTGGTGTGGTGCTGTCCCGCTCCTGTCACCGCCTGAGGAACCTGAAGGAGCGAGGCTACAGCTTGCCAAGCTACAGCTATGAAGCCATAAAGATGCTTCCCAGAGGTTGCTTCCCATTATTCAATTCACTGTTTTGCTTCGTACTGTAGGAATTTCACAGGTGTAGGAAGTTATTTCTAGTGCCGTGTGTGGTGTTAAATGATTGCCTGGGTTCAACCACTTCACAGCTCTGGTTCAAACCAGTGAAATTTAGTTGTGTCTTTTTTTCTTTTTTAATCCCTCCTATTCTGTTCCCTCAGCCTTAAAAAGCTGAGTACTAAAGGGAAATATGCCTGTAAGATTTTTTATTTCTTATCTTTTTAGCCTGAACAACATAATGTAATTAAACCAGTGACTTATTACAGAAGCACATACCTTATTATAAAGCTGTTATGGGACAGTGAAATTAAATAGCCTTTGGATCTTCTTTACAAGCTACCTGCAGGCCCATCAGCAGGGAATTAGCAATGACTGATACTTGGCCTTTGCTTGGCTTTCCAGAGTGGGTTTCATCAAGTGCCTGGCAGTACGAGGGGCAAGTGCCTCCTTATCTAGGCTGCACTGGAGCCATATCAATTTTTAATTAATCGATGTAAAAGCCTGGTTTCCTGTGAGGTTGTTATCTTGGCTTGAAAGTGAATCAACACAAACTACATTTTAATATAGTCTACTATACAAGACCTGACAGTTTGCACTGCTGTAATTGGAGGCTTCTAGTGATTCTCAGCCTCTTAAAAGAGCAGTTCCTTTCAGGAGGGATGCAAGCTTCTGCATATTGCTCACATGGGCTCCAGAGTACTGCGCTTTCAAAGCCTAAAAGATAATCAGGAAAGATGGCTTTAAGTATGTGATTGCACTGCCTCGAAAATGTATTAAGTGACCTGAACTCAGCTTTAACTATTAACAGTCCTTCTCATCATATTTATGATATCAGTGGCCTGTGAGGAGACAGGAAACTGAACACTGTGAATTTGTTTTCCTTATGAAATAATCTTTTGAAATACTGGATTGTGAAGAACGCTGCTCCATGGCCTCCTGGGTGCCATTTGATAGAGACACAGCATCCTCTGCAGACTTTTAAAGTGAATCTGTACTTGGAAAAAAAATCTCAGGAGAGGGGAGTCCTCATCTGTGATCAAAATTGTGAATGTCTGTACCGTGGGCAGAACAAAATGACAAATGCACACGTGTATATATGAAAAACACATTAGCCAGTATTTCTGCATGAGAGGGAGTCAGAGTCCTCAAATTTATAGCCAGGCATTAAATATAGAGAAGAGATTTCTTTCTCACCTGAAGTTATCTTTGACTGATTTACATCCTGAAGCATGAGCAATAGATTCTGCCTCATGCTCTGTCATGCACTCTCTTCACTTATATCACTGAAGTGGCACTACAAAATACATGGTGGAGGTTTTGCCTGGTGGAGGAAGAAGTCATTCCACTGCAGCTTTGAGCCTCAGAAAATCATACTTGAACTTTAGAGGAGAAAAGTATTTGATGCCTGTGGACATTTAGGGATTTTTTTCTCCCCAAATAAAAAGAATATAATTCATAAACCACTGAATATGGCATCTGGTTTTTAGTTGCTCTGTTCAAGTCTTAAATTAATTCAGTATTAAGTCACAGGTGGAGGAATCTTCTGCTCACAGCTTTGGTTATGGAGGATCCTCCTGTGCTGGGGGGGTTTCATCCTCCTCCTCTGCACATTCACAGCCCTGGCCAGATCCCACTGGATTCTACACATGCATCCCAGGGGCTGATAGCACTGGAGAGCACAGGAGAACTGGGTAAGGGTACAACAGCAGCGTGACTTGCTATTTCCTCCGGGAAAACTTTATGTAATGGAAATAGCTCAGAGCTCCTGCTTCCAGCCCTTAAAGCAAACACAACATGGTTCCTCTGAAACAATCCGAACAGCATTTCCCTGGCACAGCACTGATGAAGACATTCTGACTGCAGCTCCAAAACACAAGACACCAAGCACCCCTGCTAATATCTGCTTTCCTGCAAACACAATCCACCTTCTCTGCTCCCCCTCTGCCAACATACCTGGAGACTTGACTCGTCACAGAAACTGTGACCCACTGGGAGAACAGCTGAAAGCAATTCATTCTTCCTAATTTGAATTCAGTGGGTCATTCCTCTTACAGTCAAACGATGACATTTAATTTTCACGAGATTATGCAGTGCACGTCTGAATTGTGGGCTGCAGAGTAGTCCAAAAATGAGAAAGAAATCCATTTCATTTTTTTTTTTTCCTCTTTTAAATGTGCTTAAAATAGCGCTCAGTTCGTCAGCCAGGAGCCATGGTTGTGGTGGGTTACACAGAGGTAAGGATAGATTCATGTGTAGAGTGGCTACCAATACTTTACCTACATGTAGCAACAAAGTCCTTAAAGACTCATGAACAGAAAGGATGCCTCCGGTATGGATTATACATGCCACAAAAAAAGTAAGCATTGCAAATAATATGCATTTCTTGATACCATCCTGGTCTTATCCCAAATATAAAATCAAAGTTGTCTTCAGACACTTGGAAGACATGCATTTGCTTTTCTAAATGCATTCAAAATATTTTTGACATGCTTTTAAACCTGTCTGTTAATACAAATGTGATGCTTCTTTCTGTTTAACAATATCAAGACACTTTTTTTTGTATTTAGGCAACATTGTCTTAAGCAAGAGCTGTTAGAAATACAAAAAACAAGAGTATCAAAGAGAATTACCTAGTAAATAAAGTTTATTATTTATGTTTCAGAGGTTTTCAGTGTGACAGACTGCTTTATTTTGGTGCTCGGTTTCACTTTTCTGCCTTTCTTTTCAAGTGGTGAAAAGAAAAAATAAAATAAATACATGTAATGCAGCTGCCAAAGATTTTTTTTTAAAAGAAAACTGCTGGAGCATTCTCGTCTTTAAACAGACAGTATGCACCACAGTTGGAAAACTCATAAAAAAAGAAACATGAGATGACATGTAAAGAAATTCGACAAATACCTTCCATCTCAAAGTGCTCTGAAGCCTGATTTCTGCAAACATAGCTTTGATACCTTTGCATTTGTAGTCTTCCCTGATAATTATATTTGACAGAAGTTCCTTTAGAAGTCGAAATGAACCTATTACTAAGCACTTTTTCTACAAGGGGGACAAAAAGCAGCTTTTACCAAGCTATTCATTTTTCCTGCATATTTTCACTGAAGTGTCTCTCTCTACATTTGCACAAGTGTTTGTAGCCTGTTCTTAGTTGTGCCATTTGGTCCCTGCCTGCTGTGGAAGGCAGGATTCTGCATTTCCCACTGCTGGAGTCACTCCAGATTTCAGCACTCAGAGAACAAACACCACACACACCCCCACTCCCCACAAGTTTCAAATGCTACCCTTAGCATTAGTCACATGGAGTGGAACTGCAGCTCATGTCCCAGGGGAATACTTACAGATACCTGCAGTGCAAGTGGCACCCCGAGCTTATTCTTGTTTAGGCTCCATCTTCTCTGCCCCAAAAACCTGGAGTTTGTACATTCATTATCATCTGGAAGAAGTTGCAGAGACCCATCGTTAAAGATTCACTCTAGAAAAGCTGCGATGGGAAGGAAAACTTTCCCGGCTTTTCTTTTCCCCAGCTGTACTGGCTCTACTGATGTAATTTGAGAGGGGTTAATTTATTCTGCTTCTGGATGCTCTGCCTACCATTTCTTTGATTCTCTGCAACAAATTTGCTGTCACAAAATGTTTGAAATGGGCCTCCAGCCAGAAGCTGTCAAGGTTTCCCCAGGTGACTTTCCCTCTGCATTTAGTTCATATGTACCAAACGACACTGCACAGGTACACAAACACACACACACACCAAAAAAACCCCAAACCCAACCCAAAAAATCCAAACCAAAACAACCAACCAATCAAAAAACCAAAAACCACTCAGAAAACTATAAGCCCCAAGAGACACCAGTACACTTTTTTTCTTAAGCAAGTCATTAAAGCAAAAGTAACAGACATGACTCCCATATGGTGCAGCTGAGTTGCCCTGAGGGACATGCTCATATGAGATGTGTGTCATTGGTGTCTGAGTCAGTGGATGAGTTGATGTTGACCTCCTGCTCTCTGATGCTGATTCACATATTTGGAGGCCACTGAGGCCAGCTAGGTTTGGCCATTAAGGAGAGGTGTGCTTCTGTGACCCTGGAACACAGAAAAAGCTGTTGCTCCACCAAAACTATACCCTGACAGAAGTGCCATTAGGCAGGAAGAACCTCCCCATTCTCATCTTACTTTTTGACCACAGTTTAACCATGAATTTCAGTGACTGCGTTTTTCATCACCAGAGTGTTTAAGTTACAACACTGGTCTTCAAAATGTGACATAAAATGGGATTTTTCCCTTTTAAATGAATGCTTTCCCTTACTTGAAGATAAACCATAAAATGCAAACATACTACACACTGTTCCTGGGCTTTTCTTAAAAGTAGTGCTACCAAATCAGAGTTAAATTTTTGTTAGCAAGCATAGAAAGTACATGCATGAACAGCAATTTAAGCATGAATTGTAAGTCTGACTTGCAAATCACCCATAAACAGGAAAATGTGAAAGTGAAATAGGATGCAGTAGGATTTAATTAAGAGCAAATTAAAGCATTGCAACCACTTTCAGTGGAAAATCTGCCAAACTGCAGAAATAATCCAACTATTGAAGAAACATAGAGAGCCTAGTTTTACTGCATTTTAACTTTTCTGTGCATGTTCGTTACTTTTTTTTTTTCCTGTCCCTCCCCTCCATTCCCTGATTTTACTTTCCCTGCTCTGCCAGATCCTCTCATGCAATTTTTCCCAGCAGGCATTAAGTGAAATCCTCTGTCTGGAGAACTTCCCAAAAGGAAGTGGGGGAGACAGGAGGGCCTTCCACTGTGAAAACTGAAGCTGTAGATGTGCAGCAGTTTCAGTAATTTCATCAGTCTTTCTGTGCAGCCTGGGATGTAACCTGTACACCTCCCTGAGCTGCAGTATTTCACTGCAGGCTGGCTCCTTACAGTCCTATGAAAAATAAACTAAGTTTTCTGGAAAGCTAATGATGGCTGCTATCACTTCTTGGGAAAAGTGACTTTTTAATTGGGCTTTGGCCACTTAAAATATTTAGAGGAAGTCAGTAAGTATATATATATAACCCAAATGTGTACTAACAGGATACCAAGAGCCCATCTAACCAAAACCCCATCTTTGGTGCTACAACATGCATATGCTTTGAAAAATTCAGTCAGGTCTTTGAGGCTCTATTCCCTGGGTGGGGAGTGGTAAAAGTCTGATTAAACAATTCACTGGCACCAGCAAACTTTCTATTAACTACTGAAGGATAGACTGAAAACTGATTTCCATTCAGACAAGTAACCTAAAGTGCATCCTGGTTTTCAGAAGAGGTCATGGACACTACAGCTTTTTCTTTGTTTTGATTACTAACTGGAAAGGTAAGATTGTTCCTCAGCAGTGTGACTCCGTGATTTCCTACTGCCTAAAGCAGAAGGGGCAACCATATTCATATCCATTCTAGCTGTGGTCCTGATATGAACAGTTGTTCCTTCCCAACCTGCCATCTCCATAGAGAAGTATATATAGCACACATATAGTAATATCTGCAGTGTGTAACACCCTTGGTGAGCCATGAGAATGCTCAGAAAACACACAAGTCAAGTATGAATCTTTTTATTGCTGTTATTCTCAGTTTTCCCTAAAGCTACTGTAGCATAAAGAACCTTGAGTCAATGTTTTCTATGCCTTTTTTAGAGTGTACTACACATTAGATATCCCAAGACACAAAAATTTATTTCTTGGGCCTTCATTTTGCCATACCGTAATTATGAAAATATGTGGAAGAGGAAGCTCGGGCTTCTGTTTAGTCAACAACTGTACTTAAACATTTAAAATGTCTAATAAATTGATCACCTTGAACTAGCTGAAGAGCAGTAGTGTTATGGTTTGAGCCTGGCCAGAGGCCAGGAACCTCCCAGGCTCACGGACTTCCTCCCCCTTCTCGCAGCCAGACAGAGGAGAGGGAGGAAAAAAAAATTCAAAGCGTCCAACAAGGTTTGTGATTAGATTAAGATCTTCAAAAGGGAAAAAAACACAGGCAAAACAGGCAAACTATTTTAGGATATGAAAACTACCCTTATTATACTACCAGAAAGAAAAGAAAAGAAAAAAAGAAAATTGAGAAGCAATATGAGCTATGGGAAAAGCACCTTCTTTTCTCCCCCCCCTCACTTCCCCCTCCCAGCTTCCCTCCTACCCAAACGATGCAGGGAGACAGAGAATTAGGGGTTTTTTTTAAGGTTAGGCCAGGTCTTCATATTCTCAAGGACTGGAGTCTTCCCCTGCTGAATGGTGGGTCCCCTTTTGGAAAGTGAAGTCCACAGTCCATCCCACCGGCAGTAATGGCCCTCAAACTGCTGCGGCACGAGTCACTCCTTCACAGGCTGCAGTCTTTAAGCATCCCCTGCTCCAGCATCTACAAAGAGGGCTCTGCAGTCCCGTGTTCCTCCAGGCAACAGTGGCCCTCAAACTGCTACAGCGTGGGTCACTCCTTCACAGGCTGCAGTCTTTAAGCATCCCCCTGCTCCAACATCTGCAAAGGGGGCTCTGCATTCCCATGCTCCTCCAGAAAACAGTGGCCCTCAAACTGCTGCGGTGTGGGCCACTTCTACACAGGCTGCGGTCTTTAAGCATCCCCCTGCTCCAGCATCTGCAAAGGGGGCTCTGCATTCCTGTGCTCCTCCCTGGGCTACAAGGGGGACATCCCGTCTCATCATGGTCTCACCACCAGCTGCAGAGGAATCTCGACTCCGGCCCTGCTGGATCTTCTTCCCACCTGGCCTGGGTGCTTCTCCATGTTGGTCTTTTAGCTCACATCCTCCTCCTCCCTGGCTGCAATTTTTAGCTGCGCAACCAGAATTGTTTTGAATACCTTCTAAAATCTGTTATCACAGAGGCGTTACCACTTCTAATTGGCCTGCGGCATGTCCATCTTTGCAGCCAGACAGACATTGGGCCTGCAAGACATGGTGGTGGAACTTCTAGCAGCTTCTCACAGAAGCCACCCCTGCAGCCCCCCCCGCTACCAAAAAACCAGGTCTAGCAAAACCACGACAATCTGTCACATCAAAAATGAATTAAAACTACTTTTTTTCCTAACTGGTACTCCCACAGAGTACATTAAAAATATGAATTCCAAGAACATTAATTTGGGATAACTTTTGTTGGGTATCCATGGAAATATGCTTTCAAAATACACATATAATATCATTATGGTTTAGTGCATCTGTTAATTGAAGTCCACAAACCCCACACTTTAAATCATTCTCTTCAAAAAGCCAAGCGAGGTGTTGTTTACAACACTGCCTGGAGCTTGTGTGTGGTTTCACCAGAGAGTACACAAGCCTCAGAGCCTGGGGCAAGAGGGGCAGCAGAAGTGTCTGCCCGGGCAGGGTGAGCAGTGTCAGACCCCTCAGACCCGCCAGGATGCAAGAGAGCTGCTTCATTTCCGTTGCTCTGTAATTAAAACAGAGCTCTATGGTTTATTAGCACACACAGGGGCAAGCAGCCTCCATTTGATCTGGCACAGATTTCTGCTCGTGTGTCTGCCTGTCAGGAACCTCGATCCTTGTGTTTTGGCACACTGGCTTCTGTATCCCTGTCTTTGCAAATGCTTCCCTTGGGCTTTGAGGAATTTGTCTTAGAAGACACTGCTCCAGCCAGTCTCTCTCCAAACAGTTATACATCACTTTTAAGAGCTCACATATGGGCTGGAAACACTGAAAAAGCTCCAGCGGAGTGTCCCTGAGAAATAAGTGAGGATGGGAGGAAGGAAAATGGCTGGGCTAACCAGTAAGTCTCTTTTCTTAAAGGATACCAGAAGGCAGAAACCATTTGTGAGAATACAGAAGAAAATCAAGGTATTTCTGCTCTCAAATTCATTTATTCAATTCATTTGGGCTAAGTTTTACAAGTGTCTGCAGGTACTAACGACAGACATAGGGGCTTGTCTAATATGAACTGTACCAGTCCAATTTCCACCCCAAGCAGGAGAAGAGACCTTGCAGGCAGGAAAGCCCCAGCAGAGTGTTTATCTTGATCATAATAAACACTTTAGTTACTCTGTCTGATAAAACGCAGAGAAAACATGGGCTAAATGAAACCACCACAAAATGAAGGCTGAATTAATGGTAAAACTGTACGTGGTAATTTCTGAGCTTTCATTGTTGTAACTGGGGGAGACACTGGCTGAAGTCTTCCTTGATGGAAGGGAGTTGTGAGAGCAAGGTGGCTCCAGAGCAACACACCAGGGGAGAGAGATCTCTAACAGCCCTCAGATACCCACAGAACTACAGACAAAGTGGAAAATGGCAAACTTCTCCACATGTCAAAGGAGAAGAAACCAAATTAAGTCTTCACTTGCAGCAATAGAATTTAGGGATTAGAATATGAAGCTAATAGAAGGGGTTGTCCAAGGAAATTACATAAGCTTCGAAGAGAAGTTTGACAGGCATCCATCCAAAGACCTGATCTTGCTTTGGCTTCCTGTTGTCCCTTCTCAGCCCCATTTCCTGAAACTGCAGCATAGACTTCTTTCCTTAACATTAGAAAAAAAGGATGACTTAACAGGTGTTTACACTTCTAAGATGTAAGTACTGAATATGTACTTCATATGAAGGATGCGAAAAGTGATCAAAACCAGATCACTTCTCAGCATCTAATCAGTCCTTAACTAAACAACTCTAATTTGGCAGAGTGATATTTATATGTCTCTGGGACTTCTATTTCACACGCATACATTATTTTTATTACGGTTAACAGTAGATTTGCTTTCAAAAGTTTCAGTAAATTTAACATCTATGAAAATACCCCTGTTATAAATGCAGCATCTCTTTCCACAGCAACCCATAGAGGTAAATACTCTTATTGTCTAAGCAGGTCAACAAGACAGATATGCATGAACTTTCTGAAATTCTGCCATGTTGGAGGGAGGTTAATATATGCCTGCTCCATTAGCAGGCTGAGATGCATCATTTGTGTCTGATACAACAATTGTTTATGATTCTCGCTTCAGCTATTTGCACTGGTGCTTAAACTCACTGGGCTGATGTCGTTTAGAACATGCTAGGGAATAGCATGTCCCTCTCCATCTGCTCATTTTGACCACAAAATTAGATCACCTAAAACAGATAGTAGTAATAAAGAAATCTAGAAAGAAGCATGTTGGGAAGATATGAACAAGGCAGAAGCAGAGAAGTTCAGCAGCACTTTTCATTATAGCAACAATTGAATTATTTCTTCAGGTACAGACACAACAGCATCACCACACTCTCCTTTTGCTCAGAGAGCTGTTTGCCATACCTCAGGAATCTGGCTAACCCGCCCTGTACTTGTCCTTCTCAATCCTGCCCACAGCCACTAATTTGGTGACTCCACTGCCGTAGTAACAACTGAAAGAAGATTACTCTCGTCCTGTGGTAAACTCCCTCTGTGTCCCCCTTAGCAGACAAGTCCCCACGGTCTAGGGCAACCCTCAGGTCCAGCTTCTGGCTGAACAGAGGCTAGTGTGTCTGGTGGCAGAGCCTTGTCACCAGAACTGGGAGCTACTGTCAGGGCACGTGCCAGATTATTTACTGCTGACAAGGCACCAGGACCCACCAGACGTGCTTCGCTGCTGCTTTTGGCACTCCTGCTGTGTGGAGTTATTTGCTACATTTAGAAAATTTGATCGGCCTCCTGTGTGGGAACAGAAGCCTGTACTCCTCATTTGAGGTCACCGAGGCAGCCGTGGCCCCAGCACAGCCATGGGGTCTGCCAAGCCTGGCTGCCGTCCCCAACACGGTCTGTCCTCTGCAGCTCGTCTCGCCTCTCTCCAGTCACAGGTGCTGCTGCTTCAGCAATTGCCAAGCACAGACACCCCAAAACGCTCTCTCAAAACAAAGGCGCCACCATAAAAGCCTGTTAAGGGTACCAAATGCTCCTTCTAAGCAACACGGATAGCAACACCCCAGTGGAAGGAGGAGTGTCTGTTAAAGCCCACCTGCAAGGTCTGAAACAAAGGGGAACAAGAGAGAGACAGACTATCAGTAATAAGGGATAATAGAAATAAAATTCTGGTATGTGTTTTGAAACAGCAGGCACAGCAGGAACACTTCTTTGAAGCTAAAGATTATCAGCTCAAAGAATAAAATGGAAACTTGATTCAATCTCTCCTACACATCTGAGCAACAGCAAACCTGACTCAGACCAGCCTGATTCAAACAGAGCTCTGGGGCAGCAGCTGCTGTGACAGCAGGGCCAGGACAGGAGCCGGGTACAGCAGGGACACTGCACAGCCCCACAGGGCCCGCACCAGCCCTGCTCACTCAGCAGGACACAGAGCTGGGGAGACAACACAACCCTCTGTGCACCAAAGAAAGGGTGCAGGTGCAGGAAGCCTGATAAAATTCCCTCTGCTAACTTCAGGCTCCAAAATAACACCTCCATGTACGCTGTGATGGCAGAGAACGCTGCTTTGGTTTGGAGGAGCTCTACTCAGTGCCACAAAATATTTTAACAGCTGGCAAGCCACTTGTGTGAATCTGAAGAACTCAATACTCTGGGAAATATCCCACTAATAATGAAAACAAGTACTTGAGATCTCAGCAACCAAGACATATGGCACCAAAGAGCCAGAAAGGCCCTGGAAATTTGGTACTGGAAAGATGCCATCACAGCTGGGAAAATGCCTTTCACAGAAAGCTGAGCAGGATTGACACTAGTGTTCCTGCCCCAAAAAGGGAAGAGGTTATGGCTGTTAGATCAGAACATCTTTGTCTCTGGTGGTCTTTCACATCTTTCAAGGTGACAAGAACATGATTTTCAATATGAGAAATAAGGTAGGGGAGCCATTTCTTGTCTTCCTGTCCAAGAACCCTTTTAACCCCTTTATCTTTGCTTTTCCCACATTCATTAAACTCTCCTTTCCATGTCACTTTCAGTCCTTCCTGTCATTAAGCTCAGTTTGTAAATCATAGCGATTAATAAAAGGTTTTCTTTAGTTTCAAAGTCATGTTTTTCCATACATTCTGAAACCAAATTGAAATTCTGAGTCCCTCCACACTGTTTTGTGTCTCACTGAGGGCCCTCCATGTTACTTGTGTTTGCTGCTTCTTTGGGAGGGCTGGGAGTGATTGCCTTTCCCATAGCGGTTATTGCAAAATGACAAAAAATTGGGAATTCCTTTCCCCAGTCTCCATCTTAATACAGATGAGGTATATCATGAGTTTTTGTCAAAAATCACCACGCTTGTATTACAAATCTTCAACTCTCCCTCACATTCAGCTGAGAGCTGCTCAATTTTCCCCCATGTGCTGGGAAATATTTCAGGAGAAATTTAGGTTTTGCTATAATAATGTCAGGCCAACTGCTAACCCCCATCAAGAATCCAAGGCAAAACCTGGATTATTTGACTAATTTGATATAAATTCCTTCAAGATGACTGATAAAACTGTCAGTACTTGTGTTTTTGACCAAGTTCCCAATTCTTTGCTAGCATTGTGAAGTTAAAAATAAGACTTCTATTTTTGGGGAAAAAAATAAAAGAAGAAAATCTGAAAACTAGAGCAAGACAGCTGCTGTGTTAACCAGGCATAACTTATCCTCAGTTTGACAGAAAGCCCCCCTCCTCAAGGTCTTGGGCTGGCTGGATTCATCACCTCTACAAGTAACTTCCTATATAGTTTATGGTTATTTTAGTTGCTTCTCAGACTCCTTTTTACGCTGCTGAAATCCTCCTTTTTTTTTTTTTCTTTCTCTTCTCCTTTACCTGTCCCAAATACCCCCAGTGATATGCTACACATAAATCATGTTTCTTATTATCTTCTTACTCCAGACAGAGAAGCTTACACATTAACTTCCAAACTGACTATTATTTCAGTAATCTTGCCCAATATTGCTTTTC
The DNA here is from genome assembly GCA_013400975.1 of Atrichornis clamosus. Taxonomy (NCBI): domain Eukaryota; kingdom Metazoa; phylum Chordata; class Aves; order Passeriformes; family Menuridae; genus Atrichornis; species Atrichornis clamosus. The sequence continues at coordinate 156,288 of WBMZ01012664.1, forward strand.
TTTCAGAGCAGATACCAACCACCTATCCACTTCAACATGCATTGCTTTGGGATTTTGCATTGTTTAGATGGATTTCTTTTTCCTTCAGAAACCTCAATCCTTTCTTTTAGATTTTATTTTAAAAACTGTGTTTAAATAGTTAATGATTTGTTTATCCATGGTTATAAAGCCTAAGAAACAATCAGACTTCTGCACTCTCTGCTTTTATCAGCAAGCTTTATGCATAAATACTTCTGTATTTGTAATACAAAATAGTAATTTTGAATTACACAGAAAGTTTAATCTAAGGAAAAATGCACATACTGTCCAGCAAAATACAGCAAAAGCACCAGGGCAGATTATGCAGAGATAGTGTCGAGGACCTCTGACACCTTTCTAATGAGCAGCTCCAGCATTAGTAGAAAGACCACATCCAGCTCTTGCTAATCAGCTGCTCAAGTAATGATGGTTTCAATCACCCTGATGAAGTTGATGACAATGATTAAGCTGGCTACTTAAAATGTCTTCTTGATTAAAGTGATATTTAATCCATAAATCATGAAATTCACTCCTGTTTAGCTTCATGATGCATCTGTCATGAAACTCGGGGAGAGGTTTTCCTCTCTGGTGACAAACCCCCTTTCAGTTCTCCCCGTTTACGTTCACATAGATGGAATGAAGTAGGCTTTGCCCACGGAAGAAATCAGGTGTTAGACAATCAGCAAGCACTCAACTAACACCACTTCTTGCACACAACAGCAGCCCAGCATTTTACACTTCTAAAGACAAAAATGAGAAAATCAGCCTTTGGCATTGTGAATTTTGGACTCTAGGCAATCTTGGACTTCCAGCATACGGCAAATCATCATCTTATTTTTCCATCATTTTTAACTAGATAAATTATTTCTAGCATACCAAAGAAATCTAACAGATATTAATAGGGAACCTTTGCTTCCTCTTCTCAAACAGGCATGTGATTACCTCAGTGTGATAATCTAGGGGAAAAAGGAATACTATTATGTTGGGGCATTCTAAGCTATTGCTCTGATAGTGCTAATTGGAATTCTCTCTATGCACTGTTATTCCTTCACAGTATTTGTAAGACACAAGTAGAAGCAGTAAATTTCATCAGAAGAGCGCTAAACCGAAAGGTTTCAAGTAGTACTGGGGTTTTAATTACTTCAGGTCACTGTAGCCATATAAAAATAGTAACTTATTGAGGAAAGGAATTAAGAGCTCAGTACAGTAATATAATTAGTGATAGCTTTCTAAGAAAGGTTAATCCATTTAAATCATGGAGAGAATAAACTCTGTGTTAGAGAATTTAAACTACACTGGCTTAATTAACTAGAAAAGAATAAATGGTTCATTGGATGTTAAATCAAAAGTTACATATCTCTACCTTGCTCATCTACATTTGCAGTAAAAATTATCACCAATACATTTATAAATGCTGTTCAATTTAAACCAAGAAATCTTCCAGAGCAAGGCATACCCTACAGATCTGGGTCAAGAAGCTGTTACAGCCAATGGTAAAATACAGACTCTTAAGAGAAGCAATCAAAAAACACCTGATCTCTGCAGTGCTCTGGAGAGCTCAGAAATCAAGCACACCTCAGAAGGAGAGGCAAGATCTGCCCCCTTGTCCCAATTTCCCTGCAGATAGCTGGGGAATTATCAGACACCTGCATCCATCTATCTCCACCCACCTCATCCATATGTTGTGCACTACATTGGCTTCACACATTCCTTACGCTGCTGGTGGCAAAGAGGACAATCAATGTCCATAAACTGGAGTTCACCATAAAACTTTGTACGAAATCACTGTTAAAGCATCAGCTCTTGGAAGAGCATTGGCACAGCAGTGGTTTCACAAGTTACCTCAGCAGGTGAGTCCCCACATTGAAGCATCTCCTAGAGGAAGGTCTCCAGGACATTTCTGCCACCCCCAGCGTAGACACCACAACTATCTTTTTATTTTAAAGAAAGAAAGTCCTGAATAGCTGTCATATCTGTTATCCCTGGTACAAATCACAACCTAGAATAGCTGCACTATTTTTAGAAGAATAGCAGCAAACTATCAAGCATGACATAGAAAAAGAACTAGAGCATGAGATACCAGAGGAGAAGCCCTGAGAAGGACAACTTCATATAGGACACCGAAGAGGACAGGGGACATACTGCAGCTGTAGGGATTTGTATTAGCTGTTGGGGAGAAGCCATATCTTCTCCATTCCCATCAGCCCAGGTCCACTGCGTTGGAACACATTCTGAAATAAGGGAGGAATAATGGGAAGAGACTGTTACAAGTGAGAAATGTAGAGTACAGCACGACAGGCATGTCTGCCTGCAGCACCTGATCTGATGGGAGAAGCAGCACCATTCCAGGCTACAGGAACTAGTTTTAAAAGTTTGCTTTCCCTAATTCCTAAAATTCAATCCCTGTAGCCTTCTCTGCCTGACTTCAGGAGAAAAAGCAAGTGAAATAACTAACTAAATCTCTCAAACTGAACAGCTATTTTTTTGTTTGTTTTTTTTCTCCTCTAGCTTATTTGATTCCTTAAAAATAAATCAGCTCTGCTGGAAAACATCATCTTTGCATTGGATTAGTTAGTCTACTTCATCCACCATTCCTGTCAGCCATCTGTCAGTCTGAAGAGTTAGGAGGTACAGCTGTGGGTGAAGAACACACAGACACCACTCATCACAAGCTTCATCTGCAAATCCCTCTCCGGTTTTGCTCTCATGTGATTATGCTGAGTAAAAATTTGTATTTGGAGCCACCTCTTTTTCTGGTAGATAACTATCAAGGAGTCTTATTCTCAGAGTTTATTCCCCCACCTAGTTTTGCAACCAGCTCCCCTTTACTGACCTGGAACTGTCCATCTGGCTTATACCCCTCTGAATATGGAGGGGATTCACAGAGAGTTTGTACTCTAAGTCCTTGGCACACAGATATCCCAAAATTTGCCTTCATCTTAAGTGAGACCTACCCTTTTCCCAGGCCTTGCTTTCCTTCAATTCCTCTGCTGCACACTGCCAGAGCCTTCCAAAATGCCAGCCTCTTCCTTGCATCTTTGCAACCCAGCAAATCTTATTGTAACAATGCTTATAGATAACAAGCTAAAAAGACAACCACAAACTTGCCAGAAGAGGGCAAAAGCAGGCTTTTGTGAGTGGTTGCTCTTTTGCTGCCTGCCCACCTCTAATTTCATCTCTCACTAAAGAAAAACAATCCCTTTGACTCAAGGTTAAAATACACCCAGAATCTGTAGACTTAAGTAAAGTATTTTAAGCAGTATTAAATTGGTAATAACCCCTTTTTTGAAGGACAGTGGTGGGGAGCAGTGCTACCCCTGAAACAAAATAGCTTCACCATCATTGCTTCAGCTGTGCTGGAACATTTTGCAAGTAAGCAAGCACTTCACTGTGGCCTGCTTGTGCAAGTCCTAGCAAGAAAGATACTTACAGTAAGACTTATTTTGCATAGTCCCAATGACATTTCGATAAAAATTTTGCTAGTGAGTTACTGCAGTGCCTCCCATTAACAGTAGATATAACTTTACATATAGCTTGAGAGCTACCTGTTAGCATCTTCGACAGCTTGCTATGGATCTCTGAAGGGTATGAATTAAAAATATTTAGGCGATTTGAGAATGTTTTTGCTCTGCAGATGACTGCAGTTTCAGTTTTTAGGACACAGATCATCACAGGACATTCCTGATGCTGTTTAATACCTACTGCAGTCTTGCTTCAGAAAGCACTCATAATTAATGTGTCTTTGGCAAAAGGCATACCATAAGAACGTGAAATTTATAGAAAGCATCAAACATGACTCTTAAGGAATTTTATAAGCCCCTCTCATTAAACTCTTATTTGTTATATTTGAAGTTGCACTTTTGAAAATTCACAGAGTTCCTCAGCACACAGGATGTTTAAGGGCATGTTTGGACAGTATTCAGTGCCTATCATGGCATAAACCATGCTCTAAATAAACTTCAGATTTTTGCATTCTGGAAAGGAATAAACAAAAATCTTGCAGCTTACCCTTGTGTTAAGAGGAAATCTAAGGAGATCCTCTCTTACCAAGTATGTACATTTTCAAAATGATCAACCAAAAATCTAAATGTAGTAAAACTTTTAGGATAAAAGTCTTCAGACTATCATGCCCTAAAACCTTAATCCCTGCTCAGTCTAATAAACTCAGTTATTATGCCATAGAATAAATAAAATACCTACTACAGGAAACATTCAGCACAAACCAAAGGGAGGAAGAAAACACAACCAACCCCAAACACCTCCAAAAAATCACATTTAGGAAAAAGTCTCCTATCAAAGCAGTATCTCCAGAGCTGCCTCCTTCCAACATGACAGGACCCTTCTGGTGCAGGCACACCAGGGTAAGAAACCTGAGTGCTGGGGAGACAAAGTGTGTCCTCAGTGGTTTCAGCAGTGACTGCAAACCAGGTGAACAGCTCCACCTAACACAGGTGTGGGCTGCCCCTCGTGGGAGCCTTACCTAGGGCAACATTACACAACCACCCAAACTTGCCCTCAGCCCCAGGCAAAAGGGAAAACCTTTTTAGACCAGTGGATTTCAGCATCAGACTCACCCAAGTGCCTCTGCTCCAGGGTATGACGTGCTCCGAAGAGCAGCTTTGAAAGTAAAACGGGTTTTTTTTGCTATTTTGTAACACCAGTGTGCTCAGAAGCACTGCTAAATTAAGGCAGATCTCAAGCAAAAAACACGCATAAGCAGAAGCCAAGTATCAGATCAGAGAGCAACTCTGAACTGCGCACACACACACATACACACACACACACACACAAAATCCAACAGAAGATGCCCAAGTGTAGCAGGAAAGTGGAGACCTGCCGGACGGCGTGCAGGAATGACGTGGGGGCAGATGGACTGAGGCAGAGTGGAGCTGGGGAGTAACCACAGCCCTACTCCCTCCTTCCCTTGCCGAGGAATGGGCTGGGGGATTTAGGGTGCTTGGCACACCGTGAGCAGAGCTGGCGGCGGCAGGGAGCCGCGCCGGCTCGGGACGTTGCCGAAGGGTCCCTGGCATCTCTAGAGGGGCATCTCGGAAGCACTTGCACAGAAAGCCTCCTTGGGGTTTGGCTGATGAACGAGCTCAGGGTGGAGTGCTTCAGCACAAGCTTCTGGGGATGTGCTTGAAAACGTGACCCTGGGCACCTGAGGAAGGGAGAGACATCCATGCAAAGTGGAGGGGCCTGTGAGGAGGGGTGGGCACCGCATCCGCTGTGGCTGCCCCAGGTGGGGCTGGCCATGGGTGTGTGACACTGAAATTTGGTCCAAGCCCATGGCTGCTGCTGTGACGTGTAGATGTGCTTCAGTGTGTTCAGGTAGGAAGCCATTTTGTAAAGAACTTGTGGGGTTTTTTTGTTGGGATTCTAGAATTAGAGATATTGCCATCTCTGCCTCTCTTCTCCGTTGACCCTCCTAGCGAATGTGTTATTTTGACAGTGCAGGTTCATGTAGCCCAAAGCTGAGCGGTTTGCAGGTGAGACCGGAAGGAGTGACTTCAGCAGCTGAAGACTTGGGCTTTCCAGGCAGGTGCCTGTCTGTGCGCCGAGATGCCAGAGATCCCTGTACCGTGTTGTCTCCAGCTGCAGGTAACCCTGGCCGATCCTCCCGCCAGCGAGGCTGAGTGAAGGGAGCTGGTGTCTTCAGATGGATTGGTCTCAACCCTCTCTGTGGCTTTGTGGACAAATGAAACCTCTGTTTTCAGCGAGAGATGGCTGGACACCGCAGGAACACACCACTTGAGCAGGGAAAAAGGACTGAATTCAGTAATGAGATAAAAATCATTTGTGACACAAAATAGGAAAATGATACTGTTCAGCTTCACTTACACGAATGGTAAACCAGCCTGGGTGTGGGGAGTATAAAAACGAGTCAAAATACAGATTGATTCTGAAATAAGTTCTTTTTTTATCCTTTAGAACCATGGACAGGAATGTACAGCTCCACAAAAATGGAGGCCAAACATATCGAACCAAAACATTTCCTGGGATTCTGCATGACAGTTTTTCTAAGGATATTTCCTTTCAACCACACTCAGTCTAAAAGCGGCTTCCATTTCCAGTTAAAGTAATCGTGGTACACATTGCACACTCCTTGAAACACAATCTTTGTCATAGGCACTATGATTATTTTTCTTCTCTTTTTATTTTACTGGTGAAAAAATAAACACAGGTGAAAATGAACACCTTTTCCCCCCTACTTCAATGTGTTTAGACTATGTGATTAAGTGGATATTTTCTCCAGCTATTTAGATGAATAAACTTTAAGTTGGAGCATTCATTTCTGTGTTCTAAAAGAAAGTTTGTGTATGTACCTTTACATATATATATACTCAGAAGCCCCAAATTCAACTCAAGTGTTTATCAGTGATTTTATTGACAGCAAAATCCATTTTGTTGAAATCAAATAGTTGTCTTATTTCAGTGAATGGTTCAAGACTTTCAGCTGCAAAAAATGTTTCACAAGACTTGCCCTAAGCATTGAGAACGCTGACTTCATGTTCACATTAGGTGCTGTTTCAGGCCTATCTACAGATCAGTCTCAAGATAAGCAAAATTGTATGTGATATAGAAAAGGTCTAGTGACCAGTAAAGGAAAGCATGAAATCAGGTATAAATCTACAATAAAATTCATCTATTTAAATGAAGCCAGATTGAATCTACTTGCTGAGCAAAAAATCTTAAATATTGGGCTTGTGACCACTGATATTAGTACTGAGAACCAATCATTCCACTTTTATTTCTGGACATCTTAATGCTCCTGTTGCTTAAATAGGGGAGGACTGACAAAGTATTTAACCAGTAAATCAGGCACATGATTTGCAAAGGCAACTCTTCCCTTGCAGTTATTCCAACTATCCCAGCTGGATATTCACAGTGAACAAACCACATTTCCATCACCTCTGTTCCATTTTTAAGTGCTTTTAGTACAGGGACTTTCTCCAGGTCTTATCAGCAGCCAGTGAGCAAGGAGCACAGGGCTCTGCCTGGGCTTCTCTCAGCTAATTAAAGAAGACAGGCAATATGCTGGTGCCCAGATCCTACCCACAAAGATGAAAAGTTGCCCATGAGCCACAGTACCTTCCTAGAGCACAGCCGTTCCCACAGTGATGAGCTCTCTTTGCTCTCTGAAGCCATCTAGAGACAGCTTTAAATTAATGGAAATGCAAAACTCCTCTACTACTTGCCAGACAAATTGAAATGAAAACCACAACTTAGTTGCCAGTCTGTGTGGGGTTACAGAGGAGCCTTGTTTTAAAGGACTGTGATTTCTACTGTGTTTTTCCAAGATTCCCTTTTATCTCAGCCTTGGGACAGCTTTTCATTTTTAGCATAGGAGGCCTCCTGTACTGTGAAACCCTTTTCCCTGCCTGAAGAAGGGTCTGAGCCTGTGGGATTCTTCCCCACAACCTGGACCACTGCCTGCAAGGCTTAAGAAAGGACTGGTTTGCCCTGCTTGCCAGAAAGCGATGTGGTGTAGCCCCCACACTCCGTCAAGGGGGTGCCACTGCTGCCAATGTAATAGAAACATCCTTTAGTCAAATGAAACTGAGATGGAAGTTATGGAGAGTGGCAAATGCTGTCCTGAGCACTCGGGAAGTCCGTCTAAGATATTACAAACCACAGACAATTTAGAACAGCTTATATATTTCACAGCCTGCAAATAAGTGTGACCAAACCATACAGAGTCATTTTAGCGTCACCTCTCTGTGCAAATACTGGTGGAATCAGCTGGAAAGGTTTTTGGTAATTAGCCCTTACTTATGCTTCTATCCCCTCTGCAGAGAAGTCGGATCACATCTCTTGCCTTAGCTTTGCTTAACGTTTTAACTGTTTTTAGGAAACAGAAGGTTTCTTGGGAAGACAGATTAGGTAAGAAAGCGCATGGACAAAACCTGCTCAGAATAATCCTGCTGCCCCCAGGCAGGTTGGAATTTTAGAGTTGGTCTCCTGACCTGCTTTGGAAAAAATCATACCATTGTTAGCTGAGGTGAAAACGCAGACAGGATGAATTTGCCTTCACTGCTTCTCTATACAACATCCAGAGAAGCAGCATGGAAATTATATTTAAAAGATAACTTTGTTAAATAAAAAGGATCATGTGAAAGATAATCCTGATGATGCTAAGATTTGAATGCATACAATTGCTGCAGAACAAGTATGGAGAGTTCTGCACGTACACTTTTCTTCCCTGTGAGAGTGGTGAGGCCCTGGCACAGGCTGCCTAGGGAAGCTCTGGCTTCCCCATCCCTGGAAGTGTTCAAAGACCAGGTTGGATGGAGCTTGGAGTAACCTGATCTGTCCTAAGGTGTCCCTGCCCATGGCAGTGGAATTAGATGTATTTAAGGTGTCTTCCAAACTAAACTATTCTATGATACATACATGATTTTGGCCTGCAAGAGCCAGCCCTGATCTGTAGTGTTGGAGACAACACCACTAAGAGCTCTGTGTGTGTGTGTGTGTGTGTGTGTGTTGGTAAGTGGTGACCTTACACCACTGCCAGAACTGCAGCTGAGAGACCACAAGCAGTTATTCTGGCAAAGACAGATCAGCAGTGACAACTTTAAGACTTTGGAAGCAGCTTCACCTCTGCAATAATCGAGGAGAATACACAGTGAAGTACAAAAAAAAGAGGTTAGTTGGAACCAAACTGCTTTAATGAGGTTCTGAAGTTACCCTGACGGGCAGAGATATTTCTGCTTAAATTGCCCCGGTTCAGGCGGTGGGATCTAATGGATTAGGTCAAACCCTGGGCCACAGGCTCAGAAACTGTAAATCAGCACTGCTGCTGGCACTCCATATAACCTGGCAATACCTGGGAGAATCCGTCCCATCAATTTTTAGTTCATATTATGTCATTTTGATTTAATGAGAGGAGCCTTCACAGAAGTCAGTGCTGACACCTGCCTTTTGGCACAGTCACTGGTGGAGGAGCTGCAGACACCCTGTGGGCCACCTTCAGAAAGGAGCAGAGATTAGCACTGCAGAGCTAAAAACCTGGGCTTTATTTCAGGCAGTTCAACTGCTGAGCCACCATAAATATCCTCCTTTGGGAGCCTCGTTCCCTTCACATTAACTGTGCTTTCAGTGCAACAGCTGCAACACTCGTGCAACACCAGACCCTGACCTGGAAGCTGTTCAAATATCCTATTTACCTTTCCATGTAAACCCCAAAGTTGTCATTGATGTACACAGAAATATCCAGCTTTTTGTGGGCAATTTGATACATAAAAGAACGAACTTGAACATGGTTAGCATAGTTCAGGTTGGAAGGAACCTTTAAAGGTCACCTAGTCCAACACCTCTGCCACCAGCAGGGACATCTTCAACTAGATCAGGAGAGAAACATAAACCATAGATCTTACCCATCCCTTCTTATCATGATCTAAATATAAATATTTGTAATATTTGCAACATCATTTTTTAAAAAAAATAGGTGATGTAATACAAACATTTCAATTGTTTAAAAAAGTCACAGGAGAAATTTAACTTTTTTTCTTCAGAAGTCTCTGCTTCCTTAATTCAAAACTTCAAAAGGTCCCAGAATCTGGAAATCACTAACTTAAATAACAAACTAGTGCTGAAGACCACAATTTCACTGAAACAAGAAAGATGTGAGAAAGAAATAAAAAGCAAGTTTCTCAGATGACATGACCAGGCCCAACACAAAATCCATCCCTCCTCACTCATGGAAAAAGCTGTGCCACAGTTGGGAGAAGCTCCCTGCCCTATTCTCCAGTGAGTCTTGCTGGGGTGGTGGGGGTGGTAATGCTTCTACTACCTTCTGTTTCCCCCATAAAGAGCAGGAAAACCTCAACTCTTTCTAGAACATTGAAGTTCAGCAGATAGGTCCAATCTTAAGAGCAACTTGTAGATTTTTGGAGAAAAAGAGCCATTAAGCATTCAAGTCTCTCTTCTTTTTTCTTTTTGGATATTCATTTATCCTTTCCTGGAAGAGATCAGAGATAATCTAAAGCAAGGGACTTTAACTTGAGTCAGAAAGCCAAAGTGAAACCTGTGCTGTGTTTCTGTCCTGTTTATGCTGAGGTATGCAATGTATAGGAGTAAACTTCATGTTACGAAAGAAACATCATCTTAATGTAAGCAAGGGAAACTCTAAGCCTGGATTTATTGAGAAAAGTTCTTAGACATATGACTTATAAAACAGCCTTACTGAGTCTTCATGTCCCTGATGCATCTTGATAAACTTCAATTCCTACTGTTTATTTCAGAGAAAGCAAGGAATTATTTTTTATTTTGGAATATTAATTATTATTTCTATTCTTTTCTATTCTTCTATTATTATATCCTTTAGTTTCCAAATATTTGTACAGCTGAGAGCTCTTGTTCCGTATTCCTTCTAAGCAAGGCATACGTTAAAAAAATATTTGCCATATACCTCTTCATTTTATGAACTTTGGCATTATTTATATTACCTAATTTAATGCAATGCATATTAGAAACCTTAACCTTTGGAGACATTTTAGTAGTAAGAGGCAGAAAGTTGCATCTGATGCTATAGCTCAGGACATTTCAGATGACTTCTGGTCTTTGGTACACTAAAAGAGGTCTGAGGCTTCTGCTCTGTAATCTCACAGTACTTCCCAGTGCTGGGCAGGGGAACTCAAAGAGAGCAGCTGACTCAGAGACTGGAAATGTTGGAAAATATGAAGGAATGGCAGGAAAGTGCCTTGCAGCGTGGGCTGCATAATTCCTTCTTCAAGAGAGAGATTTCCTGTTAGGGCAAACCAAAGCAGACAAATGTTAAGTGCATTAAATTGTTTAAGGCCTTGAACTTACTCAGCAGACATCCCCAGTGTCCCAAATATCAGGCTGATACTCTTGATTCTGAGGGCAAGGTAAAACTGAATGTGAATAAAAGTACTGAATCATTACAAATTCGGTGATTTCAGTCAAACCAGAGCAGGCATGGGACAGCACAGGAGTGAGCCTTGCAAGGCAAGAAATAAGGACTCGGGTACATCAATGCCCAGTCACTACAGTCATGTGGTACAGACCATGGTCCCTGTTAAGGGGAAAAAAATAAATTGCTTGTAGGTCTCCTGATGCTGTTAAGAGAATGTATTACTAAAAGCTATGGTAAAAATACAGGATTTCCATGCCACTTATGTTATATCCTATAGTTTATTTATGTACTTCAATCATCAATAACTCCTCTCCATTATAGCTATAAAATATTATATATAGTTTCTTATATATAAAAAATAAAACTATAGGTGGTCTTGCTGTATTTTTACTTTATTATTTATCTGGGAAATACTTGCACAAGAACAGCCTTGTGGAATACTAGAAAATCGCTCCTTGTTTACAGGACTGTTGATCAAAGAGGAAGCTGCTAAATCTTTTCAAGCAAGGAAGGGTCAGTGCAGGCTGTCAGTGAGGTGTGATCACTCTGTCTCTGCAGCACTGGAAACAGTGCTTTAATAATACAGACTCAAAACATAATTAGATTTTTCAAGGGATGGGACAAGCATTTTAAGTTTGGGAATTTTTGCCCCTTTTCCCTTAATCTAACACTAGCACCAGAGTCATTAATAAATTCAGATAATTTACCTTTTCTGGCACTTTCAACAGGTAAAAAACTATATTGGTTTTAATATTAAGATGAAAGCACTTTTATTCCCTGCAGCAGACACTGGATGAGTTTCCTCCTCCACTGTGGCTTTTCTAGTTCTGGGCTACAGCGATGACTTTCCGCTGTCACTAAGGTATTCTGTGACTGTATTTCTTGCAAGAGACTGCCAATTCCCATGGCCCAATCCTCTAATTGCTATGGCATAAAAAGGAAAAAAACCTCAAACCCAAAACCAAACACAAGCTTATTTGAGGAGTAATTTTACTGCTGTTGTAGCTATTTAATTTCTATATTGTGTTTGAACTTTGCTCCTGAAAATACAGAACTCCTGTTTGATATGATGATTTGGAAGTGCCAAGTTTAAACCTGAAAACTGGGTGTCACACTTGTTTTCATGTGAGTAGACATCAAAACAAAGGAAGCATAGCCTTGCCGCAAATTCTGCAATAATGCAGCACAAAAAGAAAGAAGTTTGCATCACTTTATATTTTCAGCAAGAAAAAGAACTACATTATTCTATGAATAATTTTAAAATAAAATTTAGAATTTTGTTCTCTTTAAGGAAATATAACAGTTCAGCTTTTGGACCACAAAAAAGGATAGACTTTATGACTATATGTCAGACCATATAGATAATGGGTTAATTGACCTGTTGGGCTACTGAAATAAAAGCAAAATAAAAACATAAATTAAATCACAAAAGCTGAAAAATCTATACTAAATATTTGCTTTTTCCCATTATGCTTGAAGATGAGCATTTTAAATTCATGGCAAGATAATAAATCACTTTATAAGCTCATTGTTTTCCCAAAGGGTAAAGAGTTTACAGGGAAATTTCATTTTATTGAAAGGCAATTGATATTAATACCTCTTTCAAAACCAATTTTTATTCCAGGTCTGCTCCTTCAAGCTTCAATTTTATTTACTGCAGGTAGGACTCTCTCAGCATTTTTCTTTGGTATTCATTTTCAGAATTTCTTAAGAGAGTAAGAAATGTTCAAGTAGTGTCCAAAATAAGACTAGAGAAACCTGGGGATAAATTGGGAAAAGGAATCCAGATTTTCTCCCTACTTACGTGAGAAATAGGCATGAATTAACTGAACATTTCAATTCAGGAGCATATCAAGCACATGCCTGGTCATAAGCACATGCCATCAACTCTGTGTTTTTTTCCAGAATTTAAACTTGAAGCTGTAGGATTCTGATGAGTGACTTTGGAATCAGCCACATGGGAGCAAGTCCACTGCTCTTAGGACCTGGCCAGGGACACTCAGCTCCTGTAACAGACGGCCCTGACAAACCAGTCACTCGGCCAAGGAACCCCACAGGGTGCTCTGCTGAGCGTTCACACTCTGCTGGGATGTTCAGAAGCAAAATGAATCAGTGCAGAGGTGCTCACATCGCGTGGTACACTACCCAGCTTTGTGACACTACACTGGGCAACAAGCAGTCCAGATTTGGGATGTGATCCTCTATTAATATGCACCGTTGTTGTCGCATTGACTACACCAGCTGAGAGCATGGCTAGGGACCAAAAGCATTCTGAAGAGCTCTTTTTGTTGATCTAAACATGATCCTGCAAAAATTAAAACATTTCAGCTTTGGGTCATGGGGTACTGAAGAGCTTTCCAATGGTTAACACTATGAAATGTGCCCATACTTACCTACATTTCCCATTTCAAATGCTGGGATTTTTTTTAGGGTTATTTTGGATTGTTTTCGAAGAAATTGTAAACAGAAGGAAAAAAAAAAAGATCAGGATATACACCTCTCATAATTTTCCTCCACAGTATTATGTTGGGGACACAGGACTTCTCTGTTCAGTTCAGAGAAAGTTCAATTTATTTAGTCAGCTGTTCTCCCAGGTTGCTCAAATGCAATGCTGTGTGTAAATTTTCACACCAGACTACACCTAAAACTTCGTGGGTCAGATAAAATTTTTAATTATGTTGCACATAAACGACTGAGTTCAGAGCCTCTTCTAGGGGGATTACAGGCTGTTTCCAAGGCTGGGAACAGATGTAATTTTAGGAATGAACTGCATTTTGCAATGGCTCACATGCCTTCCAATCCACTGAGTTCAATGGAACCAGAAGTAAAGCAAAATTTGGCCTACCACTTCGGCTGTTTCAGTACAACTTTCTCATGGATCCTTTCCACAATTAATTGTCAGACCTCAGAGAAAATGTTGTCCCATTCACTGTAAAATAGGCAGGTCCACAGAGGAAAAGAGTTGCATTAGAGAATGACACAAAGGACATTAAGGCTACCTAGGTGGATGTTTTCAACCTCTTTTGTTTTCCTCTGCAAACAGTGACAGTTTCAGTAAGATCTGAAGCAATACTCTTAACAAATAATACACTAGTCTGTCATATGGTTAATATTAACGTCTCTCTATTCAAACATGCTGAAAACTGAATAGAACAGTTAACATATAACAGTCACACATCCTTTGCTGAGTACAAGATCATATCTCTAACGTGAACCGAAGACATCCTCACCATTTCAGATCTTCAGCTATCATTCAGTTAAACATTTCATTCTCTTAAATACATTGCTCGTCTCCTCCTCTGGGTCTTTCGGGGCTGCTGCATGAACACATTCTCTCCCTAAAGGCATTGCTTATGATCTGGTTCTTTCTTCAACTGAAATCTTGCTGTGTGTTTCCATTATGCTGCCAGAGGTGAATTTGAAGAGTTTGGGGGAGAGAAGGTCTCACATCTGGATTGAAAAGACTGAATTTTGAAACATCAATTCGGGCAGGATTCTGCACTGTACTGCAGAGAGACCATCTCAATGAAATTCATGGTGAACAATTTATTAATTGTGATCACACTTTACAAATTGTTGAACCAGAGCTTTATATAGTAACCAGTTTTTATACTACAGATAAGTTCACAGGGCTTGTGGGCAGAGGCAAGGTCACTTTGCTCATGTCCTGAGGTGAAAACTGTGCTGACAGAAAAATCATACGACTGTAGGGATGCAAAGCTGAGCCCCACCTAACACACCCTGTCTTTCAGAGGGTTCATTTGGTGTGGGCTTGGGGCCATACGCACCACAGCCAGCTCGGCTCACGCACAGTGAAACTGTGCCCAGCCACAACATATTGCAGAAAAACGTCGGGGTGACTCCAAACCTCACGGGGATCCCACCTCACTGCAACAACAAGAGCTCTGTGTCTTTGCAGAAGGGGGTCTGAACAAGACATGCTCCACCCTGGGGCACAGAACAATAGTTTGCCATCAAATACATTTCTATTGAAAACACACAGCAAAGATTACAGCCATAGAAAATTTGTAAACAGGACAATTTCATCAATTTTAAAAGAAACCCGAAAACCACGAAAGAAACCCAAAGTAAGACTTGCTGAATGAAGACTGTGAATAGTAATTTTTTTTACTGCCTTAACAAAAAAAAAAATGACATACACCTTCAGCATTTCTTTTCCAAATTTACTTGACAGAGGTTAAAATATTGCTTTATTCTGACTCAACATACAACAGCACTGTGTGATCGATTGTGCTATTTTGGGAAGTCTTGAGACTTGTGAACTAGAAAGTCTGGGGCACATTAATAAATTTAACAATTATTTTGCTGCAAAGGAATATTTTAATACATTCTGTATATACTGTAAATTTCTTTTATCAGTCTCCTGACACTAACCAGGGAAGGCTATTTAGCAATTATTTATTACAGTTGATCTTTTCCCTCCAAGAATAAGTAGATATTTTAATACTAGCAAAACCAGTAATACATATCACTGAACCCAATTCATTGCACTACTGGCACATTTTGTTGCAATTTATGGGGGGAAGAGGGACTCAAAGGAAAGCTAATGCAAAAAGTGCTTATAAAGTGATTAGGATATGGCAGCCAGGGAATGATGCTTCCTCTCTAAGGCCTTGATCCCCTGCAGGGAGTGACTTGGTAGAAACCATCTGCTCTTATATAGCCCCATTAGAATCAGATCTCTGCATGCCTGTGGGTCTGCCCATACCGAACCATCTGCAGGGCTGAAGCTTTAAAGTTCACAAGCCTAAGCCACAATAAATTAAAGTGACTGGAGGACTGAAAGCAGGAACAAATTAGGCAGCGAGGACACTTATTGGCTGGATTTTGATCATACTGGTTTTCCCTGACTCTTCTCTGAACAACCCATAATAAAAAATAAGTTAAAAAAAATTACACACACACTGAGGAGTGCTCCTTGAGAGCTTACAAATGCCTTCAAAGTGTAAAAGTTTAGAAATGTTGAGGGGTGCTAATGAACAACAGAGTTTATGTTTCCACTCGCAAAAACCCAAACCAGAAATCAAAACCAAACCTGTGGTAGTGCACACTTTTGCATTTTCTCTTGTTCTTCCTCACTCTCCACCAAGGCAGCTCAGCTAGGCAAAGGTCAGAAGATGGAGCAGCTGCGGGCTCCTGACCACTGAATCTCCACAGACCCCAATCCCTCTCCACACTTGGCCAAAACCAAAGCTCATAAATGATTCCATTGACTTTCTTGAGCTGACTGACAGATCAAATTAAGGTTGAGACTTATGACAACATCCCTAAATTGAACAGATGCTTAATTCCCCAGCAGGTACTAGAACCCTGAAGTAGGTGTCTGTGTGCCTCTTTTTGTGGTATGAACCTGGAATCAAGAGCAGAGGGGGAGAGGGGACTGGATCTGTGCCAGGCTCACTGGACTTGCTCCCCAGGGTCTGAATCCTTGCCCAGCAGCTTGCTGCAACACTGCCCTGAAACCAGAAATGCATCTAAGAGTGGTACTTGGCCTTTACTGAAAAAAAGATGCATAGCCTAAGCCTTTGGACAGCCAAACAGGACCATGGTAGGTAAAATCCTCTGTAACTGAAACTGTGTAATCCTGCCTAGAAAGCACCTGAAAGCACGCTCCATCCCTCCTGGAACTTTTCCCTTAAAAAAATATTTTGTTAAAAAACACTATGATATGAGGGCGATTGACTATTTGGTTTCTTCTAAGTAGATGCTTTTAAATTAATGCATATAAATAATTTGTATTTAACTTCCTCCCTTCCTGTTTAGCAAAGCATCGAATGCACAGATCTCTCGTTTCCCCTCCCACAACCCCCACACAGAGTCACTTGGTCAATACCGAGTCTCTTTGCGTTTCACTTTTTAAGACAAATTGTGCCTCTCGCTCTGACTTGGCCATGGGGCTCATGGGCAGGAAGGCCGTGTTTTCACTGGCGCTGCTCTCTGCCTCTATGCTCGCCAGGTCATAGTCCTCCGACCGCCGCGCGTCCGTCAGGATCCGGATCTGCTCCTGCACAGTTTCTAGCAAGACTTTCACTTCGTGTTGTTCTGCTATAAGACAATTACTGACTGGGGAACTCACATTGACAAGTTCAGCGGAATAGGAGTTTTTGCACCATTTGATGCCTGTTACTTCAGAAACATTTTGCATCTGCATGCAGGCTTCGTCCAAGCCCACAGACGGGATGATGGGAACGGAGTTGGCCCGTGACGATGAGTAGCCCATCAAGTCCTTCTGATCCACTTTGTTAAAATATGGGGTTGTCTCTCTTGAAGGCAGTTGCATATTTATTGAAGTATTCTGAGGAGTTTTTAAACCACTGGATGAATACCTGGAAAGAGTAAAAAAAAAAGTTCTCGTTGTACATCAAGTGGTCAGATGCAACCAGCAGGAGGGACACAGTGTGAGATTTAGTGAACTGTGCTGAAAAGATACACACCATTTTCCCCTGCAATAGAAGCACTTGGCTGTGGTGGGGCCCAGGGGAAAACAACAGGCTCTGGAGACTGGTTTTGATTCTTGGACCTGTGGTGGCAAAGCACTGCTTTTCTCTCAGTCCCCTTTTGCCCCCCAGTACGTGAGAATAATGGAAATCCCTTTTTAAAAGATTTCAGAAGATGTAATGTAGTATTAGTTTCCTTTGAAATTAAATTTGGAATGCCATTCCCACATTTCTGATTGGGGAAATGGATTAGATGCTTTCTCCAATGCCAGAACTCTCAATGTCAAATGGTTATTGAAGGAAAACTTTTTAAAAAGGTGCCGATAAAAAGAACTTTAAGCACACATGGCTGTGAAGTCTTTATTTACATAAAAATGATGGTCTGTACTCCCCTTCAAAGAGGAAGAGCATCTAAGTGCAGTGTACCTCTGAAAAACATCTGTTTTTCAATCGTCCATACTCATAATGTTGGCCTGATTTGTTTTATTAGATCTCATCTGGAAATAGAGTAATATATAGGGCTTGAGCAAATGTCTGTGTTGATACTGTAATACTGTTTTAAAAAAATCCACTAATACATATCATAGCACGATTTTATTTATTCTGAGGCAACTTGGTGAATTTTTATCCACATTTCCATTATGTTTCAAAGCCAAATTCATTGCTCTGATCAGGATTGTTTTCTTTGAAATAAATACTTTAAAAAAACAGAAATGGAAAGTATACTAAGTATAAAATAAAGGAAACAATGACCAAAAAAAAAAAATGTTTCCCATCTGAAAGTAGTATTTCTAGAAATATGGTGTTCTTAGTGTTACTATATCTACCAGTCATGATTGCTAAGGACCACAGTCATCACCTCAGTACCAGAACATAATTTATTTATAATCAGCTTATCACTGTTTAATAGGACAAGCTAATGGTGAATCTAATATGTTTCATCCATGGATGAGTAGAGCAACATGTAGAAGTGGTGTGGAAGCAGGTGCTCTGACTTGAAGGGTATTATTCTGAAAGCTCCTAAAGCCTGCTGGACCTCACCAGGCATATCCTTCTACTCATATGTGCCTTGCTGCTTTTTGGTGTGAGCAGAAAAAGAGTTAAGGAAAAGAAACTGAATTGCATGAAACTGCCATAGTCCAGTATTAGCAGAAAACAGTAATTAACTGGAAAGGCTTCCTTTGGCCCCATCCTCCTCTCAAGGTGTCAGACAGAAGGGAACAGGAGACAGCTTTAGGCTCATTTCCAGCAGAGCACCACTGACCTGTAATTAACTTGTCTGTGGGGGCACAACTGCTGGACACATTACCCTGCCCACATGCACATGTGCCCAGCACCAGAACTCTCCAAGCATCCCCAGAAGATGCATCAGGGAGCGCTGCGATCGGGAGGAAATGTGAACTTTGCTAGCAGCTTTTTGGGATATTTGCTAGAACTTCCTGTCCTTCTATACAGCTGCAGCTGTTTTACATCTGAGACTCAGATTTGGTTAATTACATTTGCACTATGCTTAGACACGCTTGTAGCCGTTCATGGAGGGGCTTTTTACAACAGTTCTCAAGACTCAGGATGAATGAAATACTGATCAGGGATATTATTCCAGAGGGAGGACAATTAAAAAAATAAATGAAAACAAAACAGTGCAGACCTTTGGGTTGTGCCCATTCTTGTTTCCTTTGCTTATTTATAATTGTTCAAACGACTATAGCTGGAGAGATCGCATCAGTTGCATTAGTCCCTTTTTTGGTAATTCGGGCCCTAAATATATTCTGGGCTGCACCCTGAAAACAAAGGGAGTGAATGTTTTTAATGAATTTCACATGCAATGTATGTATTATATGGATGATATATAAGCAAAACCAAGAAAAGACTGAATTAAAATGGGTTTGGTGAGAAAACAGTAACATTTGCCAGTTCCATAAGAGAGATTCAATTATTCTTGGTATTTTGAAAACTAACTGGCAGCAGCAGTAACATGTAACGCAATGCCTGGCATATTTCCATAATATTTTTTGAAATACAAATAGACACACCAATTTTACGCCAGAATTACATGTTTCTGCCCTGTGCTCACAGGGCTTTCAGAGGACAACTGAGCTTGAATTAAAGTGCATACACTGTGTGCAACAGGTAAGGTATTAAACTAGAAGGGATATTACATCTAAATCATGTGAGACTTGGCTTTTGGTTAATTACAAACTGATCCATGCTTCTATGTGTGACACCAGACTGCTGCTGTTTTCAATAGACTGAGACTTAGAACTATAATTGCAGAACCTTAATTACATTTTCCTATAATTAACTTTCCCAGAAATACAGTTTCTCCAAAGAAATGTATCTGGGTTTTTATCTGAAAAATTATTTTGTCTGAATAAATTAATTCATGTGCATGTGTTTCAAAGTACAGCTCTCTCTCCAGCCTCTAAAACCAAGCAACAAAAGCAAACATTTATAAATATTCAACAGTAATTATGTTATAGAAGAGTCTAAATTAAAGAATGAAACTGAAAGAAGCACAATAATTTTACTGTCCCTTTTAAAACAGATATTAAAGAGAGACAGGAGGAACTGAAACTTCAAATATGAAATGGATTTTATTTAGCATAGTCCCAGTAGCTTTGCAATAAGCCCTGTGGCTAAAGGTGTGCAGTCCATGAGCCTGACGACAAGGTCCATTAAGATGGATGGGAATCATTCCAGTGGCTCTGCCAGGCTTTGGTTCAGCCTTGTAAGCACTTACACTGATACACAAACACATCCCATTTTCTACCTGTAGATATGACTAAACTTCAGCCAGGCTGCCGATGGATGAAGTTCAGAATGCTCACAGAATTTGGGAGATAAGCCACTTTGATTTTTGCATCCCTACAGGGAAAGATGGAGGTGAACAAGAAGATGAAAGGAAGTAGTGCAATTTCTGGAGGGGACAAGGGAACTTTTCATTTGGGCTGGAAATCCAATGAGAATGCCAAGACTGTGAAACCAGCAGATATTTAGATGGTAAACATCCTCAGTGCACAAAATAAGGGTGAAGCGCTTGAGTGGGTTGAGGCCGGAAGGGGTCACAGTCTGGTCTCAATATCAAACTTTTGCAGAACTGCAAATTTAAAGCACAGGCCAGTATAAGATAATACTTTTAATATCACACGCCGATTTCCTAGAGAAGAGTAAACACAACTACCCATTGCTGCTGTTTAGTACCTCACTTCTCAGCCTAGGAGGAGGCTACGGCAGTTCCTGTGTGATAAAACACTGCTGCAGGAGGGGGAAGGCTGTCAGCCTGTTCCTTTCTGCAATGGTTGCAATTTCAGTAACAATTTTCAATAGGAATTATGTGCGCATATCATACCAATGAGCAGTAATATATTTACTCCAAGAGGTAATAAGCCATTTTTTTCTCAGAAGAAGCAAACAATAACAATGACAGAAGGGTGAGTCAAAATCGTTCTTATTTAAAAGAAGTCACAAGACACCCAAACCTTTTGCTGCTCTGTTTTCTTCCTTCCTAAGCAAGCCCTGTTCTTGGTCTCTCTTTCCTAATTGCTGTGCCCAGCTTTGCTAGGCAGATTCAGCTACAAAACATTTAGTGTGCCAAGTCCCCTTTCTGAAAGCACCCCACGGTGAGGGCAGCACTAGAGGGTGTGTGCTTTCACATGAGATGACCACCGCACACGTGGCTGTCATTTCCCAGGAGGTCAGAGTGGTCAGTGATAAAAGCTCCTTTCTCCCCTGAGAACATGTAGTTCTACACTTCAAAAACCCAGTTCTGACACAAATCTGTACAGCAACCTTCTCACAGTGCAATTCTTCACCATGACTTACAGGTGAAACTGGTGGGGTTTTTTTATTCCATTCCAGATATCACTCCTATTTTTTATATTAAATATGCATGTAGTGATTCTGGAAAGTCTTTGGAAATCTATAGGGATATGTAAATATTATGCAAAATATCTCAGCAATTGCAAAGGACTTCAAAGGCAGCTGGAGGTGCTCAGGAGCACTACTGAAATCCAGACCTTATGTACAGCTGGAGCTCACAGTCAATGTTCTAATAAATGGAATTAAAAAAGAAAAAACAAATAGTGGATTTTTTGTGCTTTTAAAAAGACAAACCTGTATGAAGTGATCAGTCTTCAGTCTATAGAAAACCAACTTTGCAATATACACTGATATATTTTAAAAACGTATGAAAGCTGGACCTCTGAATTATTTTCTCTTATTTGCCCAGTGCTGATTGGTGGAAGAAAAAAATTCTATCTGTAAATTACTAGAACACCATGGCACCACTAGAAAAATCATCAGTTTATAAAGAGTAATGTTGCCGATCACTGACTGTTCTAATCCCTCTTTCTACAACCTTTGAAAGGCTTAAAAAAGCAGCCAGACAAATAAAAACCTATTGCCTTCAAAGACCCAGTATGCTGAAAACATTCTCCTGCTTTCAAGCACAGTGAACCCTGGGTCCATAGTACACTACGGCAGAGTTGGAGGGATGTATGAACCTCCTAACAGCAGCCACTCACAAACAGGCCCACTTCAGTGAAGGTGTGACTTACCCATGGCAAGGTATTGTGTCCTGGTCTGTGATCCTGGACTCTTCTAGCTGTTGATATGCTGGTCCTGTAATTCCATTGAACCTACCCCGAGGCAAGGGAGGAGTCCTCCGAAAGGCATTTCTATGTAGCATCCCACTCTTTTGTCCTGGGCTGCAGCATGAAGAGAGACTTCTAGGAACAACACCAAGAGCACAGTAAAAATTATCACACCAGAAGCATAAAATTCTGCAAAGTAAAGGTTCAGGATTAATAATGCATGGATTACTGTTCTTATAAACTTTGCTGTGGCAGTCTATGATGTCAGTAGAAATTCTCTATGGAAATATAATACTACAATCCACCATTAGCTGTTGTTTATGCCATATTTAATACATCACCTCTTTTCTGGGAACGAAAATAATTGCCTAGCCTCTGAAATGTTTTCTTGCACTTGATGAAGGATGCTTCTTTTTTCCATGCTGCATGTCATAATCCTGCTATGTAGAGTTGACTCCTCAGACAGTATAAACAAACAGCACAGCTCTGTCATACCCACAGCTGAATTCAAAATCAGATCCTAAATTGAAAGCCCAGTATATCATCTACCAGCCTACGAGGTGCTGCTTCCTGATACAAAAACATTAAATTGAGAAAAAGCATAAGGGAAGAATATAACTGAAGCTTATGAAGAAGCAATCTAAGACAAGTTTTCTTCACCTTGAACAAGATTTCTATATTGGTTTATTCTTGTTTTATATATAGATTGCTTTCTTGTTCATATACATTAATACTGTGTTGTTTCTTTCTATGATAGAATATAAACTTGAATTTGATAAAAGAAGAAACAGTTTTCTACTTATTTTAGAAAACCATTTTTGTAAATGTTTCTCTGGTGTTTTGAAAGGAGAATGGATTTTTTTTTTCATATCGTGCAGGAATTAAAAAGAATCTAGAATCCACAGTTTTAGTATATAAACCATAAATTCAGCTGTTGCTAATGCAAAAAAAATGGAACACAGAACTAAGGCAATGCATAATCTATTTTTTCTGCTAACAGGTCGCAGTGCTGCGTGGTGCGACTGGATATTCATTTTTCAGCTACTGCTATTTCTCTTGGCATCTTCTGGGTCTCAGAAATGCATGTCTTACCTAATATTCTGTTACATCTTTAATGATAACATAGGTTTTTTCAGATGCCTTTTACAAGTCATTTTTTTTAGTTGTGTGAATAATTCCAACTTTTGATAAAATTCGCTTCTTCTTACTGTATTGTCATTTAAAAGTAATCTGCATGTATTATCTAGTGGGAACTTTATTTATAGTTAGGGCCACATCTGCTCTCAAAGCAATTCTTGCTTGGAATAAGTATTTTGGACAAATTCTCTTTGAGTATACATTTCCATTAAAAAAAACCTTTTCTGCCCAAAGCTACAATAAGGAATAAATTCCATAGTCTCTATCCTAATATTCAGGCTAGCAGTGTTCCATCACAGCCTCACCTCTGTTTTCTTCCATACCTTTACTTTTCTAGTGCTTTTTAATTGAAAAGACCAACAACACATAGCATTAGCATTCCCTCCAGGATTTTTGATGCTTCCTTAAAAAGATTCTTCCTTTGCTACTAAGGAGGCTATAAAAAAAACCTTTTTAAAAAAAAATGAAGTACTGGCCTCTCAGTTCAGAAGGCTGAGTTCTATTTGCAAGTTACAGTTCATATTCTGTAAAATAACACTACCACATCACAAAGTAATTGACAATTTCTGCTCAAAAGAGTCTGAGATTAATACAGCAGGGGATCTCAGAAGATGCAGAAGAATGAATAATTTGTGATGGATGATGAATTTCTGGGTTTTTTATTGACTGGAATATATTCATCAGTGTACTACAAAACTGAAAAACCTGATTAACTTAAAAAACTTTAGACGGATTACCAATATTTGAAACTAGAATTTTTAATTGTTTAATTGTGGTTGGTTTGATGCCCTTGTGCATCCTCCTTGTTGGATGGAGAACATGGTCTCCTATCTAATAATATGCATATGCAAATTCACAAAACCTCCTCATTTGTAATGGACATAATTTCAACACATACAGGTATAAACTGCTGCAAAGATGCATGTAAAATGTAAATGACCTGTCTGGGCTTGGATAGCTGCAGGATAATACTCATTTCTTCAAGCACTGAAAACAAGACCAACAATTTATGGTAAGTTCTATGAAAAAGTAACTCCGGCACAGCAAAGTTTTTCATTTTACACTAAACTGATATGAATATCAGCAAAGCAAAATGTTAATACAGTCCCTCTTAGACTTCTCCTCTTTTGCTCATGTGGAAATTTCCCCTCTAAGGCAAACAATGCCTTTCAGATTTCTTCAGGGAATTTAATGTCCTTTAGCCACCATTATGGTTTCTTCCTCCCTGCACATCAGTCTAACTGGGTAAAAGAAACCAGCCCACATAACCGAGTCATTCAATAAAATAGACCAATACATAAAGCTGCAGCAGGTATGTCCTTAACATCTATTAATCAATTACTCTAGAATAAAAAAATCAGAATATGCATGAACTGGTTCACAAGTGAGGTATAAACTAGGGAGAAATATAGCTCAGATGAATTAATATTTTGAAAAAACCAGTTCAACCATCCTAAAGTTAATTAAGAACTCGGGATTCATTGTTGCAAATTGTTTTCTGTGAAACTTTTCTTTGGGTTGAGCAACTGAGTGAAAACCATGTCTGATCCTAGAGCTGAAGTATTCTCTTCCTGGGTGGTTACAGTCCTTTCTCCCTCTGCATATGTAGGAGAAACATTCCAGCAGCCAGTCCGTAGCTACAGATCTACTCTTAACTTCTGAAATATGGGCATTATTGATTCCCTTATAATATTCTTGTCTTCAGGAATAGGCTGTGTTGGAGCTACTCAGGGACTTTGGAACACTACATAAATCCTTCAAGGCTACCTATATCATCTGCTCACCATCCTGGTGAGAGACACAATAGGAATAGGAAAAAGAACAGAGCATTCGTGGCACCTCAGTGGCGCTGAGTTTAATTATCTGCCATAACTTCATCATAATCTCCCTACAGTGCATTGATCAACCTCCATCCTAAATCAGCGATGATATCCAGGCTACTATCACAGAAAGTTGTTCTATATTGAAAACTTCGAGACTTCTTTTCAGTTTAAAATTACTTCTGACAAATATTCAACTGGCGTATGTGCCACCACACTCCTAATTTTTAAATAGGTCTTTGACTTCTCGTTATGCTTGCTCTCCTGTATTTATAAGCAGCAGCCATACACTCTCTCCAGTCTCCTGAACTGAAGACTGACGTGAGACAGACGTTCTAACATTTTCCATGGAACATGGATCATTCATTCCTCACCTCCGCTCACAAAAGCAATTTGAGCCCATAGCAACTGGGGGCCTTTTTAACCAGGTGAGGTAACAGTGGTGCATTCTCACACTGAGGGATGTTCCAACTTTTTTTGTGCCAAGGTGGTTCACAAAAGCATTTAACAAAGTCTGTCCCCAGTGCTGACTAATTCTTTGACAGCTCCACTAGTGCTGCACTGGTGAATGTGTTTCCTTCTCAACACAAGTCCTTAATATCTCCCTTTTAAGCACCTCTGTGTATCCACATTATAGTTTTTCTGCCTCTCCCTACTTTCTCCCCTTGAAGGCGTCAGACACATATGACAACAGTGACGGAGGCTGTGCAGAGATCTAACTCACCCACACCAAATACAAAGAAAATCATCAGTGATGTGTTGCAGTACCTGCTGTTGGTAAGCTAGGAAAAAATTTGGGCCTTTTTTATGTTTACCTCAAGAATCTGCTTCCCACACATTTGTCCTAAAGTCCTGGCTAGTCTAATTCAACATAATTCGTTCTTTGATAAATTCTTGAACTTCCTAAATATTTGACACTTGCTATGCCATCACCTCATGTCACAGCTCCCGTTTTTATAGATTTTGCTATCAGACATGAAGTTTCATGAGCTGGTTCTCCTTCCAGATTTTTTTTTTTGGTCAAAATTAACTAAACCATCTTGAGAGCTTTGCTTTACACATTTTACTTTGACTGTAGTAGTGTCTATTTTCATACTTTTGATTCTGTCCACATTCTCCCTTTGTTCTCAAAAAGTCATCCTAACTTAAAAAATTAAATATATTAATTCAGGATTGCCCTACCTGCTTCATATATTATCTCCATCCCACCACCAGCTTTGCTTTTTCCTGTATAGTATCCCTTTTTTTTTTTTTTTTTTGCCCCACAGCAGGAACAACCAATTGATTTCAGTATTACCAGTAGTTCTTAACTCTCAATGATTCCTGGAAATGTTCACTTCAAGCCTGACTTGCCCTCTGTGATATAATTTGTTTCTTTCCCTACATCCTATTCCTTTTAGGCATAATTTTTTGGTAAATTTCTCTGGAAAAATCTAAGTTTTTTCTTTGGGAGAATACCAGATTCCTTACACTCTCTTCCTTTCAGACTTTCTGTGCCTTTTTTTATTTAGTTGCTTTAGTTTATCCATACTTGTTCTTTGAAATTCCGTAGTCTTATTTACAGAATAACTTTAATTTATGCTTTCCTTTACTGTAAACTGAATCACTTAAATTAGGAGCATAAAGAACAAAATGCTTACCAAATTAAAAAAAACATTACCACGTTTTTTTGTGGTGCTAAAAGTTCATTAAAAATGAAAACACAAATAATTTTTAATTTTAGAGTAAGTTTATCCTATTTTGGCTTTTTTGTAAGACAATACAACTGCTCCAAACTGAAAGCCTCTGCATTTGGCTTTCATCATGGTATTCTCTGAAATGAATCCCTCTAAAATCAATGATGACTGAATCGATGAATGAAAGTCAGGATGACTAATTACCCAGAAAACTGCTATTCAAAGGGATCACAACTCAATCCCATAATTAACAAAACTCTAATTTGTTTCTATCTGTTAGAAAATAAGACAGTATGGGTTTTCTTCTCACCAAAATCAACAGATAATCCAAGATGAATTTTTGAGCACATTGTATACTTTACAGGACTGATTAAACACCTTTGTTAATTTTGAATTCTGACAGTACTAAGAGTTATTTTACATATGCAAGCAGAAGATGTAACATTCTTCTATTGTAATAGTACTGCATGATGCAGGCAAAATATTTTAGGAAATTAATAATAATATTGGCAAAATATTTTTTGAGATTAAATTTCAATTTTCAACTTAATCACTGCTTTAATTCTTTTTGTGGGACTGAAGTTGGTAGAGACAGAAAATTGCTATTAGCCATAATCTGAGTGAAATAATTAGATGATCTCTGTCAGGCACATTTTGGCAACTCCAAATGATTCCATCAGCTGATAGGCTTACTGCCAAACTGCATTAGTTTTAGAAACTGGAAACAACCAGCTCCTAATTTTAAGAAATGATCACCCATCATTAGTGTCCTTGAAAACACCAGCAGAGAAAACAGGTCTGGGCGAAGAACAAAATATTCCTGCATGAAGCAGAAATAAAACAACAAGAGAGAACCTGCAGAGCTAAGATTTTTCCAGGCTCATGTCCGGTTCGGAATGGAATGAAGGGATATTTAGTATAAAATCCTAATCTGGCCACATTTGACCATTTGTCCACAGAGAACACTATTTAGAAACTAAGTTACGAAGTTGTCACCTGGTGCATAAATTAAAGACACTCTTATAAGTCTTAAATGTTCAAGTCCATTGCATGCTTTATAAAGCAACGGACTTGTATAATAAATCTTAAGCTTTAAAACTACAAAAGAATTCTTCATAAATTAACTAGTTGTTCCACTTCTTAAATTAGTCCTGAAGCAAAGACATTTCAAATTTGGATATACAATCATACTATTAAAGGTAAGGGAACATCACTGTGTTTTCTCCTGAACTTCATACTGTGACTAAATGGTGACAAAATTCTTCCGAGAACTTCTGTAGAAGGCATTCTAGGCAAGAGTCCCAGTTCATGTATGTTTAATAAAATTATTAAGTATATTTTGAAAATATCTGTGTAACAAGGAAAAATACCTAAGAAATGGATCTGACATGACAGTTGGTATTATTTTTTCTTGCCAAATTAAAGGCTTAAGTAAGGTAAAAGTAGGACTCAAATATCCCTTTCTGGCTCACATGTGGCACTTTGTAGGTTAAGCAAATCACTCATTCAAATGAGAAAGAACACAAAGCTGGCTGGGAGACTGCACCGAAAATGCACTAAATACTACAGAAGCCAAATCATAACCTCAGGCAATCCCAGGCTTTTCTTTATTAGTAATTAAAAAATAATTATCCTTTTAATAAACAAGTCTTCCCCTCCAGATTATCTAGCTGAAAAAATTCCAAACTCATTTTTCTCAGCCTTTTTCTCTCTCTTTGTGCACTGGACCAGATCTTACCACTGTAACTCAACCAACACTATTGCTTATACCAGACAGTAGTTTGGTTTCTAGTCCCATAATGAAGCACCTGCACTCTTTCTCATCCAAAAAAGGTATAAGCGGAATTCTAATCTGAATGCCATCCAGAGATGGATGGTATTCCTCTTTTTTTTTTTTTTCCTCGTGGAAACAACCATCCAAACTTTTTAAGCCTAGTTTTCAAAGGCCACTGTGTTTTCATAAAGAAGTCATTATTCATTTCAATTATCATTTGTTTAAAGGAAGAGTGAAGAAGGCTGCAGGTTTGCAACCAAGTCTTTCTGCAGCAAATGAGTCATTAACTTCATGAACAGCGATAAGGAAAGTCTTGTTTTTAATGGTTCCTCATATTACAGCTGTTTCATTCGCTGGTCTCTGCCTGCAGCTTGGATGGTGTCTTTAAATGCTTCCTCCAGGACTTTTATAAACCGCAGATGAAGTCAGTGAGCATCGCTATTCCCTTTTATGTCTGCAGCTAAGAAAATGCTTGGACATCTGCTGAACAAGCGGGCTGGGGCTGTGCTGGTGCCATGGCACTCAGCAGCTCACCCAGTCCCGCAGCACAATAATCCTGCACAGGTATCAGCAGCTCGGACATCCCCGGGCAGCCACCGGCTCACCACACAGATATTTGCTCACCTGTGTTGCTTGATGGGCTGGGTTCCTCTGTCAGGAGACAAGGCCTCTGGGAAAGACTGAGGGCCTGAAAAACTAGACTCCATAACTTTGTGCAGAATAGGCCCCGGATGCCTATCTGGTTTTGAATACTGCAGCAGAGAGAATAAAATTAATTAATACTCAAAAGACGGAGTACATTGTTGATGCTATTCAATCTGAATTCATATCAGAGCAGGGTAAGAAGTGCTCTAGTGCATTTTAAAATCAAAATTAGGCATTGCAAGTAATGCATTCATTCAGTATTGTTTACACAGCAGAAAGGGCTAGTACCCATTATCCCCATTACGTTTTCACATCAAAACACTGATATCTGCATGAACAGCAAAATTATGGACTGATCTGCCCATAATGATGGGAACACCGATCCCTTTGACTGAAAGCCTGTTTTTGTGCCTGTCCACACAGAGACTGAGATCACAAAACACATCTCAGAGGACAGTCAGCAATTTCTTGGGTCTTTTGGCGATTTCAGTGAAACACTGCATTCATCAGCATGTACAACCATGACAACCGAACTGAAACAGCATTTCTGTCATCAGATAAGTAAGAAAAATATTTGAATCCTATCCGCAGAGCTAAATATGTCTTCTGAAGTCTGAAACTTTTGACCTGGGAATATCTGCACTAAGATGAACAGTGTAAACATAATTCTTCTTGTGGCAGGTGTAGGTGTAGGGCAGTCTCTGGGCACAGAGTGAGACACAAAGGCCTGCAAAACAGACACTAGACATAACAAGAACAGATTTTTTTCTTCTTGCTTTGTGACTCAACTGGAATTTCAGAAATAAAAAAGTCTCTGACCCTGAATGGAGCCAGAAAGTAAAGTACAGAAAAAGCTGCACTTGGGCTTGTAAGAAGATTCCACATTGTTAGTGGTTACTGGGCAATATCTCAGAGATATGAGAGGTTCACTCACATTTCCACTCAGGTATGAAAAATACAGCACTCTGCAGATATTCTACCTTGCATTGCAAGGACCTGCACTAAAACTAATTGGTCTGTTTTCCTTTCAGTATTGAGTTTGTATTTTTAGTACTAGACACTCAGATATCTATGTTAACTTTATAATAAATTGGTATTGTGGAAGTGATTACATGATTACATATTTCAGAAAGAAGAATAAAAATAATAGAAAAAAATCACAGTGCTGCAAAAAGCCATGCTATTATACAATAGTATAAAAATTCTTTCAAAATACAATTATTCGTAATTATTGTTTTTGTCTAACAAAAGACCAATAACTCCTTAAAACAAGAGAATTATTTTTTGATTCTCACTTATTCTTATCTAAATTTCTGTAGACTTCAGCAAGATCCAAAAAGAAAGTCATAAAAGTTTATTCTCTTTTAAAAATAGGTTACATGTATTTTTAGTCCTGCTACTCGGACTTCTTATAACCAATTTCTATAGATAAAATAACAGATCTTCAAATTTTTCTCCAGTGCTCTTCTCCCTCTTTCTGTTGAGTGAAATATCCATGTAAACAGGGTCAAAATCACTGTTTATGTGTTTCTGAAGGCAAAACTATGAGTGGCAATATGCAAAATGGTCTTGCATGTAGTAAACACAACTGAAATAATAAGAAGAAACATATTGCACTTCCATTTCTTTCAGTTACCGTGATCTTAGTTGTCACTTGTAAATGTTGTAGATAAAATATTCAGACAGAAATAGAATTTTTAAGGTACTCATGTCCGTGAAGGTTTTAAACTTTAATAGTTATCCTGCCAGCTGCAGAAATGAAACCGGCTTTGATTTCTGACCTGAATAAATCAATTTGAGCTGTGTAAAGAATGGGTTGCTAGTGCCAAGAAGCTATTTCTGTCCTTTTTTGAGTTTGTTCATGACACAAAATTGAAGGTCTGAATGGCCTATAAGACCATGAGTACGAAGAGAACCATGAAGAGTAGAGCTAAGCTGTGCCTTTTGCTACATCCGTGTTTCAGGTGGATCTGGGCTGGAGCAGTGGAATAGAGAGTTGTTCCTTATCACAACTGAGGAACACCAGGAGCCCAGAAGGTACTCTGATGCTGACAAGAAAACTGCACTGAAGGTCCAGCACCCAGCACCACCCAGCACAGCCTGCAAAGGGTGTTTCTCTCCCTAACTCAACATTTTTCCCCTTTTCAGATATACCACTTAATACACGATTACTGTAACAGTCAAAACATTCATCACAATGAAAATGTGAATTGCAGTCTAAATTGAGGGTGTGAATATACAGGGAATTTGAACAACATAATTGAACATATCTGGATAGATCACATTATTAATTTATTTTAATAGGTTTTAACACAGTTGGGTTTGTTTTTGTTTAACTTAATTCCAAGTGTCCCATCCATTCTCTAAAATAATCTCTGCAGAAAAATCAGCTGGTGCTCCCAGAAGTACAGTATAGATTATTCCCCAGCTGTATCCCAGCAGAGCTCATCCTGCTGCTTCCACAGCTCAGTTCTCAGCTGGGCTGAGCTCTGTGGAAGCCTCTGACTTTTGTGAGCTGCTGAATACTCAGCCATAATGGAGAATAAGCTGTGAAACACTTTCAAAGGGCTGTTCCAGTAGGTTGAAAGCATCACTGAAAGCTTATCTGTATTATCTGCGTATTTTGATGGTTTTATTGTCTTCTTGGTTAATTAACTGTTCTTTTTTGAGCAATTATTGAAGAATGCTGAGGCATATGGCTAAATAAAGAATAGCGATAGCTTTAAAAAAATATTTTGCAAATTTTCAATTTTTCATGGTTTCATGGAGAAAATCATCTATTACGTACAATTACTCAACTCTCTGACAATAAAATTCCACCCCCTGGCAGTTAATGTTAAGTGAATCTGTGAAGGCAGCCTGAGCCAGGAGACAAGAAATCATCCTCTGCCACTGACCTGCTGCA
The DNA here is from genome assembly GCA_013400975.1 of Atrichornis clamosus. Lineage (NCBI taxonomy): Eukaryota > Metazoa > Chordata > Aves > Passeriformes > Menuridae > Atrichornis > Atrichornis clamosus. The sequence goes on from WBMZ01012664.1 coordinate 188,192, forward strand.
TTACTGTGAGCACGTAATTCCTCCGCTCCATGCCTTGAATTCCCTGTTCTGAAACGTAGGACTCATGGATAACAGATGCCACTCAAATGCTACAGCACAGCTTGACACTGTTGTCCTAGTGTTATGCAAACCAAAACACCCATCCCTCTCCCTGGGCTTTACTTAGCTCTTCCCCCTCAACGATTTTCCCAAAATAGTAACAATGAAAGGTCCAGAAATACACGTGGCATTGGAAGAGCCGTGATGTGGGGATCCCATTTCAAAAAGAACCGAGAAGGCAGAGGGGTCAGCTTTAAATTACACTCAGAGAGGTTGCCTCAAGGAGAAAAAGAGCAGCGATTTTTCTGGGTGGGCTGACCTTGCACAAAAGCTCATCAGGTGGTACATTTAACATCCTTACTGCTCCCATATGCTCCGTATGTTTTGTTGCCAACACTGGGTCTAGACAGAGGACAGTAAATTCAGGTTTGTCTATTCTGGCAGTTCTTCCTAAGCAGTCATGCAATATAGAAATGGGAAATTTGTTCTTGATATTAGCTAACAGATCAAGTGGTAATTCGGGTAAAACCACAGAGTAATCCTTTAAAAGATTAAGTGTTGCTCAACATATATTAATTGCATTTCTATCAAAGTGACTGAAAACATTTTATTTCCTGCTGCTACCAACGAAAGGCAACAAGATGCAAAAAGAGCATTTTTGCCCCTTGTTATAAGAATTTCAGAAGCCTGCAGCTAGTGATTGAAAGCTACTAGAAACAAGTGTAGTGAAAAGTGAAACCACACAGTATAGCATGAAAAGCATATTAACCACCTCAGAGGGAAAGTGATGGAAAATTAATAGATCCCCTTGGTACCATGGGAGACGGTATTAAAAACCACAAAGATGAAAAAGGCCACTTTAAAAAGCCATGACAATTCTCAGAATCACTAAAGGAATGTCAAGGTTTCAGCTGCCTCTTTTTTATTCTTTTTTTTTTTTTTCCCCATGACATATTTATCAAGTTGTGAGAATTTAAAGAAACCCTCTACTAAAGGTGAAAAAAGGAGGTAGCAGTCAGGAGACATCCCCCCTCCTCCCATCCCCAGCATGGTGTGTGAAGGTGCACCAAACATTTGTCTTTCTGGGGAGGCAGGGTACAGCTGAGAATGACAATTTCCTTCCTTTTGCCTGTGTGGAGATCTAACTGTTTGCTGCAGCCCTGTGGTGCACAGTCTTTAAATATCTCTTGAAAAGAGCATAATCTCTTTGGGAAGGGGCACATAATACTTGGAAGTCCTAGGTTTCATGCATTAGGTGAAATTAATCTGAATCTCCTGTGTACCTCAAAGATCCTGAATTAAAAACTGGCACATCTGTCTCCTCCTGGCTGAAGAATTATAGCAAGATTACCAATGCATTAGTCTCTAAATCCAAGAGGCTAGAAAACCTAGCAAGAAAAACCTAGCAAGAAATTAAGTGTATTGCTGCCAGAATATTTGGGAAAAGCAGTGGACTTGAAGGAGATTCAGGAAATCCTAGGAGCTTTGTTCAAACAGATATTTATGAATCCTTCTTACAGTATACAGTATTTTCCATCCAATCTGTTTCTCAAACAAAATAATGAAACTGCTACAGAGAGAAAGACTTGTTACAGGTGAGCACAATTACCAGCAATGAGCAGCAGGAGTTCAGAGAGGACACAGCTGTCCTGACAAAATCCAACCCTTTATTTCACTTTTCAGAATCACAACTGAGCACAGGAAGGGAGTGGAGGAGATGTAATACATTTGAGTGGGGGAAGAAAAATTACTTCACTGAGATTGGTCAAGCTCTTTATAGCCACAAACCAGTCGAAACATTGTCTGCTCTACCCTGGACCTTGGGAAATAAGTTAAGCCTCTTTCTAGAGCAACACAACATTTGGAAAGATAGATGGACCCTTTACTAAATAGAGCAACCTCTGAGTCAAAAGGTGATGGTTTTTTTTGGAAAAGTCATCAAGAATAAGGAACCTTATGCAACTATTCTCAAGTCTCCACAAAAGCATTCTTCTCCGTAGAAGAAAGAAATGTGTGAAAAGCCTGAAAGCATCACCAGGTCTATTCAAAAGAGACAAGAGAAAAATACAGGAGAATCTTCTAGGAAAAGACAGAAAGGTGACATAAATGGGAAAACTGTCTTGCTTGTAGGAGGAGCACGTGGAGTGGGAAAAAAACAGCTTCCAGGATTACATAAACTGAAATGCCAGACTGGAGGAGGAGTAGACTCCAGAAAATAACTGCCTTAATTTATTTAAGTTTATTTATTAGTTCCTGGAAATGAAGGGAACTAAGATTTCTCCCCAGGCCCAGCTGCAGATGGGAATGGCAGAAGGATCACATCCAGGCTGCTGCCTGGTCCCCTTCCCACCCCACAGATATGCCCGAGGTAGATCTCTGATCTCTGAGGGGAGTCACTCAGCCATTCCTATGAAATACCTTTTCTAGGTTCCTTTTCTGCTGCCTCACCACACCCCCACCCTTTTTTCCCCCTCCGATCGTGCAAGTTTTGTAAATATTTCATGAGCTGCCTGCATGAGTCCCTGCACTAAAATCTTCCTAACAATAGAAACCAACAATAGAAACCCTGCACTGTTATGCTATATCCTGCACAAGGTCATTCTGTTTTTCTTCCTTACTATCTTTGCTCCCAAAGGGAGAATACGTTAATGGCAAGGAGAAAACAGCTGCCTGCAAACAGCCACAAGAACAAGAACATGGTGTGTTAGTTACCAGCACAGATAATGTCAGTCTGGACAGCATTAAAAACTGAAAAGCAAATCTGGATTAGAATGGTAAATATAATGATGGTTTTCAATCTCTAATGTCCAGAATCTACAAACTGCTACTTTAGCCATTATGACTATTGTTATGGCCAAATAAAATGACACAATATTGCACTGAATTACAGTGAAAGACAAAGAACATACTGTTAACCAAGGCTTACTTTATATTACAGAACAAAAGGATCATGAAACTTTACCTTTTGTTGCCATCATTACAAACCAACAACACTCCCAACAGCTTTTTTTTTTAGGGGCTAGAAATAATATAAGACTGAATGAACTGCAAGTGAAGCAAAAAATTGCACGAGGTTCCCCAAACTGTGATTTTGTCGGTTTAGTGGAGCTATCTTCCTTCTTGAAAAAGTAGATTTTTCCTCAATCACAAAGTGTATCATGAGTGTATAGAGGAGCACCACAATGGTGTTTCTACAGAACTTTTAGTGAACCACAAGCAATGCTCTGACAACTTCTCTGTTATAGCAGGGAGGTTCTGCTTTCTCTAAATTGGTTAAAAGGGCTTATATTTATCTCTAAATTAATTTGATGTACACCAGGAGTTGATAAATCTTTGATTAAGTGGGCATGAGTGCTCACTTTTGCTAAACTCACACTATTTTGATAGAATCTGGCAAATAAGGTAGTCGTTCCTTTATGCAATGCTAAGATACTTTTTTTTTTAAAGGAGTTAATAATTTAAAAAGGTTTTAATACATCTTTTATATTTTCCTATTTTATTTCTACCAGGATCCTTCTCAGTTCTTCCAAAGACTTTGTTCAAAGTAAGACAGCACTGATTGTGTGTGACCAGGGGAAAGAGAATGACATGTATTGGAAAATATCTTCCATTGGTTGTCTTCAAGTTCCTTATTGCAAATACGATTTACGTATTTCATGATTGTGAGGCTGTATGAACTTACATATCCTTATATACAGAAAATGACTAAATAAATTCCAAATGTAGTTTGAACATACTAGTTTCTTTCTGTAAACTAAAGTCCCTTTAACTAAAGACCCAGAGAAATGAGACCATCTGCATGGTCTTCCCTTGGGCATTAATTTACGTGTGTAAGTTTAGTTCTAGATTTTGAATTTACTCTGAATTAACTGTGACAAATCTCTATGTTTTTTCATGCAGGGTCATAAATTATTGGAAGACCTGACATCACTTAGCTTCAAGGACCCCCACGACACTTATAGACACATATGAGCTAAGGTATTGCTGGAAACTATAACAGCAAATTCCACTGCTGAATGTAGAGCAGGGGGCTCAGCAAAGTCTGTTACATGAACAAAATGTACCAGTATCCATTGAAATAACTTTGGAAAAAAATCCCTGCTTTCCATTAACAGGACCAGTAGAACACATTTTATGGAAGAGGTGAGAATTGTGGTTCCCATTGCTCAGATGCTAATAGCAGCATGACGATGTGCTGCCATCAGCAGCAGGAACTCAGCCAGGCTATTAAGTGCTGTAGCTGGCAGGATTACTTACATTTTGCAGCTGGACTTGGCTTTGTGCCATACACTCCGACTTTGCCATCATGCTGGAAGCATTTAGGCTGTAGGTTTTCCTATTCTGCGTTTCTTTCAGCTGTTCATGAATTTGCTTTGTTTGCTTCCTGCAGAGAGAAATAAAATTCATGTAAGAAAGAGCTAGCCTGATCTTCTGTTATAGCCACGATACTTTTATAGCCATAGTTCCCTTTGTTCCAAACTTCCCCACATCAGATGAGCCAGCTGAGCTAATTCACTAATGTCTCATATTTCAATGCAGAGGTCGCTTCCTGGCAAGGCTTAAGAAAGGGGGAAAAAAAATAAATCTCTTCTGTTTTAAAATATCTTCTATTCAGAGATTACTACAATAATATGTTCATTGTTTTAGTGCAGAATTTTGTAAGGTCATCTGTTGCGCATTTAACAATAGCTTGCAAGTAAGTCTGAATAATAAAAAAGCATTTTGCTCTGATTTGCAAACAAGATTTTGGCAAATCAAACAGGTATTAGCCCCTGCTGGCTATAAAAACTGATGAAGAACCAAAGATTTCTGCTAGCTGATTAGACTTGACCCATAACCCATCTTGTATAGAGCAGCTTTTGCTTACATGTTTAAACCTGGAATAAACATCATTCTGGCATCTGAGGCTGTGTTTTTGATGTATTATACTATAATCCACAATGTCAGAGCTAGGAATATCACTGGATGAATCCCTTGCATTATTCAGGAGATAACTATCCTTTAATAAAGACTTTGTTTCTGCCACACTATATTGACAAACTGAGTTTTTAAGTTCTGTACATGATAGAGGATATGAGACAGCAAACTTTAAATATTACTTTTATCTGCTGCAAAAAGATGTCTCAGCTGTTCAAAAACTGTTAACAAAATACATTTAAGGTCTTTTATCAGTCTCTTTTTTTGTGTATGATAAGCTACATTGTCTGGGACTATCAGTTTTAAACAATCATAAGAAATAACTTCACAATACTATTTTAATTCTTTCTTTCCTTCCATCCCCTCTTCCTTTTTCTCCCCAGAAGATGCATCTCCAGCAGTGAAACTACAACGGCTTTGGAAATCACCCAGGAAGGTCAAGGACTCACCAGTAGCAGTATTTCATTATGCTACCAGCAGGTTTTGGACAGCAATTGGTGCTGAGCCAGATTTCAGAAGGAAGCGATTTCAGAGAAGTGTTGATAAGAGATAAAGAAAATACAGCCTTTCTATACTGAAATTTAAATTTTAGCAAAGAAGCTTCAGCAACGTTTTGAAAAATTTCTGATGATTTGCTGCGAAAGCCTTATGATATCATCAAGTTTAATAGCATCTTAATTGAGTCAGGTCAGTGAATCTGACACTGAATGAAGTATAAAAGTAATTTTAATTTCTAGTTCACAGTGGAGTCTGTGTCTGTGGCAGGAAAGTATAAGAAACCAGGGGAAACTGACTTACTTATGTGGTCAATGGGGAGCCTGCGAGAAAAGAGAAGTTCCCTCAGTATGACAGGAAGTGGTGAGAATTATCACAGTTCAGACAATCGATTTGAATAACACCATTTTTAACAGTTTTTGAATTCCTTAGTTTTGATTCAGCATGGCACCATGTAAGCATTTGCTTAAATTCAACAGATTGTAAGCACCTGCTTAGAAGTATTTGTTGTAGCACATTTTCTGAATACAGGTCATAAGCTACAACAAATACAGGACTCTGTCAGTACCTCTTAAGCTTTCTACTTACATCCTATTTAGAAACAGCAGGGCAAATGAAAAAGAACAAATTTACATTGAAAGAATGTTACAAATATGAGTGGCATGTTCTGAGTATTGCTAGGAGCTCATAGTTATAAATAGGGGTAGGTGAGGAAATAATTTCTCAAGCACAAAAACTTTCAAAATTCTTCCTTAGCCAAAACTTGTAAAGATAATATTGGAATAATCTGAATAGATATATAATCTGAAGCACTATAGTGTCAAATTAAATTCATCAGTTGAATCTGAAACATCTCTTTTAAAAATGTTTTTAATATATACTAATTTTTTAATGCAATGAAATGGAACAATTTAATTTGTAAAATGTCTAAAAGAGCTTTCTAGCTTCTCATAAAATTCCAGGGGAGATTCATAAGAGCAACTTTAGCATCTTTATGAACAACTATTTTCTGACCACCTAAATTACATACACTGAGGAAATAAGCATATCTATTCCTATGTCCTACTGGAAAACCAGCTTCTTGCATGTTGGTCTCCAGAATGGTTATGGAACATTCAGGAGTGGAGACTTCATATAAGGTATAAACAATGATAGCAAAATATGATCACAAGATCAGACTCTGGGAATCTCTCCTATACATACAAAATGAGAATTCAATCAGGAAAATAACAAAACAATTTTTGGATTTATTTAGAAAAATAAAGAGTTGTTTCTATGTATGCAAACACGTGTAAGTAAACTGAAATATTCAGCTTCACTACTGCAATCTTTAACGTTACAACTGAGATTCCTGAAGGTAATTTGCTGAGAAAAACAATCTAATCGTGAATTTCCTTTTATGTTCATGCACCTAACATTAATATTAGGTTTATGCATATTCATTTTGCCAAACTATACGATGCATAGCTATAAAACTAGAAACTATTAATAATTTAAAGTTACTTGCTGATTAATAAATTTACTTTATAATTTTTGTTTTCAGAACAAATGGGCCTTATGTGTTCTACTTTAGAGTTATTTGGCAGTGAAGTGTTCTTACTTCAGCAAGAAATGAAGTCACCAGTCATTTGTAAAAGTCTAGGCTGTAAAGAGCAGCCCATTACTGTACTCTTCGTCTGTTGCTAACACTTCCAGCACTTTCTTGATTAACCTAAAAGGAATAATTGGAAGGGCGTAGAGTTTAATTATAGTCCTAAACTTCCTCAGATTGAATCTATTTTAAAGAAGGACTTTTAATTCAATGGTTTGTAGGGAAGTGCCCATTTCTAGCAGCTGGTATTATAGAATTGTCAGACTAAGAAAGTGAGGGTCAGGATCTTCATGGAAACTTTTTTCTTAAAGGGTGCCCTATTCAGAGTTTCTGCATCTGTTAGCAATATTTTAAATTTTTCCTACATCAAATGAAACACCCAGACTATCCCCCATGCAGGAGGAATGCTTTGTAACTCTTAAGCATTGTCAAGATCCATATGCCTGATAAAGAAGCTCCTGAAAATCTGCTGACTAAAAGCTAACATATGATAAATGCTGAGGTACTTTAAATCTGTTGGTTTTTACACCCTTAAAACACTGGCCAATGCCACATTTCAATACTATTTCACGTGGCCTCTGTGAGACCCAGTCTAGAAAGTCTTTTACTTTTTGCACAGTGCCAGATGGAGTCACAGCCGGGGCGTTAGGGATCGATGGGTCTCTTACCATTACTCTATTCACATATTGTGTAAGACCTCCTGGCTGAACTGGAGGTGCTCATTTTCTCATAACTCTCCAAAATTCAGTTCCCAGAATCTGGCACAAGCACACTTCAACCCTCCTCAGTAACTCTCAACTCTCACATTTACAATGCAGACAAAGCCCCAACCCCAACACCCGCACCTCCTCCTGAGTTGTGACGCACTATTGTCCTGTAAGTTCATCTTTGAACTGTTATTGCCACTCATTTTCAGACTTAGCTTTCCTCACCACCTCATGGTGTCTTGCAGGCTGTTCCAACCCAGCTCTCACCACTCACAAAACCAAGAGGGGCACTGTGAATAACAGAGGGGCATTTTATTCACAGCATCCTGTGAATTGACTGCATGTTCTTCCTACTGACAATCCCATTCTGCTTCTTCTGAAACTCTCTTCATCAGCAAAACCCCCAAGCCTTTCCAGGAAGATTCTCTCTCACTCTTTCTTCTGCAGATCTAAGATGCACAATGACATTTCTGTTGCAGTGCCAAAGTGGCTGTCTCCGCTCACAATTTACACTACAAGGAAGGAGCTTGCAGAGAGGAACTGTCCTGCCAGTCTGTCCTTCGCAGCCAGCATTCCTGTCATACTGGATGTCCAAAAAACAATTAAACAAAATCCCTCAAGACATTACAACAATTAGGAGTATTTAGAAAAAATGTGAACCAACTCAAATCTTCACTCAAATAATACATGACCTACACCCCTGAAGTCTGAGGGGAAGAAGAAAAGGGAAAAAAAGACGGTGAATTTTCCAATTTTTTTTTTAAATAGACATGCCAATTTTAATTTTTTTCTAAATGAAAAAGAGTTCTCATTAGATTTCCTAGCCATTAAAATAAATTTGAGAAAGGGGGATTCAGATAAGCATCCAAACTTTCAATAGTTCAAACTTCCACATTTCTGATGCTTAGCCACCCTGACTAGCCTCATGCAGGTACTTTTTCTGTTGATATGTGTTCTCCCAATTGCTCCAGATGGAACAGGAATGAAGGATGACAACCATACAGAACGTATTTGTAGATACAGCAGCACTGATAAGCATGTCATGTAATTGCTATGAGGTTTTTGCAACTCAAATTACATACAAAACAATAAATATTATAAAATAATGTTCAGTTGGGAAGATAGAAGAATAGAGTAGACAGAATTTCACTTGAAAATAGTTCAGTACAGATGATTCCACTGCACTTGGATAGGTCAAAATGCTTCTGTGTTACAGATACTCATATGCAACTTCATCAATAGGTTGCTGTATTAGCCACAGGTTACAGATATCTTCAGAGAACTTGTTTCTGCATTTTTAACTTTTCTTTTGCTCTTGGCATACAGAAATAAAAGGGACATTCAGGGATATGAAATGCAAAAAGGAGATGGTATGTTTAAACTGTCATTTTCAAAAGCGGAAAGTGATTAGCACACTGATAGTAAAAGACACAAAATTATTAGTGTCAAAAGAAGAACTGTAAATGACACAATCTATTCTTTCCTGATGTCAGAAAATAGAAATGAGAACCCATATTACTGCTGTTTACTTGTTTGGGGGACTTAGTGTAGCCATGGGCAACTGTCCTAGCCTGACCAGAGGTAACAATAACTTCAAGAGGAGGGGAGGAACTGAAGAGCTCTGAAGCCGCAGGAAGGACAGAAGGCAAACAGCAAGCACAGCAGAGGAAGGCTCTTACTTTGCTTTGAAGTAGAACGCTGCACAGAGCATGCCCACGACGACGATGCCGAAGACGATGCAGGCGATGGACAGCACCTGGCGCTGGTACACCTCCTCGCTCTCTGCCAACAGCAAAAGGCAGCGTTAGGAAAGCCTCAGCAAACAGCACTGGCAGCAAGGGGATCAGCACTTCGGGGCTTCTCTAGTGATGGACAGATACTGGAGGTGTGGGTGGGCCAGTTCCTCCAACAATCCATTCCAACAGAATGGATGCTTCTCCGAACCTCTCAGCTAGGTAAGGTTCACAGAGTTGTGGCCTCCTAGGAGAGTTTTAGCAAATGGCCCCAGTACACTCTGAGAGATACATAGTAATGAAAATCAGGACAGTTTAATCTTTTCTCTGCCCTACATGCTATTTTTCAGCTTTTTTAAACAAAGGTTATACCATCAGTAGGATAGAGCCCTAAAACCATGGAGGTTTTCTGGCTTAAGGAAAGAACCTTCAGAGCTCTTGCAATGTTCTGTGGGAGTCAGAGGTTTTTTTTAGCTACTCCAAAAACGTAAGGGTTTTTTTATTTGAGTGGTGATTACAGTCAAGCCTTACTCCCATGTACTGAAGCTTAAGCAAAACGTACCACAGCAAAAAATTAACTCAAGAAACTTGGATGAAACCCAATGACTACTTTGCTACAATGCACCAGATATTGCTTTGATAGGCATCTATTTTTTTAAAACAAATTGCCTTTATAAATATCATAATATTCTAATTAACTTTAAAACAGGAACAGAATGAAAGTAAAAAAAAAGAAAAAATCTAAAAAAGTAAGAGAAAACATTCATGACAGCAGACAGAAGGTGATAAGCAACTGGAGATTCACACATTCAATTCATCATGAGTTCCTTAAGTGTTCTATTTTATTTTTATTATTTCAATTGCTTTTCTAGTTCAAAGTGCTAACATGCTAAACAGATTTTTATTTTTTAAGATCAGTTTCCCCAAACATACAGACCAGTATTTTTATTCCCATATTTCAGGGAGAAAGCCAACATGTAGGATTACCAAAACACAGTACAAGCACTGTACACTGACAAAACTAAATTTCCTGTGTTGGAGATCTTCAGTGCAGACACCGCCATCAATATGAACACCAGACACACACGTCAAGTAGGTGGCAGTAGCTGCAAGTTTGTAAGTCTCAGGTTCATAACAAATATTGTATGACAATACCAAGGTGAATTTAGGCAAATACTGAAAAAAAAAAAATCTACACTTCAGTCAAATACTATCTGGTGTTAAAATGACTAAAAACTATACATAGTATCCTAATCAGCACTAATTATTCATTTCTCTAGAAAGAATATCACAGTGCTGTTACTAAACATTTTGAATGTTATATACAAGCATCTGTCTCTTGTAAGTCCCAGTCCTTTTTCGTAAGTTATTAAAAATAAAATTGCAAGTACCAAATCTTAATTTTTTAATTATTTGTCTACTTGCTCACTCAAACAACACCGCAGTCATACAGAAGCCATTTCTAAGACACAAAATGTCCTCAGCTTCTGTAGACATGTTCCTCTCATTTACATTTGAAATTCTAAAAGTTGTATTTTTAAAATACTGTCTTAAAAATAAAAAGAAGCAAATAGACTTTTTACCTTTCTAAAATATAGCTGGAAATGTTGTAATTCAAGAGGAAATCCTGTTCACATTGCACTAAAACTGATTCCAGGAGGGCTTTAGGCCTATTCCTCATTGAGATGTATAAAATTTGGATCTAGACAGTAAATCCTTACTAGCAGTGAACTAAATGTTTGATCGTTTAATGTCTTTTTTGTTTGTTTGTTTGATTTGTTTGTTTGCTTTTACTAGCTTGTGCAAACACAATTACCCACCTTCCATTTCCACTGTAATACACAAACCTTACAAATTTTGAATACTTATGTTGAGGTGCATCACAATGAAAATAATTCAAAGACTCTTCAGTTCAGCATTTGTTAACCTGTTCTGCCTGAGTACTGATTTCAGCACCTACTGCCTAAGCCACAACCAAAACATACATAGTTATCAACTGCAATTTCACTCAAACATTCCCTATAAATTTAAAAACCTATTTATTAAAATAAACTGATTTAAGTAATATGTGCAAACAGGCTTAGTTTTCATTTTCTTTCAACAGAAGTCCTCATTAAATATTTTAATTCTTTTCTTTTGCTATTTTTTTTGAGAGATGGAGAATTTACTGCAGCTATGCTCTTTTGTCAGTCCTGAATAGCAATCACTGTCTTGTTAAAGTTGTTTTAGAATATGTCTTACCAAGATAAAAGCAATTCAGAGACCAGACAATATTATCTTGCTCAAACAACTATGTGAAGATTTAAGTCTTTTGTGTGGTCAGATTAATCCCTGTCACTAGCTTTCAACACATGCTGATCAATATTTTCTTTCTTTTTTGTTTACTTTGTACAGTGCATATTTAAAGAAGTACTTATTGATTAACTGTACTTCATTTCTGAGACACCTTTGTTCATTTTTTTATATCCTTTAAATATTTATTTGTGTATTGGACTCCACCATTTTTTGTCTCCAACTTCTTTAAATATAATCAGGCATTTTTCCATTCTCTAATCTTCCACATTGGCTTTATTTTAAAATCACCTTTTTACTGACAGCCATGTACTCTGAATTTCTCTGCAAACTTTGAAGGTCTCCTCACGGTTGCCTGGATTTAACCTCACTATTGTGCTAAACACAGGTAGCACAGATGAGATCCTCTCCAGCCAAGGAGCACTGAAAAGGGCCTGAATCAGGGGAGAGCTGTAGCCAAGTACTGCAAAGTACTTGGGCTTTCATATAATATGAAGCTGTAGAAATTCAAAGTGTGAAAAAGAAAAGAATGGCAAATTCCTTCTTCTTAGCTGAAGATGTGCATCAACTTGTTCATACACGTATTTACATACTGAAACTAACTTCCCAAGGTAATCTAAAGTGTGACTGAAATGATAAGTCTCTCTTTATTCACATATATTCATATATTCCTTGTGAAGTACATCACCTCAATTACAGTCTGTTGAACTAAATACTCTCGGGAGAGGATTCCTTATTTAATGAGCAGCAAGAAAGTAGTTCTGCTAGAAACCAAAATATAAACTGCCGTGGAAAGTCCTGGATAATCCATTTGAGGATTAAGACTACAGAACGTGAATTCCACCAAGCATTCAAATTACAAAAAATACACAACCTCTACCAAAATAAATACAACCAAAGTGCTGAAAAGTAATGTAGGAAACTGTTTAGATGCAGACTACTTGTTTAATAAAAATTATGGAAAGAAAGGTCTTCTCAGAACATAAAGACAAGACAAACTCACATGGGACATGGAGCCTGTTGAAGGGCTGGGTTCCCACAGAAAAGCCCCCATTCACTGTTCCATATGTAGCCCATTGTCATTTATGCTATTGATTCTTTCTTATTTGCCATCCTGCTACAAAATTTTCTAAGCTTACCTCACACATTTGCTGCTATTATGAAACACAAAAAGACACAAAATGACAAAGTGACACATGGAAGCAAAGTCTTTTCCAGCACTCACACCACACTTAAATTTCACGTGTATCACTAAAAAAAGTACATGGCATATTAGAGGTACTATGGTTTGGGTTTTTTAATTCTCTTGTTCTTTAAAATTTACTCTTGCAGGCTGTTACCTCTTTGCTTTATGCATGTGGAAATACCCACTGAAGAATACACATAGATCTTTAGAGGATTAAAAAGTATAGGGTAGACACATTTATCTCATGATTGGTATTTCTAACGATATAGTAGTTTTTCTGCGTACATAAGCTGAAACCTGCCTCTGCTTTGTGACTTTATTATAGAAGGAAGAACACTGGTGCAAGGTCCTTGAATATGTTTCTAACTGTATTACTGAGAAAAAAATAATTAGATAATTAAAACTAATTATGTTCTTAGCACCTAAACCCACAATACCATTACAAGACGTAAACACCGGATCCTCCAGTTCTATTGTGTATTTTGAGTTGAAATATCTTCGAAAGGGATTTCAAATATGAAGAACAGCATGGTGCATGTGGCCTATGCAAAACAATAACAAAGCAAAAATAGTAACTTTCCCCCTCACGCTTATTTCAACGGCTTTTGAATGAAATCTCAATATGGTCACAAGCATCACAGAGAATAATTACTGACTATTCAAGCCAAGCCAACTGAGAAATTGTGATATTTACGATACATATGCATTACTTAACCTTTGCTCTATGATGAAAAAACCACCACCCTGAAAACGAATAAATGTGCAGATTAATTTTTATGCTGCAATTTTTACTCCCAACCCCACAAGCACAAACCCTAACAGCATTCAGCAACCCCTTACCTTCCTCACTCCCTTCCCCTAAGAGGACCCACTCCACATTTCTGCAACAACAAGCTATAAAATAAATATGGGATGCCCTGTACCTTGTCATTGGTATGTATGAAAACCAATAGATTTCCATGTGCTTAAACCCAGCTTTTCCTCAATAGATTACAAGGCAGAAAGCAGACAGGGTTTGGGGCTTTTTTTTAGTCCCCATGCAAAAACTGAGCCATGCAGGTGAACTGGGCACTGTGACCTTAACTGTGACCTCAATTCCTTTCATTCCCTGACCATGCCTTTCCTGCCATACCTCCCAGCATGCCGCATGGCATTGGAATGTCCTGCAGAGCCAGAACCTCCACTTCTGAAGTGAACCTCAATAGTTTCATTTGGCACTTAAACTCTATTTGGTGTCCAGCACCCTCAAAGTCCCATAGATAAAAATGGAGGACGACTACATAGAAACCTCATACATAACATCAAGATTTCCAAAAAAATACAGATCCCCATAAGTTAAAAGAGAGTAATTATAGCATGTTTCTCAATATACTTAGACTTATGTGTGAGAAGTACTCAACTATATACAGCATTCTAAATTTATTTCATGAAGAGAATAAAAAAAGCCTGCATGTTCCACAAAATCTGTGATTGCCTCAGTATCAGACGTTCCACTCTCCCAAGAGTTTTCTCTATTCTTTCACTTGCCAAAACCTCCTGTACAGATTCTCTGCCATATGCTGTAGCTGGTGCTAAGGCGGAACGAAACAGTTCAAATGCTACAAGGCACAGTTCACAAATTTCTTCTTTGACCTTGGGTAAGTCAGGACCCTGGTTCTTTCTGTAACCACAAGGATATTGCCTCTTCCATTGCAGTGATTAACATGATAAAATGCAATATAAACATATTAACCTCCAAAGGAATGAAGTCTTTGTAAATACATGAAATACATAAAACCACCACAGATAATTCTGTTCCAACATCTTTAAGAGCATATGGATTACTTCACATAAAATATCATGTTTTATTCTAAATCTCAGATCCTTTTATACAACACTGTTTTGCTCCTTAGACTTTTGTCTGTCTGGGTAGAATTTCCCTTTTAAAAGGGGACTCAAGACACTTAGGGCCACAAATCAGAAGTGGAAGTTTTTATCGGCTATCATTTACGGAAAGGACAGAGTCAAGGTTAATTGCACAGATTCCCATTTCAAACTGGAAACAGAGCAAGCTGACTTCTGCTGGTAAAAGTTCATAAAACATTTCATAGTTTTGACAGTGATTCTCTCCTGGGAAGAACTGTTCAATAATTTTGATTGTAACAAAGATCAACAAGATCATTTTCTTCTATGAGTGGTACATTCACAGCAGAAGGATCGTAATGAAAGCAAAGTGAAATAGATGCAGCCCATTATATATTACAATTGCATGATATTTACATCACTTGACTATTGGCATTTAACACTAGTGAGATCATTTTCTGCATACACAGAAGACAGAAAAGGAAGGGATGAGTGCTGAACCCATCTGACTGACCTATTTTGAGTACTTGATTCTACAGCATTAATGTTGCATTGGCACTGGTTTCGCATGAGATTAAAAATGAAGTAATGGATTAAGTATGTTGTTATAGACTCATCATGAAAAGGGATGCAAAGGTATGCACTGTAAGTCTGAGCTCTCTGTTTTAGGTGGTGAGTGAAAGATAAAGTCTCAATCAAAAACTAATGAACAAAAATCTCAAATAAAATGAGCCAAATGCTGGAGAGTTATTGGCCAAAATAAAAAAAAAAAAAAAAAAGGAAAAAAGGAAAAAGAGAGACTAACCTTCCATAGGGATGTCTTGTGTTGTCTATGGTTACAGCAGGAGTGAAGGTGCCAATATTCTTAGTAAGTGCAACTTGTTATAAAGAGAAAATCTGAGAAGCACTTTTAAACAGCAAGATCTTAATTCTGAAAGTAAATTACTTTTAATTTGGGTATTCTAAGAAACTATCTTTTCCATGTATCTGCAGGGAACTTGGGAATTGAGTCAGCCAAAACCAGAACTCCAATCTAACAACTCTCAAAGCCATATCTATCTAGATTCACTGCAACATATTTGTTAAATCTTGGGCTTGAAACAGCTCCATAAGAAGCTAAGGGATGAGAGGTAGCTTTTTCCTTTTAAGAAAAATTCTCATTACAAGCTTTTTTGTATTGACAATTCACGAGTAAAACAATCTAATCCTATTACAAACTTTATCTATTTTCATTTTATATCTAAAATGGATGAGGTCAGTCACCAACAAAATTCACTACCTAAATCTCATCAGTTCTCTATGTGTGTGCGCTAATTTTCCTTGATGAAAGATTCAGTTTTAGCATTTATTACAGCAATTCTAAATTTCTCTAAGACCTTCTACTATTGAAAAAATACACCTAGTAAGCCAATCTGCACTACATTCCTATTATATAGTAATAAGAATTGAAATTACATATAACCTTGTTTTTTATCTTATTAATTTTTGATACAACCTGAATACACATTTTAGCTTGAGTTTAAGTATAAAGAAAGACAAATATGAAGGCCATTCTTCCTACCTCTCCAAACTTAATTTCCAGTCTGGATATAAGGGAAAAAAATTAACTGGTTAATAGAGGATGACAGTTAAAAATCTATAGTGATATTTTAGACAATGAGCACACTGAAAAAAAACTTATGATAAAAGGGGTAAAGCTGTCTAAAACTGAGATCTCTGGCAGTAATCCTCCTGCCTGAGGGCTGCCTGCACTTCTGCTAATGTGGGAAAGGGATGAGCAGCTAAGAAACAGCCCCCTAAGGAGCAACAGTCCCATGGGAGAGAAACTTGATAGCTGGTGGAGAGAAAAAGAATTCACTAACAGATCTGAAACATTTCATTTCTATTTTACATTAGACCACTGTTGAGGACATTTCTACTAAAATGCATCAGGGCACTGAAGAAATAGTATCATAGTAATAGGATGTGAAATTATGGGCAGAACAGCTGGACCTAAAGGAGATGAACTCTTGCCCTAATCACATATGAAAGCTTGCAGATTTGAGATACAAAGCTAAAGATTTGTGGAGGGTCCTCCTGGGCAATCAGGACTGCACACGGTCCCATATGCTGTGTTGTTCCTGCAACTGATCTCCAATAGAGAAAAGAACTGAGCAGCTCTTGGCAGAAAGAGCAGGGAAGCAGCAGGTATTTTCAAAGAAACTGTTTCCCTGCTCCTCAAAACACTACGTCATGTCTGAAATGAAGGGGGCCTGGGACCCTACAGAACACCTCTGGTTTTTTTGTCATTTCCTATTGTTCAGTGCTGAACAGTGTGCAAGCTGCACAATTCTATATGGGAGTCTTAAGTGTGTGTGTGGGGGGGAAATGGTATAGTATCCTGCTCCAGAATGATGACTCTCTCATTTTTCCTATCTTAAATTTTGGCTGCTTTTTGGCACATCTCTTCATCTTCTCTGATTCTGTTACCCTCCTTTCTTATCCTTATTTCTTATTCTAAATCTTAGAACCACACACTGGTCTGCACTTTTAAAATGTCTTTGCTATCATACTTTTTTCCTCGTCATCAGCATGAAAAATCATCCAAAGTGAAATTTCTGTTCTGCATTTATTTGTCTTGCAACATGACCTCCCATTTCTGTACAACCCATGCTGAGCTGAGCTTTCCAGCTCTCCCGAGGCCCTTGCTCAGCCACACTTTGTGCTAGTAACTGGAGGAAGCAGAGGGAAGGATATTTAGACACAAACTTCCTGCATGAGTTATTAGAGAGTTTATCAAGGTTCCCTAAGATGTATATATATAGGAACAAATCCAAAGAGCATTAAGTGCAATAGACACTGGATAAGTGGCATAATCATGTCCATAAAGACAGTTTCTGAGAAGTTTATTACATTAAAATACTATGGCTTTATAAAGTGATAGCATTCTTCAATTCTGCCTTAGCAATTCCTTAGCTGATGAGGATTGTTATTCCTAAGATCCTTAGCATCACTAACATGTAATATAATCACATCTTAATTTCCCAGCTGATGTTTTATTTGATCTCAGAACTTGTATTGCTATTCTCAACAAAGCCCTGTCACTGGAATTTCTCCCTATATCTTGCTCAATTGCTGGTACTGAACATTCCACTCAAATCTCAAGCTAACATCAGAACTGCCAAAGTGTATTTGACAGTTATTGTTGATGGCTACATTGTCAGAAGCTCACAGCAAGTCAAGCAATATCATAATTAAGAGCCATTCATTTTGACTGCTGCTGTTTTAACCAGGGTGCATTTATAGATTTTTTTACAAAAATATGGTGTGAGCAGTGACAGGAAAACCACAGAAAATGATCGTTAATAACTTGAAATATGTTTTGTTTTTCATACACTTAACCAGAAATGTGGTGTTCTGCCTGGAGGGTGAGGGCACAGAGGGTAAGGACAAGGGCTGAGTCAGATGCAGAAAGATGTGACCAGGGACACAGTGTTCCTCCTGAAGTGCTACAGTTCCTGAACAAGACTCTGTGGGCACAGGGCTATGTATTTACGCATTGTCTGCTTTTTGTGCCAAGCCTCACCTTCCCACAGGCCAGTGTTCGGGGATGGATGTGATGACAAGGACAGAGACTGACCGAGGGAGGCGGGAACGTGTCCTTCACACAGTGCCCATCTGCGTTCCCCCTGGAGCCACCCCCACTCAAAGCTCCCAGGATTAAAGGACTGTATTCTTGTGTGCTCCTTACTTGTTCTGCTGCTTTTCCCTGCCTACTCCATGAACCAGTGGAACTTGGAGACAGAGATCTGGCCTGGTGTGCTCTGTTCCTCAGCTCTACAGGTGCAGTGGCATCCCTCTCCGCTTGTCACAAAAATCCCTGTCAGTCCGGGCCCCATCACAGCAAGCGCATGTTTGCTCACCATCGTGACTACAACACTCAAGGCTGGACAGATGATCAGAGAGAAAAGTAAATATGGTGACTGTAAGCAGCTACACTCTTCCTTTAATCCTCCAGTCCTTTCTGCCAACATGAGGGATAATATCCAGTTGTTCATAGCGAGCAATGGCAGGTACTCAGAGTCTCCTGATGCGAGTAGCAGTGTTAAGACACAGTTAATCCCTCAGCCCACAGAACGTCTAGCAGTGCACTCCCAGCACTCACCCACGTGGAGGGATCTGCTTCATGAGTTTGGCAGTGGCTGCAGGTAGGCAGCAGCTGCCAAAGCCAAGCTGCTCGAATGCCAACGTGTCGGTGGTATGTGGCTGCTGGGACTGCTGCGTGCAAGCCTCTCCACAGCCCTGGGCTTCAGAGGGACTGGAGGAGGGGATGTCAATCTTTAGCAACTGGCATATTGCATGACTTCAATAACACATCCTAATTACGTTCCTAGTTAAACGGAAGTTCTTTAAGTACTTGAGAATACGAGTATTACTTATTCTTGTGCTCCTCTTCCTGGCCTCCCAACAGATATATACAAAACCCACTGTATAGCCCAATCTCTCTAGATTAATATATTTAGGTGGATTTTAAGCAAGTGCAAATTGTAGCTCAAAGGGATGCAAATACACGTTTAAAGGCAAGCAGGTATATGTACATGCTACGTAAACTTTGTACTATTCTTCAGGAGAGGATAAACTTGGCCCAGGCTCTCCTTTATTGAAAATACACAAATAAATTTTTTCTAATAGAATTTTAAAACTTCAAAATCCCTTACATAGCTTGATTTTTTCCCAAGAGTGAACAGACCAAGAGCACTCAGCCACTCCTCTCACAGCTTGCCCTCAAGGCCCTTCACCATCTTTGATGCCCTCCTCTGGATACTCTCTAAGAGTTTAATGTCTTTGTACTGTGGTGCCCAAAGCTGCACAGAGCACTAGAGGTGAGGCTGCACCAGTGCAGAGCAGGGCAGGACAATCACTGGAGGTTTCTGGCACCCAACCTGTTGACTGGGGAGCTCCTGAAGTATTTTCTGACTGCATGAAAGGGAGCAGCTTTACACAGTCACTCTATGGCAAGCTGAAGGACACATTACACCAGTGTCAAACGTTTTCAGCAGAAGCCTGTCTGGTGGTAGCAGCAATAAACATTTCCACACAGCCTGCCTGGGCGGGTCTTACAAGCCAGGAGCTGTCACACACGATAGTGAGTCTGACAGCACAGGGCAGCTTCTGATGTGCTTTGTAACATTTGTAACATTTCTGGTCATGATTTTAATCTAAAAACTGCAAATGGAAATACTGTGCCAGAAGTAAGCACTACCTCTGGTTCACCACAACATTTTAGCACAAAGCTCACTTTGCCAAGCAGTAGTGGCCAAGTGTTTTCTGACTCATGCTTTACACGACAGCAGTTTCTGTATCCCTCAGCCTCATGTCTATTAAAAATATTCACGTGACTTTCTGCGGCAGTCATGATAGACAGCTTATAGCCATAGGTCCCGAGCCTTGAACAAACATTGCTGAAACATCACAGCTCTGAGCACGGCTTAATGAAAACAATAAGCAGACTTGAAGAGGCTGAACAGAACAACTCAAACAAAAGCAGCTGAATAGCAGTAACTTGGCCTACCTGGGCTTGCTTGTGAACCAGTTTTCTTTCCTGCCTGGGTGAGAGATATTTTGAAGAGCTTGGGCAGGCTGACAGGGGGCAGGAGGCAATAGCTGCTGCACTGCCATGGCATGAAAGCAAAAGGTGAAAGAACACCAAAGAACAGACTGCAGAAGACCATGCCACTTACAGTCCTAAGGCTGTGGACAAGGTGTGAGAGTTCATGGAGCCATCTTTATGATTGCTACTGAAATTCCACACAAAAAGGTTTCCCTGCTGGCCAACCTGCTGTCTCTGGCTCCCAGTCATAGTTCTCTACCCTCTATCTGAAGTTACTCATACTTTAAAATTAGTTATCTTCATATTTTCCAGTGGCTTTAGACAGTTATGTCATTAATTCAGGAAAAATCCAGTTTGCAAAATTCTCAAGAAGGCAGTTGCGTAAAATCTCTGCACATCTTAATTGTCTTTGAATTTTTCCTTTGCTGTCAGGTGTTACAAAAGCCAAGAAAAATGTATATCCTTTCCATGTTGCTCTTCATACACCCTCTTTAACAGTTCCTATCTGTTTTGCTTCTCTGAGCAGGACTAGAGCAGAGATTCCTTCAGAAGACCTGTTTTTACTCATCATCCTAGTGGTGCATACATCTTATACCTGCTCTAAGGAACAATCAGAAAACAAAGTGATTCTTCAAGTTGCCAACGTATTGCCACCACCAATTTCATTTTTAACAATATTGTCAGAGAATGCAGAGGTGACATGCAAAAGTGGCAGTTATGAACTAAGAGAAATTAATTTAATAAAATGTCCCTAAGAAGCTAAGGATTTACAGATTCTTCAGTTGCCAGCAATAAATGAGACATCACATCTCAGCTGAGGTATCTTTTATTTTAAAAGAGTTTCATTTGTATATGCTATATATATAAGAAATGTATATATTTATATGTTTATACTATGTTAAGAGCTGGGAACCCTATTCAAGAACCTTTCAGGCTGAAACTCCTGAACTTCAATTCTTCTCACTTGCAGCTTTTATTAAATCTTGCTGTGTATTTTCACCTTGTTTAGACTCATTTTTGAGTTGGAAACATTTAAGAAGTGTTTTTTAATGGATTAATCTGGGAAATCCACCTGTGGGAACTTTTACACAGAGTAGATCAAGAATTGCTAGAAATAGTGGGACTGGTCTACCTTGCAACTTGTAAGAAAACAAACTAAAGAGTCATGACTGAGCAGAAACAGAATGTGCATGACCAACCATTACTATACATTAGCTGGAACAAGAACTGTCATTCAGATGTGAGCTGTCCTCTTACATTTTCTCTCAAATGGCTCTTATTGAACCAAAAATCAATTTCCAGGTATTTTTAACTGGCACAAAGAACATCAAAGGTTCCAATAATGCAGAATTAGATCTTAGAAAATACAGACAAAAGAATCAACTCCCACCTACGTGTTCCAATTAAGCCAAGCCTTCATTGATCATGCCTATTGGGAAACAATAGATTTTGGCTCAGTAAGATTATTTTCATAAAAGCAACTTCAATATTTGCCTAAAGCAGATGTTTTCCCAGGTAGAGGCTTGTGAATCCTCTAACAAGACATTTTGCCAGGATTCAGAAATGCTGACCAGGATGCTCTCTGAACACACTGTGTGTTTATGCTCACCTGTTTCCTGCTCCATGTTTCACTGTTAGCCGTCTCATAATGGAATTATGTACTGAGCCATTCCTACCCTAAACTTTTTTGTTTGTTTTTAACCTTTTGACAAAATCAGTATTATAATCCAGGTATTCTAAAATCAGCCTAAATTTCCGTAACTTTATGACCCAAACTATGTCCTGCAATGATTTCTGACCTGTGTTACTTGAACTGACAGAGAGAACCATGACTGACATCTCCATCAACTGCTGTAGATGCCTTCAAATTCATCCAGTCATGCAGGCCATTTATGGGATGTTGAACAGGAAGTGACTGTGTTAAACTGTATATTTTTGCTTCAGTGGATTCAAACGCATAAGGCAGTTGGTGGGAAATAATATAGGGGTTACTCTTATACTTGCAGTACATTTGTAACTTACTCTCATTATCACATTTTTTTATAAAGATCACTATGAATACTAAAAAAATGATATCCAAGATCTATTTATGGTAAGGCCAAATAATTGAAAAAGAACCCAATTATTTTTAGCAGAATAATTATACAAAATGGTCCTTTTTCCTCCAGAAGTTCTGAAAACAGGATAGAGAGGAGCTATTGGCCAATTCTTCTCACTGAAGTCCTTCTAACAGAAAAAACCCAATGTTTTAAATAGTGGAGAAAGATATGGGGATTTTTTCAGAAGAGCCCTTAAATTTTATTCTTCAGATAAAAGCTAAACAAACTGCAGTGAAGGCTGTCATCACTGTACTACCAGGCAGAGAAGAACCACAACCCAGAAACAAAAGGAACTTTGGAGATGCTTCTGAAAGAATCTCTGAAAAACTCATTTCCAAAACTTTACAGCTAACATCCAATATTACAAATATACATGGAACACTCTTCAGATGTAAGATCAAAATTTACCCTGAAGCAAAGTTCACCCTTTTACTCTGCCTAGCTTGGTGTTGGCTCACTATCAGGTAACTCTTCCAGAGTGTCTGGGAAAGGAAATAGAACAGTGAAATCATCCTCCCAATTCAGAAAAAAATCAGGGTGTTTTGAAAGTCTGTGTAAGTTCTGCTGAATTCTAGTGCTACTTCAACTATCTTGTTTGAGGTCTTGTGGTCTATGTGTTGCAATTACATACACATGTTAGGATTTTCCCTAAAGCTTCCACAATGGTTAAATAAAATTCTGATCTTGTTAATTAATCTTTAATATGAAATGGGTTAAAATTGACAGAACAACTTTGTGGCTGGCTAGGTACAAGTGATATAAAGCCCTCTTCGATGAATAATGGAGCAGAAACATCTGAGATAAAGAAAAGAAAGTCTAAAAGTTTAAATTCCTGTCTAGAGGTATTTGGTTTTGCTGCCTTTTATTTTTTATTTTTTTTTGAAATCCCACTTCCAGAGCCAAAGAATAAAAATTTTCAGATACCAATTAAGAGACACATGTAAGTATTCCTCTATTTTAGGGAATCAGGTAGAGTGGGGGATGAAATAACTAAAGATAAGTAGAAAGGATTTGAAGAAATGGCGAAAACTTGACTTCTCAGAGCTTCCCACATACATACTGGTCACTTAAAATGTTGAAATGCAACAGATTTCCGCTTGCATGTTTGAAAATTCAGTAAATGTGTTGCTATCCAAGAAGAGATGCTGAACAACACACACATGACTTGGACAAACATTAGCTTGTCTTTAAGACTGCCTGGAGCTACAGAATATGGGTTAAACACTAGGATTTCTGCAATAGGCTTGATTAGGTTTTTATACAGACACAAATACACACACACACCTCTCTATCTCTCAGTCTTTCTCAAGTGCTCCTGTTCCTCTGTGCTAAATCTCCTCTGGCAATATTATTCCATGACTTCCATTTGAACAAGTTTACATGACAGAAGCAAGTACTCGTGAAGAAAGCTCCTTCCTAGTACAATCAACACAAGCAGTACATTTCCTGAGAAAAGTCAGTGGTCCAAAGAGCCACTGGGGTTTTCCAGGGTAACAAAGTATTTTATTACCTGGAAAGCCTCTCAGGTTTAGCAGAAACAAAATAAAGGATTATGACAGACATCTCTCTTCAGAAAAAAAAATCTTTTCCTAAATAAACTCCAAAACACGGACTAACCAGTTCATGTACATATGTGTGTTCACTGGTACATGCACTGGTACAACATGACACTCTACTGTACCTTACTCTGTCTCACTTTAGTCTTATTTCTCTCCTAAATTATAAATGCTCTTGAAGGCAAAGTATCAACGAAGTTAAGTTTTGTAGGTGTTCAGGAGTATATAATCTAACTTTTTAATGCCTTCTAAGCTGCCTTATACCAAAATGTTCTATCTGCCTAGCTTGCAAAACAAAAGATACCTTGTTTTGTTATTGACTACTGCTCTCCACATGGGAACACAGCTTTCTGGAATAATGCAATGATTTATACTGAAGTACTATATGAATTTATTGCAACCTTTCTGAATGAGATCTTTGCCTAGTGTTAAAGTTAACAAATGTCTAACCAGATTTCTAATAACCTTATCTGCTTTTTATCTGTACAGAAAAATAGCATGGTTATATCTTATAACAACTAATTATAAGTATTTAATTATAAAGATCTTTTACACAAATCCTACCTATTAGAGCACAAAGATGCTGCTCCTAAGGGAAACATTACAAACCCCTCATAGTTGAAGCCATGTATATTCATCTTTCATTCAAACTTCTGGTTTCTGTGTAATGATCTATGATCTTTTAAAAAATAAATTAATAAACAACCACAATAATTTCTAATATAAAGGTAAAATCTGAAGCTTTTTCTAGAAAACATTATCTATATTTAGCTTTGCATTTAAGAAGTCAATTAAATATTTTTGCTTGGTTTGCAATAAAGCTGGGTCATTTTGATATAAAAGTCTTCTCAGGACACAAGCATCTTGTAAGACCTATTAACTCAACATAGTCCAGAAACTTCTTTTGATTTTAGAATTTGCTTTATTTGCTGTGACTGATAACTTTTTTTAAAATTATATATGTCTTTTCAGTATTGAAATATTGTCCCTAAACCAGTTTATAGAGTGATTCCAGTGAAAAACTCTACTGGCTGAAGAACTCTGTAATCTTCTAAGACCTCTTCAAAGACAAGAAACAATACCATCTGCTCCTCCCTAACAGGCACAAACTATTCTTTTCATACCCTAAAACTAGAGATTCAGCAATGCAATCAAATGTAAACAATTTTTTTTTGCTAAGATAGCATGACATACAAGGGTTTTTACATATTAAAAAAAATTCAGATACGAAATGAGGCAAAAACCTTTTAATGTTAATCAAATAGCCAAATGTCAGCAATAGCTTTGCTATTTAGCAGCTCATAGAAGCTGCAATGAAGAGGGGGAAAAATGTCTGAATAAATCCAATCCTAATAAATTTTTCCTCTTCAGCCAAATTGTACCCTGTTAAACTTTCTCTACTGAAACATTTCAAGTCTATGGGAAAATATAAATAGCACTATTAAATTATTTCTTTTATATATATATCTATATATAAATAAAATAATGCCCAAGCACTGCTCTCTGGACCACTGAATATTCTTACATTAAAAAAAAAAAATCTCCTCTCCCAAGAAAAACAACACAGAAAGAAACATTTCAGAAATTTATAGGTATGTGACATAAAAGGTGCTATGAAGAAAATGATTTTTTAGCCTAAACTGTAGCAAGTCTCAACAGGTAATAAAATACAGAGCTGTCTAAGTGAAGTGCCAAGGAAGGAGAACTTTAGACAAATGCTGCACTGGGGACATTTGGCTTTTTGTTGCTATTTCTGTGACGTTAACACATCGATTACAACGTTTTTCACTAATGAGCAGCAATTATCACTAATGAGCAGGTGAAATTATTTGGGAGATGCAGATAATCAATTTACTAGGTTTACCTGCAATGCATGGTAAGACTTGGATTGTATTGAACAGCTTTTCTCTCTGTTAATTGAAAAAAAAAAGTGAGCTTCCAATCCCAACCTCCACACTAACTGAAGAGAGGGTAAACACAGAGTTCATGTATTTTACTGAAAATTGTACTTTACATATATTTAGAGATACTTGCTATCTCATATCCTAATTATTTTTAATTTAACAGTTACTGCACTCTGGTAAGGTGTGCATCTCCTTCCTCTTTTTCTTCTCTCTTTTTTTTTTTTTTAATGTAAATGCTTTTCCCAAATTGGGTATTAATTTGTATGACCTTTTCAATATTTTTTGAAGAGCAGGTTGATAAACTCAAATTGTCTCAAAATATTTGACTAAAGAAAGAATTTAATTTACTTCAGTTGTATCAACTGCATTGCTTTCCCTGTGAATACCTACTGCTTCTCTGCACAAACAATTTTCTACAATTCCAAGTATTTGAAGCAAATTTTAATTTGGTTTTATTTAAGTTCCTATGAGAACAGGTGAATAAGTTTAATGGCACATGATTAATTCCTCTATAGAGCATCCCGGGGATAATGCCACTAGACCAGTGATTTCCATTGTTATGCTGCTACTCCACCTGAATACAATTAGGAGGAACTCGGCTGATGAGTAGAAAAAATTCAGTTCATGATTTAGGGAGCACTGGTTTATAGTGAGGATTTCAGGTAGGTGGTACTGAAGACATTACCCAGTTAGGTTTAGGTAAGGCACCATTCTGGTACCACGGGTAGTGGCATCCCATCAGCCCAGGTCAGATATTTTTAACTCAAATCACTGACTTCTTTCCAGGAGCTATCTGTGGTAAGAGCGGTAATACAATAGAGGAAGAGATTATACATAGAAAGCACACAAAAAAAGGGAATTATGTTCTATGAAATGTTTACTCAGCTGCTGTTAATGTTAGGAGCAATCTGGACATAGTGTTCTGATCACAGCCAGGGTTAACTGTTCACTGTTAACTCAACTGAATGGCAGGTCTCAGTACCTCTGATACAGGGAGATGGCTCAAGCTAAGTAACGAGTGAAAAACATGCACTCTCTGGTTTTGGTTTATGGAAGTTTTCAGTAAGCCTGGGCTAGTGGTATTTATATTAATCCTATGAATAATGTCTTTGATAAAGACCACAATTCTTAAAGCTTTGTGGAAGGCACAGTGACAAGAGTTAAAAAGTCAGAACTAGTGTTTATGTAAGTTATTGTCCCAAGCAGGGACACTACACTTTCAGCAAAAAATTGTAAAGCAAACAAGCCTACCACTCCTCCTGAAAAATTTAAGATCTAACATTTCACTCAAAGCTTCAGAATTAGTACTTTTAACTATTAAGAAAAAAAACAAAAAAAGCAACCAGCCAACAACAGGTGAAAGTATTTAGCTTTGACAGTTAAGATTTTTCGAGGAGCCTAATGAATGCTCCAGCTGCATTTTGGTTAAAATTAAGTGGCTAATTTATGTCGTGTTTCTTTATTAGCTGCTACTGATGGGCAAGCCCAGCAGCATGGATGCAGAACAGCAGTAATGGACTTTGCATGACATGATTATTCACCAGTAAATGAGTCTGGGGACAGTCCAATACTGCTGTCACTTAAAGCTGTATTAAAGTGCCTGAGATGGGCATGTTTAACTAAACCCTGAGAAGGCAGCCCCCAGAGTGATCCTTGGGAATGTGTGGTTAGGAATGGCAAGATTCAAACCAAAGGAGCTCTATTCAACAGAAGAAACACCGGATTCTACCAAAAGGCTTTTAAAAAATTACCTATGAACTTCCCTTCAAATAATCAAATCCTGTCAGATGCTCTTGGGGTTTACTTCTGTCTTCAAAAAGCAAACTATTTTCCTTACTGTTTGCAAGACTAAACAAAAGGAGCCTGAGTACAAATGTCAAAGTCAGCCAGTATTTTCTCAGACACCTTGTTCCCACTTATGGCTCAGACTCTTCCAAGCTGATAGAAAATAAATTATAGAAAATAAAATACAAAAGTGAACTGCAGGTACTCTTTTTGTTCCCAGATGATCAGATTCTTATGTAAAAACAACAAACCTGAGAGGAAAATATTGCACTCCTGCTATTACTGAATCAGTCTTGATCTTTTATTTTAGTTTGAGGTCAAGAAAATATATAGATCTCTACATTTGCAGTGTCAAACCCACGTTGTCTGAATAACACTTAACATTTTGCACAATAAACTCTCTCGAGCATTGAACATGTATTGTGCTAAATGTCCTGGACTCTCACTCTGGCTCCCACACGCTACATAAAGCAAGTAAACAGTTACAAGGATCTAAAACACTTGAGGAAAAACATCAATACATTAGTCTTTCCACCTCAAGCTCAGCGGGTATTTGCTTGGAGGTACTTCGCATAAACAGAGTTTCAAGTTCAGAGAAAGCTGACTAGAAGATAAAAGGTCCTGATAACCTTCAGAGCTCTGCACCATTGCTGAAAAATGTTCATTCCCCACAAAGGTCTCCAATGGATTAGCAGCTTTGTGGTGTGCAAGCCCTCCCCATGGCCTTTCATTATATTTCATAGTCACTTAAATCTTTTCCTAATAAAAAGACTGTGCCAAGGGTGATATTATGAAATACCCCAAAGTTAAGTTGATAACAGTTTAATTAAATGTTGCTCCCTAACAACATTTCTGGCATGGCTCTGGCAATAAAAAGGAAAAGTCAATGTTGCAGTTGCCTCCTTTGCTTTTCCCATGACACTGCCTTTCAGAGCATGCTGCAGACTTGGGTACATGACATGGTTGCTCAATTCAGTTTTACCCTGAGCACAAAGAGTTCATTTTAACTCTGGGTTTGGTATGGAGCAGACTCTGCATGATCAGATTTTGTCTGCTGCTTTTTAATTAAAATAATAGGCACAGGTCCTCAAAGGAAGTAAATGAGCATAGCTCTGTTGAAGTGAGTATTTACCAAGCCTTCCCACAATGTCAAGAGCAAAAACCTCCTATTAAATTCAAGCTGTGCTTTTTATGGAGAAGCACATCTCTGTACAGAGAAGGTTCACGGCACTTACAAGCCAGATTCATTCACTTTATCAAGACACTTAATAAATGCACAATTCTTTCCTGTATTTATTCTCTTAGAAGTTGCTTCATTCCTTCATGCTGCAAGCTCTAAGTGCCACACAGCCTGGCTGCACCCTGCAAGCCACCTGCGATGGATAAGCAGATAAATGGTCTCCTAATGTCTCCTCTAACTTCTTCTACAGTGCTCTATTTCTTATACACTATATTTTTCCCATATGTAAAACAATGCTAATTCAGCTTCAGCTTGGAAATTTTACTTTGATAAGTATCTTGGGGCCAGTGCCTGTTCATCTGCTGTTGTTGACACAGGCAAGTTTAGTGACAGGTACCAAATTGTACATAACATCAGCTTTTTTCTCTGGGAGACATGGAGAGGAGTGATTAATTTTACATTGCCCCTTGAAATTGGACGGCTCTTATGTCTTTAAATTATATAACACAGTAATCTTGTATGTTAAAACTCCATATATACTTCTAGTAGACTTTCAGCATAATTACCCCTTAGTAACACCCAAGAAATAATGAGGATACACTTAGATTGTGTTAAAATTGTAGTACAAGACTTACATAAGAATTTTACTAGGTCAAACTGGAAATCTAAATTGAAAAATGCATAATGTGACAGAAATTAAATACGGGGAAAAATTAGTTCACTTTCAATAACAGAAATGCCAGTAAAAATATGGACAAGAAATACTATCACATGAAAAGCACAATTAATTAAATCCCAATGCGAAAATTGGCAATGGTACATTTACTAGGCAGTCTACAAAGCCATGAACTCTGAATCAGACATCCCATCTCACACACAGAACAGCCAGAAAAAAACATTTCTCACATCTGCAAAAGCACAAGCTTGCAGCAGTAGTTCACAGTAGCATAGATCACACGCAAACCAGAACAACCTTCACTCCTCTCCTGATCCATAAGGCACATTTTATTGATGTTTCTCCCCAAATTGACACTCATTTTCTGACTCAGAAGCTGACTGGCTGTAGCACTTACTGATTTGTTTCCTCAGCAAAACTCCTGGCTTCACTTTTGCCATGAGAACTATCATTCCCAGTGTTAGCTTACAGGGTAAAAACAGGAAACAACCCCTTTTCCTCTACAGCAACAGAATCACAGCGTTTCACAGGATCACTGCTGCCTTTTCCAGCTGATTTTGCTGCCTCCCAACCAACAACTGAAGGGGTTTCACCTTGTTTTCTTGAAGAGGCACTAGACTTTCCCCTGTTTTTAACTTTAGCTTTCCTGCCTACATCAGCTTCTGTCTTAAACTATTTGGCATAAAACCATGGGTCAACAGGAGGGATTACAGCATTTTACAACCCTGATCCATTGAGCTCCATGCTGAGCAAACAACACTGGGAAGCAATCCAGCAGACATGAGTGTTTTTCAGACACTGCTTGTCTCCTCCCTAAAAAGCTGCAATTTAGCAGTAGGTGCAGAAAGGAACAGCAGCAAAGGATGAAGGGCTGAGACACTTAATACTCAGTATTTTGGACAACAGAACATTATTTCTTCATTGTGTTCATAAGGAAGAATGATTAAATTTACAGTAAGAAACTAATACTTCCTACTTAGCAGACAACCCAAAATGGTTCCTTTCTGCTTTCTCTTCTGCAATAAAAAACCAAGGAGAGCACCGACAACGTGATTGTCCATATTAACAGCATTCTTAAGGGAAGGAAAATGTACATTCACAAATTGCTGTAACTGTGCCTGGATGAAATGGGATGGACCATTACATGACTTCTGATTAAATCAGTAGGTTAGATTAGAATGAATTAGAATTTTCGTGTTTGCGCGTAACACAAATGGGAAAAAAAAGTTACTGCAATTAAATGTGTGTGTACGTGCTTTAGCAAAAATAGAAGCCAGGATAGGAAAATAGAAAACTAGAAAGGACTGCAGAAAATAAGAGGAAACTATACACTAGATAGGTGGTTTAGGTATTTCCACAGACAAAAAAAATTTGTGAGATCCGTAATTTTCCATTTACAACTCTTGAGCTGAATTTTTGTTCATGAAACTTTTGATTTTAGAACTGATTCCTCTGAGATTCTCGGTCAGGAATAAAGCTTTATTTCATCTTATACAGTAATGCATTTACACATTTAGCCACTTAGCAAATTTTCATAAATATAGGGGCATTTGTCAGCATTTGTCTTTCAATCTGCACAGTGTAAAACAAATCTTTGACAGAAGCAATGATAAAAGATGTGAATACCAGATTATATAAAGAAATCACAATTACATTGCTTCTTGGATACTATTATTAGAACTATAACTTAACATCTATTGTGGCCTCTGGGATAAAAAAATATGGTTTTCGTATTTTTAAATCACTTATATTCATTTCAGATACAATTCTGTCAACTTGTAAATGAGAATTATTATGTTATCTGAAATTACTTTTGCTCACTAACTATACAAACAGTTTCAAATCCGTTTGCAACCACACATTTTATCACACTGCACAAGAGGAATCTCACATTAACACCCAGGAGCAGCCCTCTGCTCTGCAGGGGTAACTGTGGCCTCTGACAGACCCCCCTGGGCTCCTCCCACGTAAATGGGACAGGCCAGGTATGGCCAAAGATGGCAGAGGTTTTTCACCACCAAGTATCTCTAACGAACTGCAGGATAGACTTTAAAAAATACCACAAACAACAAACCTAACATACAATGTTGTCATTAAAAGCATAAAAAGTTACCTTTGGTTTCCAAAATGGAAAGATCTTCTGTGGTTATTTTTTTTCTGTGCGGCTAACTAAAAAATCTCACACTTTTGCACTCAGATTTCTTAGTGCATAAAAGAACTTAATGCACAATCACTTGCTGAAGAAGATGAAAAAAAAAGTTAATGAAAATTATCATGTCATTTTTTGTTCAAGTTAAATGACAGGGAAAAAAATCTATATATATATATAACACAGAAAGGGACAAAAAAGAGGAAAAAGCATATTATTTGCTGTCTTTTAAATGTCTGTCATGGTTAAGGGGAAAATATAGAGTCTTTTAAAATATCAAAATACATTATAGCATTCTTTTACATTCAAATTTCCAATTTCCATTTAAGCAGCTAGAACAGATTTCACAAGCTTATTATCCAATGGAAAAAAATATAATTTTCTTCAGAGCATATTTATTTCCATAAGCCAATCTTACTAAAAGAATCTCAAAATAATCATGCGTTTGATACTGGTTCAAACTGTAAGCTCAAGACTATCTGGACCACGTAACCTATAAATCCTCTCTATGCGTTTTGTTAAGAAAGATGCTCAACATACTCATCTATACCAGTTGATAATCATATGGAGGCCACTTTGGAAGAGCCAGGCCATGGCAATGTTTACAAGGGCTGTGGCACAGAAAAAAGAAATCAAAATTGAGGAGGGGGGAAAAAAGAGCTAAAATGACCAGCAAGAAAAGAATTGTCATAAAAGGATGCTCATACTCCCTCATCTCATTTAACAAATCTATCAATGCAACTGACTTCAAATGTAAATACATAGACTAAGGAAAGAACAACACTGAAAAATTAATTGTGGCATGTCTGATTGTCCTCCTTTCATATCTCAGCTGCAACAGTGAGACTAACTGACAACTAAATTCATACCAGAAAGTAACTGCTTTAGAATTATGCTGTGTTGCACCGTACTGCATTGGTGCACTGTTAAATTTGGGAAATAGTATCATGGAAAGCATCATCATTTATTTTTAAACATTTGCAGTTTTAAATAAAACGCACTTGTAGGACACTCACATTTGCTCCCAACAGGATATTATGAATTTACAGCCCATCCACACTGCAAGGGGGCTCCAGAGTGTTAAAAAAGTCCCAAGTATTGACCTGATTGACTGCACAATTAGCTAAAAGAGATTATCAACTACTTCTGAAAAACAGCCTCCTTTCATCAGTGGGATCTCTGTTATACAAGTTAGAGAGCACATGCTCCACCTGGAACACAAACAAGACAGCAAATGGTAGGAATGGGGAGCTGAAATATGAGGGTTTACTGGGGTTGTTAAGTGGTATCTATGCAGGTGGACACACTGCATTGGTGTGGAACACCAGAAAAGAATATATATATTCCATTGAGTTGGATTTCCTGAATTGCTTGTTCACTGACACCACTCACCATAAACACGGAAGAGATGTATTTCAGTCTAGGAGAATGATGTTATAAAACATCTTATGCAAAACATTTTAATAATTCTACAGTCATTATTGCTACATCAATATTCACTAAAACACAAAGATAAGTAAGACTTGAGAGTAAAAAAATACTACATAAAAAGGCATTTTAATTATTTTTAAAGTTATTAAAAGTTTCCTAAAGTTCATAGATTTGGAATATACAATGCAACTAAAGCAATTTAAATATATACAATGTTAGAAAGGAAAGAACATACGAGCAATCAAAACCCCCTTTTCATAGATTTTCAACACTAAGGTGTGAGTCAATCCTGACTGGTAATCCACTTTTTATGTTTATGCTCCTGATTCAGGCTATGCAAAAGCATATGTTTATTACAAATGTGCTTACATTAAGTTGTTTAATTAAAACTAGGACTTATTTTGGTGGCATTCTCAAAAGTTTGTAACTCTTGCTAAGGCTCTTTGAAGAGGAGACGGCATTATTGGAGCTGTATCAAATAGTTTCTAATTCTCTTGTGCTAGACCCAAAAGATCTTTGGAGTGGGATAAATTGCTGGTGAATCCTGCTGTTTCTGGTACTCCTATGACTGAATTCTGTTAGATGGCCTTATATCAGGAATCACAGCAGATTACATACTGTATTTCTGTAAACTGACTCTCAAGATTGTTAAACTGCTTTGCACGTCTTTGCGGCCCTTAGAAGTCTCAATAATTCCAGTTATTTCTTTACATTTTTTGCCTAAACACAGAATTTAATGTGAAACCAGGTGCTAGGTAGAGAAATTCTTGATATCACAAACCTATAGTAAATAAGCAAAAACGTTTAAAATAAACTTCCTAACATTTCAGTTGTGATGATCTAATCTAAAAAAAAAATACAGCAACTCATTAATTTTAGAGCTTGCTTTTGCATAAAGCCACAGAGGGAGCTTTACTTCAGAACTATGTCACATACTTTTTCTAGTGGTAAAATGACGTAAATAAACGAGGGCTTGTATAGGTTCAATAGGAGAAGAAAAATAGGACTATCAAAACTAAATTTTTTTACCTACCAAGAGTACGTAATAAGCAGAGAACTGAGTATCAATAGGCCATTATTTGTCTGAATTACAAAGTATCAAGTAGAAGAAGATATATTATTCCAAAGTATTACTAGACTAATAATAATTTGAGAATTTTTTCTAGATATAAGGAAAATCTTTTACTATGAGAACAGTCAAACATTGGAGCAGGTTGCTTAGGGAAGTTGAGCACGCCTAGGTTTTTAAAGATTAAGTTGAATGAAGTATTGAGCAGCCTGGTGGGACCTGAGCTGACCCTGCCTTGAGCATCAGGTTGGACAAGACATCTTTAGGTTCCACCCTGAATCATTCAGTGGTTCTGTGACATTCATTCTGCAAGTGTTTTTAAGCAGGAAACTCACAGGCACACCAGCCACTTCTCCAGTCGACAGAAGTTTCTGACAACAGGCAACAGAAATAAAACGGCACATGCGGGAGCAAAGTAAGTGGCATAAGGCAAATAAAACTTTCTAAAATTAAATTAGCACCTCCTTAAAGGCAGGAAGGCAATAACTATCAAGTAATACTCTCAGATAAAAGATAAAGAATTGGAGAAAAATGATTTGTATGCTAGTAAATAATCTATTCTAGACCAAGAACCACTTCAAATATATTCTACAGCGAGGCTAGCGCATGGAGATAGCAAAGAGGGAAGGGATACTCTAAATTATTTTAACAAGTCTGTAGCTCCTTGCACTGCAGGGCTCCACACAACTAACTAAAAGACAGTTGGGAAATAAACATGAGGTTGGCAAAAAGAACTCTGAACAAACTGAAGGCTCTCATTTTTTACTGAATTATAAAAGAGGTTCTAGGCTATAGCATAAAAGAAATAAGAAGTTCTGAATAATAGATGCAGGTGCTCATATATGACCTTATGAATAATTCAGAAAATTTAACATTACAGACTTTTTTAAGGGAAAAAAGGATAGCATCTACACCAGAAATAACATTGATACCAAAATAGCCAGGGAGTAAGAGATGGCTGCAGAGCTGTGACAAACGATGAAAGAGAAAAGGAAAATCACCTGGAGGAAATAAATAGCTAAAATGCTATTCTCAAGAACAGTGACACAAGTAATGACAGTGAGAGACAGACTCCTTTGAACAGCAGAAGACTTTGCAAGCAGGTTTATCAGCACAGCTGTGCTATCAACATAAGCATCGATATTTTTTAGAACACTGAGAGCAAAAGAAAGAAGGATAAAATGAAGGTATCAAAATGATTGAGCAAGCAATAAAGATGGCAAAAGTATAAATGAAATGATTGATGGTACACACCTTGGCACCATAAAATAAGGAGTGCAGAATAGGAGAAAAAGTAATGTTACATCATGGGAGTATTTATGGGAAGATAATTCCCAGATAAGTTGCTATTTTAATGAAATTTTATTAGCATATTTTATTGAGAGAAAAAAACTCTACAAATTTAAATTGAAAAAAGATTTAGGGAAATGGAGAATATTTTGGGGGCCGGGAAGGCAGAGAATGGGCTTCTTAAAAAGTGAACTGTTTTCCCACCACATTCTTCACAGTACCACAAGGAGAACAGACCCTGTTCCATTTTTGCTGCATGGCTGAGATGCTCAACTAGCACCACCAAAGTCAGGAACACAGGCTGGACATGCAGGAAGGTATCTGGAGCACATTGCAATCCTGAATTCACAAGGCAGTTGTCACAACAAGAGTTACAGCTGCAAACTTATAAGTGATTCTGAATTTGCACAAGGACTGTAGGACTTTCACTTCACACGACTGAGCAGACTGAATGGGATGATTACCAAACTGATTCATGGCCTACAGATGCCAAACCCAATCCATAAAGGTGTTGCAGCAATGAAACCATAAAAATAGCTGATACATGGATACTACCAAGTCTTAAAAGATATAGAAAAAATTACAAATCACTTGAAGAAGCAAGCCAATATCATTACATTACTAGCAGAACACCACCAGATAAAAGTTGAATAAAGCAGCATCATCAATGCCAAAGGCATGCATTTTGTCTTTCAGATGTCCTTTATCCACATCAATTGCATGAGAGCCAAATACGATACTTTGACCCAATATTGACAAGTAGGATATTGGCCATCCAGCGTAGTTCTCACAAATCACTAGTTGTATTCAGCAAAATATATGTAATGAAATTCCATATTTTCCCTGAGGTTTTAATGAATATTTTTCATAGTTTTATTGGAACAAAAACTTGACTAGAACACATAGCTTAAAACAAGTAATTTCTGGAAAAGCCACATGAATACCTATTTAACTTCAAAGAAAAGCAAACTTAAGACAATTAAATCTCCTTTTTCTCTCCAGTTCACCTTCATGTCACTTTATGGAATAAATTAATTTAAAATGATTGATTTGTTTCTATAGGATTTGTATAGGTTTCACTCACCTTTTCCCACTAATGGTCATCCATCTTATTTCAAGACAAGATTCACTACTAATTGAAAGAATGAGATGCTCTGGTACTACCTTACCTTGAAAAGAGACTCTCCATCATCATGCAAGAGAATTTTTAAAAGCACACTTGATAGATTCACAAGAAAAAATGGTCTGAAATAAAATGTTTACTTGTTTGCATCATTTTCTCTTCATCATTCATTAAGCAAACATTTAACTGCCGCCACTTTCTTGGTTTTGACTTAAGCACTTTACCTAAAGTACAGAAGCATAAAAAACCTTCATGCAGCAAAATTGAGCAGAAGTCACAGTGCTGTTCTCACTGAGGCAGGTTATTAATTTGAATTTAATGAAGTCTTATATTTTTACAATACAACTCCTAAAAATGGACTACATATAACTATTTATAGGTCAACAATTTGAAAAGTCCACCGTGTCAGTCCACTGTAATGTACAAAATCTCCAGTCCAGCTGGCTTTATATTCAGTGCATAGACTCTGCTTTACAGACTCAAAGAAAAATATGGCACAGAAGAAATCTAAACTTTTCTCATCAGCAGCAAATTGTCCTTATCTTGAAAACAAATTTGAATTAGTTGAATGAGAGTAATGAGCACAGTGTAGAATAAATACAGAAAATGAAGTATCTGGTCATTTTCATTAATATCCCATGCACATATATATTATAGTGATAAATACATACTTTTGTTTTTCTAAAGCTGATTAACTGTATTTAACACTGCTGTATTCATTTTCTGAGCATTCATATTTTATGAGCTGGGCAAGTTAGTGTATACTGTTATTTCCATTTTTCAAATGCTGCATCACTTCTTGGTACAGCAGGGGACATTATGATTATAAATGAGCAAAACTTCAGTGTTTGCATGGTGTACTCTCCATTAAAGCTAAATAGAGCAGTCTGTGATACAACAGATTTGTAGTTACTCCTGTAAACAGCAACACACGTAAACAGAGTAACTTCATCGATCAGTAGTTTTATGAAACTAACAGAAAAGGAAATTCCACAGAGGTATATTAAAAAAAAGAAAATGATCAAGAAGATACAAAAGAGAAAAGGTAGGGACAAGAAAAATGGAAGTTTGAGAGGGAAAAAAGATACACTGAGCTTTGCACAATTGCATTGGATCCTGATTTCAGGTTCTGTACCTTACACTAGAAATAACAGAAATAATATCAAAATTATAACAAAATATCCACAGAATTCCATGTGTTTTAGTCAGACATCAACAAGCAAGACAAAAGTAACTCTTACTAAGCTCAACACTGCAATTTAGCCAAGTCAAACTCCAAAAACACTCAAAGTCAGTGTAGGCATCAATTTTAAGTACTCTTGGCTTGCACCGAGACCCTCAAGTGTTTACAGCACGGAAGAACTTTACCCCGCGGCAGAGAGGACTGGCAAGACACCTGCGAGTGCACCCGGAAGGCCAGGTTTAGGCAGGCAGCCACTGGCACTGCCCTCTGGAAGTGCTTCAGTCGGCTTCTCTCCGTGTCCCTTTCATGATTTACAGCTTGTACTTTCGGTGAAAGGGGTCATTATTTCAACGAAGAAACAACTTACACGCCTGGCCAATAACAGCAATGTGTGGGAAGCTACTAATAGAAGTATTAACACTCTTAATTGCAAATAAACTGCTTTTCTCTCACTTTTCATCTCCTATACCAAGTGCTTGGTCTAATTAATTTTGTCTAGCTCTTCTTTGTTACTTTGTATTTCACTATCAAATAGAGAGGACCCTAAATTGGTTCAGTTAATTCAGCTGAGAACTTAAATACTCTCTCATTTTATGTTCCTCCATTACCAGGTTATTTTTTATATTTCCTTTTTATTTTCCTTTCTATTTAAATGTGAAATGCAAAATTTCCAAGAGACATAAAGGAATAACCATAGAATAATACTATATTACAATAGAGTTTACTTGCTGGAGTAGGCACGGAGCAGTACATAATTTATCACAAAAATAAAAAAAAAGATCATATTAATTCATATGAGAATTATAGCATGACTGATGCAATAAATATAACTGTAGCAAGTAAATTATATGAACATGATCCAAAAGGATCTGAATCCATACTAAACGAAAATACTTCATGGCAATTTATTTAACCATTGAAAGAAGAAAAATCAGCAGTGGTAAACAAAGTTCATCTGTCATCTGCATGCAACTAGCATCTCTGTGATTACGAAGTAAGAACAACTGTGTTAAGAGCTGAGCATACAAGAACAACACCTGCACACTCATACACAGTATTTGTTTTCCCCCTCTTCTTTTCTGCTGCTCACGGTTGTTTCCCAGATAACTGCTGGCTGTGGAGTCTGAAGCAAAGCAACAGATGCCCTGGGCAACTGGACAGAGTGTTTTTCAGCAGAGTCACGTTTGAAATGAGGATAAACTGATGCTGATAGGGACAGGAAATGGGATCATGAGACAGATTTCAATTACAATTAAACCATCTTTATTAGAAACCATCAGTCAGAGTAGGAATATCGCTGCACTTCTCCATGTGCCAATATCCTACAGCTCCTGCAAAAGAAAAGAAAAGGAAGTGCATGAAAAAATAACTTAGTGCTCTGTGCAGTGCATTGCCAATTTTCCCACACTGCTTACCCTTCTGTTCAGCTTCCAGCAATTACTGGCAGGACACCATCTCCACACATTCTAGGCAGGACACTGAAGGACAGAGAAAGATTTAGTTCACTGTCACAACCATCGATTTTTCTATACAACTGCAATATACATTACAAGCTCACCACTGTCGTGGAACATTTATTGAGATACTTACCTTCTACTTTCCAAATCCTTGCATCATTTACTGAATGAGACTTGACATCTACGTAGCAACCTCCAAGTAGGAAAAGGGAAAAGTAACACTGATTCACCATGGCTGCATAAACATGGCATAGATCAGGCATTTGGAGCCTCTCCTCCTGTAGCAAGGTAACTTTAATACAGTGAACAACCTTCTATTAATAATAAATCCCCATATCCCAGCAGCCTAACAACAGATCCCAAGTTCTCATGGACGTGTCCAGATTGTACTTACTGCTTTGAAGCCTACTCCCAGGTCCTCTCTCAAGTGGAAATATAAAGTCTCACTGGCAGATCTTGTGGCAGCTGTCTGTAGCACCACCTTTGACACGTGGATCTCACCTTTCTCCAGCTAGGCTTGTTTCAGTAGTGTACAAGCTAGTGTCTACATATTTTTGCATCTGGTTAAATTGCAACTGAGTCCAAACAAGGCCAAATCTCAACACTGTAAGCCATCTAATTGCATTAGCATACCCTCGTGGTGTCAGTTTTAACAATTCCTCAAGCTCAGCGAAGCATTTACCTAAATACCATACTCAAAACGCAGGTTACGAGACTGATTGGGTATAAGGTCACATTTAAATACACAGCTGTCTGCTCAGTGTTGAAGCCATCCAATTACCTGTATTTCATGATAAAAAGCGTTTAACTCTGCGGCACACCGGCTCGGGCACACGCCTAGTCCCAAACCAGAGTGTACACATGATATGACAGAGAGACGTAACACAGCACAGCCCCTCTGTGTGCAGATGAGATGCTGTGTCCTCGGTTGAAATCCAGCCTGGAAGCACAGATCCTTTCTCCCTGAGGTGCCAGCGTTCCCAAAGCAGAAGAGCCTTGTACCTAGGAGGTACATGGAAACTTACCTGGAGACTTATACAAAACACTCATTTTTGAGGCTTCACAAATTCTTTTCCAATCCACAGATAACACTCTGACCTTATTAGTACCCCCAAATCAGCACAATGAAACTCAGAACACATTCACCTTGGAATTGACAGGCTAACAGACGTACGTAGCATTACGAATGACGCACACTCCCTTTTACTCCATTTAATGCAACTTTCTCCTTCTCCCAACCCAGACCCCAGCAAAACGGAGAAACCCAGACCAACTCTGGCTTTCTAAACTTGTCAGTGTACCATATTATCAATTATTTTTTTTTTAATTTCTGTAAGTTTCATCACAAATGATCAGGAGGTTCAGTTAGAGACAACAGCAGAAACCAAACACTGAGGAAGGTCACTAGTTACCAATATTAACAATCAGTTACATATACTAACATTATTTTGTCCATCCAGGTCACAGAAATACTATTTTGATAAAGCATTACAGGCAATTAATGACACACATAGGTTAACCACATGGGAAATCTTAGTCTTGCCTTTTAAAAATAATACAAGTTAGTCCAATGCAGTTCATTGGCAATACATAAAATGCAGATAAATTGTAAAAGTGACATTCCAAGGAAAGTTAAGATGGTAGCACTGAACCAAGATGGCAGATGGTTACAAAACTTTAAAAATCTCTCCCTCTCAGCTGAACTAGAACCATATGCCCTGAACGGAGCTGAGCTGTGAGACAGCCTGCAACTTATTCACCAGATGCACACTGGCTTTCATTTAAGAGGTATGTTTTCCTAAAGAGGTACAACCACTGGCAGAGCTTCCTCCAGCCCCTGAGGAACCTCTGCTCCATCAGTTACCCTTACAGCACACAGACATCAGCTGTTTCTATAAAACTCTCTCTTCTGGTGCTCATGTCTCTTTTCTCTAGAGATGATAAATGACTCTTCATCCCAGCTAAGAGAATCACATGGAAAGTAATGAGGATCTAAAGCCATTTCATGCCTCAGGATGCTACTGTTATTTTGCAGCATACTTAAAAAGGACAGGTATTTCATAAAGCAAACAGAAAGATCAGATCCCAAGAGCAAAGCCTTTAGTGAATTTGGAAAAGGTCCCAAGAGAAAAGTCTTTACTGAGTTTGAAAAGATAAAAAACAGAAGGAAATAATGAAATTTGGGGCAGGATGAAGAACAAAGGGATTCAAGGAGTGATGATGACAGAAGTACACATTCCAAGTATAAATGCCTATCACAATAGCCCTTCTTAGTTCTTCAGGAATTTACTGAAAGAGTACAGATGAAATATTTTAAATGCTTATGATTAATAACAATATAATTATTAGACATATGCTTTCATAGTTCTGGGGGATGATTGTGATCAGAATCTATAATAAGATGCTGTGCTAACAGGAGCATAAAAACAGTCAGTGTGGCATATTACTAGAACGAGGTCTACCTGCTTTATACAGTTAAAAAGGAATACAGGGAAAACCGAGCTTTATTTCTTTCTTTTTGAAAATATGTCCTTTAGAACACATACATTCTTTGCTCATGTTCATCCTCTCTTCCAGTAAGGACTGGAGCATTACAGGGTTTTCTAACACATAAGAACTTCTACAGGGTAACTAAGGCAAGGACCATCCATGCACACACTGGTTATTTACTTTCATTTTCTGGTTGCTGCTACAAGACATTGAGTTTCAGAGCACAGTTCACCAGCCTCACATTTTTTGAGCTGTGCAGGAACTAATGAACTCTGCCTTTTCATTTCTTGCAAACAGGAAAAATACTATGTTGTTGCAATACTGCTTATCCTGCCCATCAGCAAAACCAACTTTTGCAGTTTGGAAAAATCAAAATGCACCTGTCACAGTGCATGACACAAGGTCACAGAGACAATTCGGTTAATTGGATCATGTGTTTCCAAGGTCTTAGGCATACAACCGTTCTAGAGCAATGAGGAGATAGTGAGAATCAGCACAGGGAAATACAGCATGAACCATCTTCTCCAGTATTAACAGCTGCTCGGAGTACAGAAAACGGAATACATTTCACAATGCAGTCATTGCAAGGAGATATATAAATTTTAATAGGATCCCATTCTTGAGCTACTTTATTACTCTACTCAATTAAATGCTATTTAATGATTCAGCACTTACAAGGTATTATATACCATTCATACTCCATTGATTTCAGTGAAGCTTCTGATTTTTCCAGAAAAGACGAGTAGTTCTAAGGAAAAATATTAATTTTCAGTTTAAGGCCTATGTATAAACATATTAAAAGCAGTGAGTAAGTACAGCAAGTTCTATATGTTTTTGTAATTCACGCATGGGGAGATTCAGATTATCACATAAAAATTGTTTATACCATTGATACTAGTTTAACTGCTAAGCAGCCCAAGGATAAAGACTTCTTCATGTTATGACTATTTCCATCACAACTGCAGCGACTTGGCTGTTGCACTTTATTGGAGCATTTTATTTTCAACTGCATCCATCACAAATTACTGTTACAGAATAAAAGATAAAGATTCTGGATCATCAGATTAGGTGGTGTAGGTGAGTTGTTGAAACAGTCGTGTTCGCTCATGTGTTGTAGCAGGTTATTGCAATACTCACCTTCACGTTTCATCCCTTAACACATCTTAACTCTACTCATTCTCAGGGTAAAAAATGAGTAAAAAAGACAGCTCCTTGTCTTGGGCACTGACTTGCAGTCCAGAACATCCAAACGTGACTCTCAGGTTCAAAGATTGTTCTTTGGCAAAGATTTCACTCTGCAGCTGGGAAAACATGAATGAGGCCATTCTCCACAACTCAGCATTCTGAGGT
The DNA here is from genome assembly GCA_013400975.1 of Atrichornis clamosus. Classification (NCBI taxonomy): domain Eukaryota; kingdom Metazoa; phylum Chordata; class Aves; order Passeriformes; family Menuridae; genus Atrichornis; species Atrichornis clamosus. The sequence goes on from WBMZ01012664.1 coordinate 231,326, forward strand.
GCTACCAGTTGCAACGAAGTGACCATGCTTGCTATCAGAAATATTTTTCCTCATCAACAAATTTCCCATGAGAAAAGTAAACCATTCAGCCCTAAAGTTCAGTTAACCTCTTGGGTAAGAAAATGGTAAGAAGCTGTAGATATTTGTATCTGCATGCTATCTCAATACATCACTTTTTTTTCTTGCATTAAAGCTGCTTATTTGGATCGCGCTTTTTTTTAACAACTTCTCTTGCTCACATAAGCATTACCACCAGCCACTCTGCTTTCCACTGACATGAAATTGTTAATATAAAATTGTTAATACCTCATAGATTTCCTGTTTGTAGGAACATTGTGGCAATTTTTACTTACATTTGTGTTGGAAATGTAAATGAAATTGCAGGCATCCTCGCTGGTGAGGCCCCCTGGAGCACGCAGACACGGGCACCAGTGCAGACAGAGAGGGTGAGCTGCACTCCTGGGTGAGCTGCACAGGGCTCCCCTCACCCCGCCGCGCTCCCGCACCGGGAACTGGGGAGCGCAGGCCGGGACACAGCCAACTCTGCACCCTCTTGCAAGGAAGAAACAGTTTCTGTGGGTCCGAAAGATATTCCCCAGGGAGCTGAGGAATCTAAACGCAGAAATCCTGACAAAACTTACAGTAACTGGGAATCTGCAGCACAGCCAGATTAAAAGGCCTTGCCCAAAGCCTCTCCAGGAGATTGCATCAGAGACGGAAATTGAATTGAGTGACAATCAGACACAAGACTTTTTTTTTCTTTTTGATTTGATGCACTACAAAGTATAAAGCATTTCCTTACCAACAGAAATTTCATAAAGCTGGACCACTGATCACAATACTTAAATCCACATTTTTAAGGACATAGTGTCCCTCAAACACATACTTGGCTTTCATTTAATTCAGGAGGTGCTGCACATGAATACATCAGAAAAATACATTAATTGCGACATTTACAACATTCTAAAGCAGATATGCCACATCAATATGCCTGCCTTTATCTCTGCCATCCATACAAAGAAACACACAGCGCAAATCAGTATCAATAGCAATATTAAAGTATGAGGTGTTCAAGTTTTGGAATGCAAAATTGACTATTGTACGAGACACTAACCTGACCAGATAGGGAAGGGGGTGTGGGACCATGAAGGAAGTTAACATAAAAATCAGTGTGATACATAAACTGAACTCATAATTCTTGTTCCCAAAGTACTGTGTGTGAGAGAAGTATCCGATAGAAAGCAGGTTTCAATGGAAAAGCAACATACACAGCCTCTACTGAGCTCTGGAATAGGCCACCACAGGAGCTTGTGGAGGAAGACAGTACCAACTGGTTCACAAAAGGATACACAAATTCATGGACAACAAATTCCTAACAGGACAGTAAAAAGATTGAGTATGTATAAACACTTCAATGATTCTTGAGAGTCTAGCAAAAAAAAGGGAAATGACTACACTTATCAACTTTCCTTGGCAAATGTACACTGAACTAGATGTGCAGTTAGTGCACATTTCATCTGGGGCACCTCTATAGACAGATGTTCCTATATGTGGTTTCGTCTTTGTCTACTGTGGAAGGAATGCAACTTACCCTGGCAATCCAAGTTACATGGTTTACATGGTTTTCAAGCAAAATTTCTGAAAGATGATGATGGAAATGGAATTTCTAAGGCAACTGAACCCACAAATGCAATGAAAACAGAAAGAGTATTCCCTGGATCCTGTAAAAACAAAGCTAAGCTAAGTGGCACCTATACGTTGTTATTTTTTTAGTAACTGGAAAATACTCTTTGCACTAATTGCCATTATCTTCTACAATACAAAAGTAAACTCACTGGAGAGGCTTTACATGAGTGCCCCTAATTTGATGAGCATGTTGTCACCTGAGTTCTCTGTGCACAGGGAGGGGATGTGTACTTTGTTACATGTACAGTAATGATTCCATACACGCTTGCACTTTCTAAGTAAATCTTCATGAAGACTGCAGGAGGATTTAAGAAGCACAAGCCTTTCACTTTTGCATATGATTCTGAAACTTCCTTTTTTCTAGCCCACAGAAAACAACTTCAAGCCTCATTTTAGGCTGCTGTCATAATATTTTCATGCTTGAGACACAAGATTTCATTAATTTTTATGCCATCAGGATCTGTTCCAATATTAAACAAGGAAATCTGAAAGCTACTCATATGAGGGCACTACTCTGAGCCAAGGATTCAGGGATTGCCTTTAGTTCAAGCCTTAAAGAGATGTCTTAAAAAAAAAGAGAGAGGAAACTAAAAGGCTCAAAATAAAGTTAAAATAATTCAGCTTTGCCTTCTTCTTGCTTCTTACGGAAAGGTTCACTCTAAGATCCTTTATACCTATATTCCTTATCCTCTTTCTTTTATGTGTATGCTTGTCCTTCAAACTTCTATGTCTCAAGACTGCTACTCACAATTTAAGTTAAGCAGGAAAACCAGGACATATGCAGAGCCTTTAAAGTAACCATTTCCCAGTGGTGCTTGTCCACTAAGTCTGTGAAGACACTTGCATTGATTCCACTGGCACTTTTCAAGCTTCGTATAAAGTGAAGTGAAACACAAAATTTCTGGAACTCTCAAAAGAGTTCTCAGGAGAAAACAATGCTCTAGGTATGACACAAGTCCAAAAGGAGTAGGAAAAAATCCCTCAGCCTGGTAGTTATCCTCTTGGTAGTGCAGCCTGTCATGCAGTTAATACTTGTCACCATATTGTTTTCTCGACAATTTACACTTAACTGGTCAACAAAATCCCCATATTGCCACTTAAAATTGATAGGCTATCAGACTCTTTTAAAATCTAAAAAAATTAAGTACAACTTAACATAGGGAAAGAACACGTTGAATAATTATTTTATGACCTCAATAGGAATTTGAATGCTTTTTATTATAGTGTTTTCAGTCACACTTAACGTTTTATGCAAGCTGTTTTTACACAAAGGATGCACCAGACCACTACCTCTGTTGAGGATGGATCTCAACCTCCCCAGGTCTGAAGGTCACCAGCTAAGAGGTGAAGTGGTGACCTGTTAAGGCTCCTCTCATTCCGTCAGGCTATGAACACATCACAGTGCTGCAACTCAGCCAATAGAACTTCATCTCTTCCTTTCCAAAACCGTGAGAAGCAATTATTCACTCCTGCTTTAGCTTTTTCCTAACCAATTTAACTTATTTCACAGAATCACAGATCTTTGACCCTTTTCTTAAAAGTACTTCTCTGACTTGAGATGAAATGTTTCTTATTAAACCTAGTTAAATTTAATATTGTAATTAACATCAAACTCTTTAAAAAAATCTAATTTAAAATTTACTTTCCTTTAAATGAAAATGAGCATTAACTCTACCCTAAAATCCCACATAAAATATTATTCCTCAAAAGTCATGATATGGCCACATAACCTTTATGTTATGTTTCATTAAATACCAGTGAAATACTAAAACATAATTATGTAGTTTTTTTAAGCTCCATAGCAGTGGACAAGAGAAAAATTAAACCTTCATATAATTTCAAAGGTAATCGATAAATATAATAGGAGTCCAATCCAAAACCCACTGATGGAGGTCATGGGAGTCTTTCCATTAACTTCTGTGTTTTTGGACTAAAGAACCAAGATAAATATGAACAACTGAAAGGAAGAGGAATTAAAACTTACCCATGAATTCAATTCCTAAATGGTCTGCTGTATCCAGGAAAGCATGTAAAAGAAAAAAAAAAAGAGAAAAGAGACAAAAATGTTAGAAACAGAGTAAAATATAAAATAGAAATATAACCTTTATCATCATTGGGAGCATTCAGTATTGATATGGCAGAGCTGCAGAACACAGTGTGAGGTCAGGGGCCCATTTGTGTGGGTATTGGTCCAAAACAAAGGCACAACCTTGCCCTTCAAAGGGCAATCCTAGGGTGGGAATTTAGGGCACTCAGCTGTCACATGAAGGGATGTGTACTTGGGGAAGGACATGGATGCCTTTATATTTGACGTCAAGATCAAGCCAGCTGCCTAAAGGGAGTTCATTTTCCCATCCTCCTAAAACTCCTCTCTCAACATGCTAACTACTGTCATTAGTTAGACACGATTCTTTCTTTTTTTTCCTCTGACAGGGATCAAAACCTGAAGAGATGAATGGAAGGCTTTTACTGAGATTGGCAGCTCTCACCACAGCACAGCGGCCACACTTGCACCCAACCTGCCTCATATCTGCTCTCTGCTGCACCACAGAAAACCTGACTGCAGCAAAGAGCATCCCTACTCAGCCATCAGACAGACATGATGCAATAATTTCAAGTTACCTTGAAGTGAAGCAAAAATTTTAATGCTTTTAGAATATTGACTGAATTACCACATGGACTTCTAAACACTTCAGCACCCTTTTTTCACATGATGAATTAAGATACGTCTTTAATGGACAGATGTTTTAGTGCAAAGTAGATTTAAATTTACATAAAACACTCCCTAAATTTGAAGTCAGTAGCAAATATGTTTAAGTTAATAGACAACTAAAGAATAACAAACTCCATCCTGCAGGAACAGGACTACAGAAAAAATATTAACTGCCTTTTCAGAACTGTGTGCAAGGAGGACTAGCTTCAAGTCCAGACTGAAACTTTGGAAGGTCAGAAGCTCAGAAAGGCTGCAAAATGCAATTCTCTTCTACACTAGACTTGAAATACTTTGGTTTTCCTGATAGGTAACCATTGACATTGTAAAGAAAAAAGAAAGCTTGTTCTGCTTTGCTTTGTTTTTTGTTTGGTTGTTTTTTTCTGGTGGAAATGCAATATTTCTCCTTAAAATACAATAAAAGCAAAGTATTTTAACTGTGCTTTTCTTCCTTTCAATTTATAGTTCCATTTTCTGGATGCAGAACAAATTAATGCATGACTTGGCCAAAGTTTCCCAAAATGATGTGTGCAGAGAGGAAGGCAGGAGGAAAAGAGCAGGACGGGTACAAGACAGAGTGAGACTGATGTGTTGGCTTGTGCTTGGAGCTGGGAGGTACTACTGGGAATTCTATGAAACAACTCAGTCCCATTAACTAATGCACTGCAACTTTCAAAACTCCTCTAAGAACTATGCAGAAAGTTAAAAGATTTTCCAACATAAACCAACTGTTAAACACTTTATTTTATTGCCAATTCTGGTACAGGTGATCAGGTTGTGGAATATTTGGGTTTCTGTTCAAAATGCTGGGAAGTGTTCACCTTTTGCAACCTTTCAATCCTCCCAGGAGAAGGCATTGAGCATCAGCTTGCTCAGTTCACTTAGCATATAAATCTATACAAAAGTTGCTAAACTCCATATTTATTTTCATGCAGAGACACAATATGTACCTCAAAAGAAAAGAACATAAGATGATAGTATATGGTATAAATACCTTATTAGCATGGTGTAAGGGAAAGGACATTATGCAAGTTTAGTGACACCCAAAGGAATCCTTGCTTTTGAAAATATGTAACTCAAAATCATACGTATATGTATTTCACATTACAATCTTCTAATCTGCATTCCTGCATTCACATACAAATATAATGTACAAACATCCCTAGTACATTTGACTCAAGAATGTAAATTTTTATAACAGCATGAGATCAGATTTATCACAAGTGCATTAAACATACTATATTCACAGAGATTTGTAGCTTTTTTCCCGTCTAATTTTTCGTACCTATGAAATCTGCAAATATTATCTACATGCAATGCACACCTTTGCATCCTTCTGTAAATTAGATTAAAATGTAGTTGAAAATTCCTTACTTTAAAAAATGATAGCAGAGATCAAAGCACCATAATCTGGTCTCCAAGGAACTAAGGATATAGACACATGAAGCAAGATCACACACTATCATCCTTTTAAGTCTATGCAGAATAGCTGAAAAAACAATTCTTTCCTAACTGGACTCTAACTGGGCTATACATGTTCTCTACATATTTTCCATTTGCAGTCTGCAATTGTCCCTTTGAGTACACCAACATGGTTGAAAACCACTTCCTCAAAAAGTGAATACAAAATATACCTTTCAATAAAACAGACGAAAAAAAGCTTTTCAGTTCCTGTTTGAATGGCTTATACACAAGTGAGAATCAAGGGTATATGTATCCTTCCTGGGAAATGTGTTCCACTGGAGAGGGTGGAAACATGTCAGGTTATTTATTTTAAATATCTCATGTGCCTGGAAAACAACTTCAGCAACCAGCATAATATACATTGCTGACAAAGCTGATTTACCCAGATTACAATGGAAAGAAGTCCAGCGGGATAAACATTTACAATAAAATATCCAAGCTGCCAATCATTAAGCACAGATCAACAAGCTCTGTGAGCAGCTATTTGGGAAGAGAAACCAATGAAATTGTAACTCTTGCAGATGTAGCATATGCTGGCACTGGTTATGACCATCACTGGGCCACCCGGTGCTGACCAGGCATCAGCCCAGTGATTTTTCCCACTTGCATTGCTGGGGTGCAAACAAATAATTCTGCAAGCTCCAGTCTGGGAGATGGGTTTGTGCCCTCTTAACAACAGCAAGAAACCCTCCCAGCAGGTCCACGTGAGAGACACGTGGCAGCAGGAGCAAACCAGCAGGGCTAGCGGGGGAAGTGAGCTGTGGTGGTGCACGGACACTGAACCAAACACCGAAATGTGAAGTATTGACCCCGGCACGCCACGGCGTGACACGGGACTGCTCTATTGCCACACAGCTGTACTGTACAAAGGATAAATTGCCTGCACAGCACTTCCCTGGACACAGCAAGTGCAGTGCCAAGTAATTCACCATCAAGAAATGGACTCAGTTCAAAAAAAATGTATATGAGAGCTATAAATGTGCTGAAGCGTGAGCTCTGCTCCACAAGATGGGGTCATTAACCAAAAAATGCGACTATATTTTTTTTTTTGTTATTGTGATTTGTCTCTTTCTGGTATTGTTATGTTCCTAGAAACAAATATATTTCCCTGATAGGAAGATTAGTCACTTTTCTTTTCTATTTTACCAGTTTTTCTGTATTTTCTTGTTGATGTAGGAAAAATACTGTGCCTTATGGTCCTTGCACTATGCTAATGTGTTGGTAGTATTAAAGTATTAAATTTATACTTTCTAAATACATACACACCTGTGAATACTCGATAACGAGGACAAGAGAAGATAAATTTGCAGTCACTAATGGATTAATTTATTAGTACTTTCCAAAAAAACCCATACAGCCTTGTGACTGGATTGTGGTTTGCTGCAGCTTTCTTCTTAGCCATAGTAACACTATGAATAGAAATATAAACTCAACATGTAAATCTAACTGAAAAATCTTGGACATGGAAGTTCTCACTGTAAACCAATACAGACATTTTAATCTTTTCTAAGGACAAGTTGACTTTGCCATGAAGAAGACAGTCTTAGGAAATCAGTGCAACAGCAAAGTATTTTCCTCTGCAAATGAAATTTACCACTTCCAATAAACTCATAAGAATTGTTAATTTGTCCTTGGTAGATTATTGTCTTGAACACAAAATGCAACATGATAATATGCTGCAAGCTGCCTTGGGACAGCTCAAGTACTCTGAACAGATTCTCTGTCTGGAAGAAACAGGATAAAGTTTAACTCTTAAGGATTACACCACTAAAACTTGGTCTGAAATAAAGAAAAATCCTTCCATACATAAGGCAGCTAGGTTAGGATATTACCTAAAGATACAACAAACTGCTGCTCTCCTGTCGTTTATGTTTCATTATGTTTGACAGTATGTGGTTATCAGCCTATTTGCATATCTAACGAAGTCAAAATCATAATCAGTTACAGATATATATATATATATGTGAAAATATAAATTGTTAAAAGTATGTTATATTTTCGTGCTTCATTTTGCATGTGAGCACATAGAGTAATGTGACAAGGGATCTCTCTATTCAGTAGGGAGGGTTCATTGCTTCTATCCTCTCTCCTCATTGACAAACTGACTAAAGCTCTCAGAGGTTGGTTTGGTTTGTGGTTTTTTCCAATATCAAAAAGAAAAAGCAACAGCATGTATTAATGTACTTTTCAAATCTCAGTTATTTAAGAGTACAAAATTTCATTTTGTTGTTTGCCTTAGAGAAATTCTAGTAATTTGTTTCTGTAATTAATTTACACAAAAGTACTCTTCAAAATGTTTGGCAGGGTTGGAAACCTGATTGAGACTGTTCAGGGGAATCAGAGACATAAAATCAAAATAGTTCAACTACTGATTTTTTAAAATGTCTTCCCTGAAACACATGGCAGAAAATTCCCTCTCTGAGACATTTAAAAATGGACCAAACTAAATCCTGAGAATTATCTTGAGTTGACTAATACCTGAACCATCCTCTTACCCTCTCTGACAAAGAGGACTACTGAATTTTTTCCAGTTTAAAAACTTTCCTGGCAATAGGTAGGCTGTTCACTGCACGTTAACTGGTGCAATAGTAAGCAGTAATTTGCCCCATCTATGGCTAGAGACAATAATGAAAATCATGCATACACACATCACAAGACACTTGGTCTGTTTTTGATGAAATTATAAGTCACAGTTAGAGAAATGATAACAATTTAGAAAGAAAGAAGGCCATAAATCTATAAAAAAGTCAAAATCTGCTATACTGAGTAAACAATGGGAGAACATGTACATTCTCAATTTGCATACAGTTAATTTTATTTTAAACTAAATTAAAGCTCTCCATCTGCAAAAGCAAATATTGAAGACAACATGTAAAGTTTAATTGCTTTATCCATTCCTTTTTGAAGACAAAAAAAAGACAGAGGAGGAAAATACTAGGCTTGCTAAGAGTATTTGTATGGCTCTGGAGAGACTATAATACAGCCTCAGAACAGAATCCCCTCACCCACTATCAGTTCCAAAACAGAGGAAAATTTGAAAAACATTCATGAAAACCTCTTGTTATATAAATTATACGCAGTACTGAATAATGGAATGACCTGTTGATTTTCCTTCCCTTTGAATGACTAAAGCCTGTGGCTGTGATTTTCATCACAAATGTGGAAAGGTGGTTTCTAACTTCTGCAAATAAATAATAGCAATGCTCCCATCTTCAGGTGCAAGACAAGTTGGAAATTTCAAGCACTCACCTGCAGCATGCAGATTCAGAGGATTAAGCTTGCCTCTTTTCTATCATTTTTAAGACCTTAAATTATCATCTCTTCACCTAATAGACCAAGTAACTTCTTTATGAGGAACTATGTTGGATATTAATGAAAAGAACTTAGTCTCATCAAACAGCATAAGCAATCTCTATTTAATTCACAAAATTGTAAATCAGTACAGATTAATTTTTACTACCATAGCTATAAATTCAGCAGAAGAAATAAACATGTCTAGTTTCAAATCAGTGAATAGCCTATTGTTATTAAACTATTAAGCTTATTAAAAACCTGAGGAATGTATTTAAAAATTTCATCAAATCCAGGCCAAAATGTTTAGCATCAGGTGTAAGACAAATGCAGCAATGTTTATTTTCCTCTGAATAAACCATTGTTTTCAGCAATGAGATGAGAGAGCAGGTAGATGTTAGATGCTGCTGCTATATGGAAGTATATTTTTGCTGATTTACTTAGCATTCATAAATCAGCACGACTGTTCAATGTGTATAAGGACTTCAATTCATCCCAGAGTACCAGCATGTAAACAGTATGTCCACACAGAACACTTTGTCTTCACTCAGACAACTGGGAGATGCTTTACTATTTTATTTGCTAAAAGCGTAATGCTGTTTCTATGAAAATTAGTAACTACATCAAATGTAAATGAAGCTGCCCTATAGACCTCATAGATCATGGTGACAAGTTATTTATGAGATTTTCTCTAAATATATGTTGAAAATGATAAACCTGTGTGATCACTCCGAGATCAACCTCCCCCGGCACAATGAGACTGCAGTAAACATTGCACATTATTGTCTGGTTACTTGATTACTGGCATTAGCATAAACTACTAGAACCAACAATTCTGATAAATATTCCTAGAAAAATCAAGTTTTAACTGACATTACGCAGTTTTGACAGATCAGTAAGCCCCTGTATTAGCATTGTAATTGCAAAAACTGTCATTGCTCTTTTATGTTCTTGCTCCTTACTGAAGCCTCTGATCTCCTGTAAAGTTTAATTCCCACCCCTTGCCTTCCTTGGCTCTGTACACCACACTTTATATTCCCATCTAAAAGACCAAGCTCACATACCAGGTTTTCTGATTGTGCTAAGGACTACACAAAGACAGAAGATGTAGTAGCTATGTGACCTATTTCTACAATTCTGAATTCTTTTCCTGGGCTTCCACAGGAGATACGACGACTACATTTGTCCCACAGTCCCAGCTGCATAGTAGGTGATTGCAGCACTGTCACAACTGAGGAACTACTGGGAGAATTAGGCTACAGAGAATTATATTCCTCTATCCATCTGTGTCATTTCATTAACACAGGGGCTCCTGCAGAACCAGGACCTGTACTGCATGAAATCCTGGTCCAGCCTCTCCAGCCTGCTCCAGGTTAGCAGAGTGGCATCACTCTGCCTCTGCAGATGGACCGGCCTTTAGCTACAAGAAAGCTGGTGAATGGGTTTAAATTAATTTATCTACATTGAGCTTAGATGTTTCCAGTCCTTAAACACTTCCACTGAGTCTCAGTAGCAACTGGCATGATCAGTCCTTTGAAACAGCCAGCCTCTACACTGGTAACACTGGTCCTTTCCCAACTGTGTTGGGACAAGGTCTCGTAAAGCTAAATAGGAGAGGGGAAGGGAATCGTATTTATTGTCAAAACCCAAAGCATATTCATTACTTCCAAAACATATGGTCTGGAAGGTTGTTGGAACTATGTGCATGAATTAGATTATTTATCTTGTCATAGGCATTAAATATTTCACTTGACTGCAGTATTCTGTGGGAGAAACAATCCTATTCTGGTTAAATAAGTGATACAAAATGTCTATTAAGGTGAACTAAGCCTTTGAGTTTCTTAGAAATTACTATAGGGATTTTTGCACTATTATTTCCAAATGGGTGTCTGGTAATACTGGTCTGTAAAATATAACCAGCCCCACAGAAACAATAAATGAATTGCTAATAGCTCCCTCATCTTATGAACATATGACATTTAATAAACATTTTTCATGCTAAATGTTACTTTATTCCTTCCACAGATCATTAAGCTGTCCTTCACTTTCCTGCTACACGAAAATGTTTCAGATGCAATCCTGTTTACTGCTCTCTAAAGGCATAGAAAATTTTGTAGTGTTTTGTCAATTTCTTAAAACTAATTACTTTCTTCAACTTCAGGACAAGGAATGTACATCAATTTGTGAAAAAAAGAAAACCAACAAGAAGCCAGCTTTATTCCCTAATGTTTCAAGTAATTTAGTTTTACGGCAGTCAAAAAACAAACAAGCAGCAGAGTACAGGTATTTACAACAAGATTTTACAATATTAACTGAAGGTTTTAAAGGCTGTGAGCTATACATCTCCAATGACAAGAAAGTTGACATATTTATTTATACTCATACTTAGTTGCCTAGATAACTGGACTGAGTTTTGCAGTAAAGGAATCAAGAGACTCAGAGATGTGGGACTCTCAGAATCTTTTAGAAAGATGCTAGTTTTTATCTGCATTGATTTGGGAAACAACATTTCTCTAGGAATCCTATTTTGACAATAGCAACTATATTTGCTGTACACTTTCTCATATTGCTCCATTTTAAATAACTTAGGATGTAGAAAGAGAATTGGTTGTACTTGCTCCTGTTACTCTGTGCCTGTTTCTCTCACGTGGTTTAAGTGTCTGCCTTACACAGCAGCATTACTGAGCCTCATTTCCAACACTTCTGTATTACAGGCTCAGAAGACAACAAAAGAGCATAATGACTTAATCAAATTCTTTTTCTGCTTGTGTGGAATTTACCATCTTATGGGCAGGTACATCTGTATGTCAAGAGTCTCTTGACCCACCTTCCTGAACCATCACAAGTTTAACACCAAGATCTCTGATGCTCTTCCAAATTTTACTGAGAGTCCTTTCTCTAGGAAACCCTTCATGCCTCAGATCCAGCTGCAGACAAGCAATCCACATGTGTGGGATGCTTAAAAGGGTTTTATTTAAAAGAGGCTGTTTGCAGCTACATAGATCTGCCCTATTTAGCGAGGAAGAAGAGCAGCATCCCTTCTTTTTGTTATTCCTTTCAATTTCACAGGGCCACATACTTGTAAGCTTTCAAGACTATTGCAGTGAACTTTATCCGCAAACATAGCATTTGTCCAACATCTCTTATGATTCAAGGGAGCAAATACTAAATAAGGGTTCTCAAAAACACTCCCATAACTGTGCAATTCTCCCATGCCTGCAAGATGTATAGCAAGGAACTGACCTAGGCACCTCTCTCCTTTTTTCAATGCTAATTCCCTCTAAGAATTTTACAACTCAACTGTAGAGTTGTGGTTTCTCTAAAAACGCTGCTGCATGTTTGCTTGCTGTCACAGTGTGTAAGCCATGTACGTACACAGCACTGCTTGCTCTGTACTTATGAAATATGTGGTGTTAAACATTACAGGGACAAAAGCTCAGGTGTAAGTGCCACAGAAACTATCTTTTTTGGTTACTGTTACCTGGGAAATTTCTACAAAAACATTCTGTAATTCCACAGAAACATTTTATTTAAATCTGGTGAGTGAAAGCAAACACCTGAAGTGAATATTTCACTATATAGTGTTTTTAGATTCAAAAAAGGCTCCTTGAAGGTTAAAACACTTCAGTACTTAAATTTTAGTGCTCTCTCAAGTCACCTACCGGATGCCTTTGTCAAACTCTGTCCTTTGAGGATGATGCACTGTATGAGCAGTCTTAATGGAAATACACTGGTAATTGTCAGCCTATTTATGATATCAAACCCCAATCAGCAGCTGAGAGCAGAAGAGCTCTGCTTTCCTCTAAGCTAAAATGCTTTCTTGACATCTGAGAATGATTTGTTCAAGCTAATCAATACTCAGCCAGGTCTGATGGAGAAGCACACTGACTTGGACACACCTCTGCAGCACACAGAGCACTGTGTCAGAAATGCCAGACTTTTGAAGCAAGATAGTGAGATGAGTTATTTGTTGAGATGTGAGAACTACGGAGTTCGAGTATCAAGGCACCAAGGGAATGTCCCTTTTACCTGGAGCTGTCACAGTTCAAATGGTGGCACTTCCATCTGGCTGTGGGTGTTGGCACACATGTCCTGACAACATCAGACCAGCTTGTGTTCATGACCCCACAGACAGCATAACAAATAATGCCCCACACCATGCAGTTAGATATACAACATGCAAATGCAATCATGGCTTTTTCCCATGCCTATGTTGCCTTGCTTATGGAAATATATTCTGCTTAAAAGTCATTAGCTAATAAACAACTAAGTTGCAGCAAAAATGAATGGCAAGAAATGCTTTTCCTCAGAGTCTGAGTATCTTGTGCAATTTTAGATGCAAGCCATGAATTTATGAGTTCTGATATGTAGGAAACAATGAGAAAATTACTTGACTGCTTTTGTGTTTGAACACTGTTAAGGGTTCAAATTCTTTACTACCATGAATACATTAGAACATTAACTACTATAAATACCCATAACAAAGGTGGTCTAAAAATGTTAATGCTGGGGTTGAGTAATATGACTCATCCATGAGATTTGAAGCAGACAGGGCTATGATAAAAAGAATCATTAGCAGCTATCACCAGCAATAAAAGATAGCATATTAGAACAAAAGCGTGTGATGTGCACAGAACCCAGAATCACCTACAGCGAGAGCAGCAAAATTAAAGCTGCTGTTTGCCCTCATTTGTATATGGTGGTACCCTGCTATTAATTGTTATGAATATGATGCGAGAATGGTGCCAAAGGGCCCCGTATATAGAAATATTAAGCTCATGGAGTGTAATCACTCTCTCAGAGCCATTCAGACAAATGAATTGCTCGTGCACAGATCAGATGTAAACCAAAACAACCAGGATGGCACCTGTGTGCTGGTGCCTGCAGCACTGGCAGCTACCCGTGGCCAGCTCACAGCTACTGCAGAACTGCACACACAACAGGAGGTGACAAAAATGGGGTAAAAAGGAGGAAAATGCATTCTGCGACCTTCATAAACACAAACCATTATTTAAAAGCCAGACAGAGTGGTTTAGATGAATGTGGAGCTCATTTGTTAACATTTCACAGAAGATTGAAAGAGCCCCTATGGCCTGTCCCCTGCAAGACACCTCAGTGACACCCGTGCTTCAGATGATCAAAGTGCACTTTTCTTTCTTCTTGTTTCATCTCCATTCCACAAACTTTACGGTGCCTCAAAGAATTTAATATTTCCCAGTAAATCTCAGAGAACTTTCCCCCATCAAAGAGCTTTTTCCTTCCAGGTTTGAGACACTTTATCTTACTCTGACTCAGATCTTAACAGTATTGAGGAATACAGTGTCTCCCTTATAAGGCCTTACTACTAGGGCATAAATTGTTTTGACAAACAAAAACACGGCAAAAGGAAGGTCTGTACTCTTTTCCACTCAACAAACTAGATGTGTCAGTAAGTAAATTAGTTTTGTAGGATAGTCTAGAAAATGAAAATAAGATAAAATAATGTTATAACCTGCTTAGACTTCTAGAGTTCTTTTGTTGTTGTTTGTTTCAAATCAGAAGGACTTTGCTCAGAGCAAAGCTGTGAGCTGTAGTCAAAACTTTTTACTTCCTTGTGGGCTATTCAACTTTTATAAACCATCGATGTGGAAAGAAGGGCTCTCCTTTTTCATGCTTGGCTCCACCTCTGCACCTTCCTTCATACCTTGAGCAACTTTAAAGCTCTGCAAATGGTTGAGGAGCAGGCAGCAGGCAGTGTGTGCCCTGTGAGTACTGACCCAGCGCCACCACGACTCCAGAGCAGGGCAAACATGGGCATAACACACCTCAGAGGGCAGAGAAATCCCCAGGCAAGGGTAAATACATCAACTGTCCCTGTACTGCCCAAAGCATTTGTGTCTCTAAAAAACAAATGTAAACCAATACAGAAAACATCTGGATTTTTTTTTTTCCTTATCATTAGTAGATTAGAGCCAGGGGTATGGAAATCACCTTTACATAAAAGCTAAATGAATTTTGAACCAAGGCCTGTACAAGAGGGAAACAAGTGAACTCTACTACAGCTTCAGCTTATACAGTCTTTGGATAATGTGCTACCCACATGAAATAGGGTTTTCTCCCTTGAAATACCCCAGTCTGAGAAATTACATGTGTATATGGTCACGAAGTAAGAATGATTGCATCTCATGTGTAAATTCCCATAAAATCTCTATGAAACACTACAATCTATTTCTAGCAGAAACACAGGGTACCATATGGCAAGGTCTTATCTTTTTAGCAAGTCATAAAACCAAAGGTGTATGTGACCCAACAAGAAGACAGTGCTTCTGAATTACAAGAGAAAAACATAATATATCAGCAATTCAGAAGGAAGGTAAAAATTCCCGCTACCTATGCAGATATTTTATTCTTACTAGATGAGACTGCTTTGCAAATTAATTCATTTATGAATACAGTTACATAGATAGCAAGGTGGGAAAAGCTCTGGGTTATCAAATGGACTTGCATTTTGTCTGCCAACATCGCCTGCTAAATTGAGGCAAAAACCGACAAATGACCTCACAATTGACAGGACCATGGTTACTGGGCTGGAAGTCTCCACGAAAAATTCAATTTTTTGCAGTGGCAATATTACAGACAAAATAGTCAAAAATGTGTGAAATACACTGTAATATGCTCACAGAGCTCAATAAAGTGAAGGGAAAAGAGACAAAGACACTTCTATTGTGATTTATACTTGAGGGTCAGAATTTCAGGTAGCAAGTAACATCAGATAGGAAAATTAACCTGAGAAATGGTGAAAAGGTGCCAAAGTTGAGCAGCACAATTTTCCGGTCTCTGCTCCAAACCTCACTAAAGTAGAATTGCTGCTGACCTGAGATGAAAAGTATGATTTCACAGCAAGCTTTGGGAAGCTGGTTCTCTTAAATTTATTTTATTTTGCCTGTATATGGTTTCAAAACCAGAAAGTCCAGCTATCACCTCTTTTTCATCTAGCAACACATCTATTTCACTCTTATGTTTGTGGCAGGACTGAGGATATTGAAAAGTGTTATAACCAGTAAGAAAGACAAGTCCTATTGCAATGGCATGAAGATGCCAGGCAGCCTAAGGCTGGTGTTCAGAGAGTAGATTACACCTGTATCACTCTAACCAAATTCATTAATCAGACTGCTAAGGTACTTTTTCTTTGGAACGTGTCTGGGTCAGCAAACAGCAGAGAGAGCTCTAGAACATGGTTCTGATCCAAACCCTCCCTTTTCCAGAACATTTAAAGAAAGGGAAATATTGCTCTTCAGAGGAGCTGCAAGGCTCTGGCAAAATATTATCTATATTTTCTGGGACTGTGACTGCAGAACTCCCCAGTCAGCTGTTTCATTCATCACATTTACCAGCAGCAGTCTTTTTCCCTAAAATGCTGTACAGAATACCAATCTCATCCTGCTACTTCCTTGGTCCATTATGTCAAATGTTAATCTGTGTGAAAGAAGGGACCCTATTGCTGCTTAAGCTGACAACAGCAGCAACAGGT
Organism: Atrichornis clamosus; assembly: GCA_013400975.1. Classification (NCBI taxonomy): domain Eukaryota; kingdom Metazoa; phylum Chordata; class Aves; order Passeriformes; family Menuridae; genus Atrichornis; species Atrichornis clamosus. The sequence goes on from WBMZ01012664.1 coordinate 247,987, forward strand.
ATTTAGATTTCAGAGTAGCTCTACAAAGGGTGAGTAAACACCCTGGCATCAATGAAAAAGTACTTCCTACAATTGCTATAAATCCATTACCTTTACCAGGTATGCAGATAAAAATGAAGTTTTTTTTTCCAGACACGTTTGTGAAGAATTCAGTAGCTTGTAATATCAGAGAACATCAGCAGCAGCAATACTGTTTCCTCAAAGGAAAACAGTTGTCCATTGCAAACTGCTGTACTCTCCTTTTTTTCTGCAGCTGTGCACTACATGTAACTAACTTTCAAGAATATTTTAAGCTGAAAAACCAGCTGTCTCTATTTTTCATTTGCCAAGTGCACTTCCCATTGAGGATTAGAGATTTTCTTCCCTTAAATGAAACAGAAAAGAGAGCCTAACATATGATGAAAAACATACTTAGGCACCTAAATACCTTTGTAAAATACCCCAATACCTTGTAAAATAAAGCTGAAGTCACTTTCAAAACAGAAACCAGTCATCTTAGACTCATACCTCTTAAGCTCTCTTCAAAATTTTATTTCTTGGGGGTAACTTCTAGGTTGTGAGGACAAGTGACTCTTGCACCAAGCCTCCCTTGCACACTTTCAGGAGGAGAACACCCTCACGTAGCTATTGGTGCATGGAAGGACAGCCCATCATGAATTATCACAGTCCAGGAATACCTCGTGGCCTTGCAGCTGGTTCTTGCCTGACATTGTTATTACTGCTCACACAAGGTAGTTCAGGTTGGCTCTCAGACGCCTACATTTGCTAGGAAAGAGCCATTTTGCTGAGATGTCTCCTCCTACTTTTTCCAAGCAGCTGCCTCAGTGGAAAGCTAGCAGGGCACCAACAGCTGGAGTCTGCACTCCCATGGGGGAAACTTCTTTGGAGATCCAGCAGCTACAGAAGGCAGCTGATCTGAGCCACCTGTACTGTTATATTATTATGCTGGCCAGCTGAGGTCTTAAACACATCTTAAGCTCCAAGGTGCAGAACCTGATTTTTCTAACATGTAGGAATTTTCCTTTGATTTCCAGTCTAAATTCATACTGCACCAACTTAAACCCATTCATTCTCGTACCAACATTACCTTTCAGCTTCAATCATTCCTATATTTCCTTTATATTTATCCACTTGGTGTATTTATAGACCCAATGACACCTCTGACATATTTCCCAGGCCATCACTCTATACAGCTGCAATTTCCTGACAGACTTTGGAACATCTATCAATTACTGTACTGGATCAGCAATATTTCACTCAAACAATGGCATTCAAATACTTTAAAAAAAAACGGATCACTGCCTCTACCATCACTTTCTACACTCCTAAAACATAGCATATGAAAAGAGTAAAAAATATAACATGTACCTATGGGTGCTGCCAGAATCACCAGAAGCAAAACAAAAAACTCCAATCACTAAGCAAGAATCAAGGAGGTAAAAAGCTCTGACTAGTGCATTTGAGTACAGATTCCTCACGGGAGAGAAGAACACAAGATCTGCCCTTCAAAGTGCAATTTCACTCAAACAGGTACATCAAGGACTGTGCTGGCTGGCACAGCTGCCCGTTCCACTACCAGTCCAGCTGTGAGAAAACCGTCACAATGAAGCTGGAGATTTTCCTTAGATCCCTTTTGCCTATGAAGAAGATTTCTGCCCCACTAACTGGATTTTATCTAGAATTATAAACCAGAGAGAATTTAATAGAGAAAATGCGTTCCCATCATATTTGTGTGATAACTTACAGATAAAATAAATCAAAACAGTTCAAGATCTAACTCTTTTCTATAAACAAATCTTGCACTGAGGAACAATTTTTAGAATAAAAATATTTTGGTTTTAGAAAGGAATATAATATTCAAGACAGAGGTCTTAAGATTGCACTTCTAAAAGCAATTTTTACAAAACCATGTTGTGGTAATTAGAGGTTATGTACACACAGAGTCATACAAGAAATGCAGTTGTATGCTGTGCTTTTGTCTTTTGTGTAGGTGTGAAACACTGCTGCACGGATCATTATAACATAAATATTTCTTAATTTCCTCTGTTTTTTTTATTTTTGCTAATGCTATTTAAATTGTTTGGACAACTTACAATAGAAATGTTGATGTCTCGCTGGCTTCTCCTTCCTGCTCACTCTGCCACTGCAGCAAGTTTAAATACACACAGAGTAATTACATAGGAGTTGGTAAATACTTGCCTAACAACTGTCACAGCACCTGAAGAAATGCTTGTTGAAGAATAAATATGAGTTGAGGCCTGCAAATGAACCTTATTTCTGGAAGGGAATCTCAGTCAGTGGTGGAGTCATACACAGATCTCTAATAACTGTCTGAAGACAGACAGACGTGACAAATGTAATTAAAAAAAGGCAGCCCTAGTCTGCCTGAGTTGAAGGCAGTGTGACTGTGTTGGAGTCTGATTAGCTGCTCTGCTATTGCACAGTTTCATTTTCTTACAGTCCATTAGGCTGCTTTTAACAAAATTAAACACACTGCAAGGCAAAATAACCAAGTAAATCAAAACAAAACACACTGTTTATAACCATTTTCTTAAGAAATTACAGTTTTGAGGCTAAACGTTTCTCTCTTGAGCAATCTGGAGATCATTCTTCCCAGTTTTCCCATTTGGATGTCCACAAAACTGGGATGGGGGAGACCAGGGTATTTTGTTTGTATTTTGTTTCTAATATTCTCAAAGATTACAAAGCCAGAGCAACAAAACTTAGGGGTGCCAGGATGCACTGTGCTTGCATAAGGTGACAGCCAATAAAATGGTTCCACATTGAAATAATTTTAATTCCAAATTGTTCCAGTGCTGTGTAATGAATTTGTACAGGAAATCTGGGATTGAGGCTCAGATGGTTCAGCCTGTTATCTCTCAGTGCTCCTTCCCCTCCACCTTCTCCTGTTTATTTTTGTATAAAAAAACCCCACACTGGAATGTGGCTTCCCACTTTTTTACATATGTTAGCAAGAGAAACGTGTCAGTGACATGTTAAACGTCTGCAAAATTGCAGTGTCAGGATGCTCCTCTCTGCCATGAACTCACTCCTGTCTCAAAGTGGAAGGCAAACATGTTAAACGTGAGAATGGACACCACACCTTGTGCCTTGCCCTCTCAGACACCGTCCCACTCTTACTGTGAATGCTAGGAAAGGAAAACTAGAAGGCACCCAGCAGTGGGCAGCAGAACGTGCTCGTACCAGCAGACAAAGGGCATCCCATCTGTGCGTGCTGGTCCTTCACTTTGAGCCAGTGCTTAATGTAACTGCAAGAGATGCTGTTGTGACTGTGATGGAAAGGCAAAATCCTTGCACTTGTTCTGGATTGCAGTTTACTGTTGAATTGTGTGTTTTAGTGCATTTTCATTTTAGAAAAAGAGGCTGACTGCTTGTATTTTTTTCTCAAGTTATGCCATAAAGAAATATAATTTGCCTTTTAATAGAAATGTCAAGGACCCATTCTCTCCAATTTACTATATAGATTTTTAAATCCCATGCAAAAATGTTGTAAGTTTAATTGGAAAAGACAGCATGACAGCATAATTTTATACAACTGGTTACAATTATTACAATAGCAGCTTCCACAGAGCTCTCAGTGATTTTTCAAGAGCATTTACAAGCATAAACTATGTCTTAGAAAAAAAATAAAATAGTAATTTGCTACAGCTGTGCAAAGTGTATTAAGGAAATCAATCAGCAGTGACACAGATATTTAGAAATGGGAGATTTTGCCCATGTGAGAGCACAACTGTAGGATTTGGTGACGTTAATAGGTTTTTTAAAAATGACTAGATTAGATAAAGTAATATATTTTAGCCTCAGATATACAGCACATAAAAAAAGGCAGACATACAGGTTAGAAAAGTACTCTGGTTGTTTTTTCACTTAAGGGGAGAGTGAGATCAATATGAAGAGTACGGGCCAAGGAAAAAATGGTGACAAAATGCTGACACCTCTGGCAGCATTAGTGCTGTAGCTGTGAACAACTTCCTTGTGTTTGACGTGTCCTGTTCAGACAAGACAATTTGCTCATTCTTTTGCAACCATAACAGCATCAAATATATCCAAGTATTACCAGCTTGTTTTCCTAACTGCTAATTTCACAGGATGTTCAGTTCTGGCTAAGCCCTTGGGTCAAAACTGATGTCGTTATAATATGCAACAGACACAAAGACTTTATTTTATCAGATGATGCAAAATGTAGACTTACATGGAAGACTAGAAGAATAAGCAAATTTATTTTCTAAAGGGCATGTTGAACACAGATACTGAAAGGAGCTTAGAGAGCATAGGGGCAATAGGAGAACAGAACACTTTGCTTAATTAGCCAATAATGAAAAAAGCTTGTTAGGGAAGGTTAACGCACTGACAGAGAAGTTTGTAGAAGACATCAACCTAGTTCTTTTCCTGAAGTAATTTTACGGTGATATAGGTTCTGCAGATTCATTATGCTCTAGATTTATTCTTTATTTACTTTCGAAGATAATCTCATGGGCCAAAAGACCCTTTTTGACCTTGAACTTTGTGTTTTTGTTGTTAGATTTGTCACACACTCAAACCAGATCAGAATAATGCCATAAGGACATACAGTGAAGAAAGCTGGGCTGTGCATTATACATGTAAATTATGTTTAAAAGGGACCTGTGAGAGTTAATGGGTGGAAGACAGACAAAATTGCTTTTCTTCTTTAGGGAGAGGGGCAGGCATAGCAGTATTTATACAAGCTGGCAAATTAAATGGCTTTTGCTGAGCTCTGTGTTGCTGCAGCTAAACTGCTTCCACAACCTGACCTACATAATTTCAAATTTGCTTGAGTGTTTCCTCATTCAGCCACAGGACAAGCACAACACACAGTGAACTGCAGAAATGATCTTGGAAAGTCATGCAGCCTCATATGAAATAAATTTCTCATGAGCAAATTAAAACTTCATAAAATATCGTTGCAGCACAAAATCAATCAGTCAAATCAGAAATTGCTAGATTAAAAGTCATATAATGTAGTCAGAAAACTGGTATAGTAATTTAAATGTACTGTCAATGGCAATAAGCATCTAAGTTATGGGGCACTCCATATCCAAGTGCTTTGCAGCGACCCTTACCATTACATTTATACACTGACAGGCCTTGTTTTCTCTACTGTACCCATTTCTCGGTCTCCTAATTTTCCTAGTACACTCAAACTAGAAAACGCCTGTGAGTTACTCTGCCATACATTTCCAGTGGCAGTCCCTCTTCTTGTGACAACCAGATGCTGGAAAGGGAATCAGACACAAATAGCTGCTATCTTACAAGTAGTTTTCATGTTACTTTCTGTCTATTACTAGCTATCCAGTCCAATGTTTGTTCTCAAATATCCTATCCACTACCAAGGTAACCAAAACGAAACAAACACCAAAAATACCACCTGGGACTCAAAAGAAAGAAAATAAATCCCAAGCCCTAAAACTGCACAGAAAAATATACAGCAACCACTAATTTATTCCCAGGTTTTTCAGAGGCGTTAAGGAGTTAATTTTTCACACAGTCTAAGTATAATGTCAAAAAATTACTTAAGACATATAGGAGCCTAAATATTAAATATCCACAGGTGCCGAAATTCCTTTGACAATTTCGCACTTTGTCTTTACTTTTTCCTTTTGCATATGAGATTTTGCATTCTTACAGAGCAGACGCATTGTTTTACATTCAAAGAGTGGTGCAGCTGCTACTCCCTAAGACTTGAGAGATTTATGGATAATAATACAACTGCAAAATAAATGAGTACATTTGGATGCTTATCAAACAGAAGCCACATCAGTCAATCAAAATGCTGGACAATGGATCCAAGTCTACAGATAAATGTGAAATGAAATAAAATAAAATTCCTCAATCAGGGAAACTTGCTCAGAAAACCATATTATGTGTTTCCCAGTACTGACATGGATAATGTAGTACTTTTCTCTTTGACCAAAGCATATCACAGAATTTGTTTTCTAAGCCAACATGTGTTAAAGCAGAAAAGAATAGCCAGCCTTCCGACTTGCTATCAATAAAAAAGTAGCAACCATATCAGTCAGCTTGTGTAACAATAAAAAAAAGGATGTATCAATGTCAGGATCTCAGCACATCCCACTTTGCACACAAAACATCCACACTTCATATACACAGTCACTGTTGTAGGATGCACACACTGCTGCTTCCCAGTCACTTCACTTATTCTGACATCTAATTTCTACAGAGTAAATACCACACTCTGTATGAATGAAAACAGCTCTGTGTATGCCTTTTTCTCATGAACAAGAGATCAAAATAAAGGACCATAGCAGTCCCACTCAAACCTGACAACTTCATGCAGCTGCTTTTCAGTCTTTATCAATCAAAACCACTGAAACAAAAATAATAGTGCAGAGGAGAGCTCTGGATGGAATCCTTGATAGTAAACCTGTGCCAAAACCTAGCCTTGTCTGAACACAGCTCTTGTTAACAACTCTGGCAGAAAGTGGCATTTTGAGTTTAATATGCACCAGGGAGAAGCAGATATAAATCAGGGCACCCTATGGTCTGCACCCAGGGATTAACATTCTTAGTGCATTGATCAAAGCTGCTGTGTCTATTTTAACTTTTCTTTCACTTCTAGGTTTTTATGGCAGGCAATTTAAGATACTCAGCAATGTCAGAACGTCCCAAAGTCCCTCTTCAGCAATCTGCCTGACCCCGGAGCCAGCTCCTGACCGTGAGCCCAAGGCAGCCATAGCAGACAGGGCTCTGCAGGCCTGAATGCCAAGTTTGTTCACATCCATCACGTGGAGAATGGCTGTCCATCTGCTCCTCCTGGCCTCCCGTCCCTACTGCTCCACTGTCTCACACAATAAACCCCCTCAAAACTCATCTTAAAATGGAGTGTTTTTCTTGTATTCCCCCTGATTTGGTTTTGTGGTTTTTTTCAGCCAACCACGTCTGCTTAAATATTTATCTACTCCTACCACATATAATCTGTTGGTAAGGGACTTTGCATAAAGAATGAACCAGGATGTGTTTAGGCAGTAATATTAATTTTTCCTCTGATCACATGTTTTTCCAAACTCCCTCCTCCTGAAGAATCTCTTAGCTAATGCCTAGCCAACAGCTGCATTTACTACTTTTTAAACTTTACTATTGCTCTTTGCAATATTATTTCCTTTGCTCTTTCTTCTGGTCAGACAGGCCATCTGCCATCCTGCTTTCCAAAACTACTTGTCAGCTTCAATCTCTGTAGGCACTGAAGGATATTATAGGCATGAATTATTTTCATATTGTTCTTCCTGTATTGTGGGTGAAGGAGAGCACTATATCGTAATGAGACACTGACTATGAAGAAAAAGAAAAAGCCCAGAGCAGCTAGGACAGAAGGTGGATGCCATAAATTTTCAATGTGCATTTCCTATCCCTCATAACAAACTTAAATTCTCCTCTGGCAATCAACTTTAAATGGTTTTCAGCACATGTATATGTTAAACAAAGGATTCCAAGTTACACACTTTGGAGTTTTAGGGGGAAACTGACTCATTTTCATTAAGGAAAGCATACAAATTGTTCCAGTAAAAAAAGTGCAGATGATAATCAGATTAATCAAACTAGACAATCCTTGGAGTAATTTTAATGGAATAATTCTAAGGACTGTAGCTTTAACAGGCAAACAGTCAGCCAATGAAAGGCTGTTCAAAGTTATACACATGGCAAGGATAAGGTGTATCTGCTAAAAAATTTTGGTTTATGTCAGCACATACATACCAGAAATTAGAAGAAACACATATATAAAAGATCAAAATGGGAAGAACTTCAGAGCCCAGTTGTTCCACTTGATCTAGGGTCATGACTGGAAGGCAGGGAAGATCAATCCTCTTTTAATACCTTGGGGTTTTTTCACCCCTCCAAACATGAGTAATTCTTATTTTAAGACTTAAGTCTCATTCTCATCTGAGTAGATCTCATTCTGACTTTAAGCTTAAGCAATTTTCATTTTCAGGACAAACTCAGATGGAAAGCCAAAACATACAGGAGACTTCCCAGGTCTTATTCTGGGCAAGCAAAGGCTCATTTGGAATTCATTTTAGCAAGTCTCTTCACCTGGGCAAAAACTGGTTACACAGAACACTTAAACCCCTCACAACAACAACAACAACAAAAACCCACAAACCCATTCAATTTTTCTTTTTTTTCAAATCTCATCCACACTGTCCATCTTGATGGTGCTGTGCAGCGGGGAAGTGTAGAAAGATCTAGATATTTGTGCAACATAAGGAGGTTAACTATTAACCCTCTGCCAAGTTTTAGAAAGAGCCTTTGGTTTCATAAGTACTGTGCACTCTTGACCTAAGAAGCAGGTTGCTGATGTTGCATTATTCCACTCAGCTGAGAGATACCTAAAGCGCTCTAAATTAAAATAGAAGCAAGGTCTAGTTCAACCTAGCTTAGGGTTCAAGACTTCAAGACTAAACATATATATATATATATAATTTCTTGTCATCTTCCTTTTCTTAGTTTCCTCTTATGGAAAAAGAAAAAAAAGAAAAAACAAAAATATTTTCGTATTTGCTGAATTCCAGCAGTCAGCCTTGTGATGTTTCCAAGTCACTGAGTTCAGCTAAGCATCTCTAGATTTGCCATGTTTTGCCAACACAGCAGGGTTGACTGTGCAGACCTGCTCTAGCAGATACTGAAAAATTTCACTTTATTAAGAAGCAGACAGACACTGAGTAGCTATGACTTGAGTCTTCCTCAGGTTGTCTTATTGAAGCTTCCTAAATAGTCAAAAGAGCTAATACCCTCTACATATCACCTCATAACATCTAAATTTGGTTTTGCTTAATTTGCCATATTCCAATTAGCCACTGCTGGAGCAGGAAAATACATCTTGCCCATTAACTACATAGGGAACTTAAGGTCATCTTAATTCATGCATCTGCAGGGTGTTATGAAAAATCAGGTAGAGCCTATGCTGTTTTTACAACAACTTCTGGTAAGAGCTTTCTGACTGATGCAGGACTGAGGGAAGCAGAAGTCCTGAAGGAGAACTAGGTTATGCTGAATGTACCTTCAGAGGCACAGAAAGCTCATAAAACAAGAACCAACTGAAATGGGTCACGATCTCCCCAAGCAGATGCATCTCTATATTTAGCAACAACTATTATAGTTGTTGACACCTTAACAAAGTGTCCTTATCACCACCCCAATGGGGCCCAACTTGTTATCTTTCTACTTTAAAACTCATGTAGTAACATTGCCCCTTAGAATCACAGAGTCATAAAATCATTTAGTTTGGAAAAGACCTTTAAGATCAAGTCCAACCATTAACCCAATACTGTCAAGTCCACCACTACACCCTGTCCCAGAGTGCCACATCTAGATGTCTTTTTAATACTTCCAGGGAGGATGACTCCATCACTTCCCTGGACAGCCTGCTCCAATGCTTGACAAACCCTTCCAGTGAAGAAACTTTTTCTAATATCTAACTTGAATCTCCTTGTTGTGACTGAGGCCATTTCCTCTTATCCTGTCACTTGTTATTTGGAAGAAGAGAACAACCCCCACCTGTCTGCAGCCTGCTTTCAGGCAACTGTAGAGAGTGGTAAGGTCTCTCCTGAGCCTCCTTTCCTCCAGGATAAACAACCCCAGCTCCCTCAGCTGCACCTCACAGGATTTGTGCTCCAGACCTTCATCAGCTCCACTGTTCTTGCACTCTCCAGCACCTCACTGTCCTTCGTGCAGTGAGAGGCCCAGAACTGAACACAGGACTGCAGGAACAGCCTCACCAGTGCCAAGTAGAGGGGCACGGTCACTGCCCTCATACAGGTCAGGTGCTGTTGGCCTTCTTGGCCACCTGGGCACACACTGGCTCACATTCAGCCGCTGTTGACCAGCACCCCCAGGTCCTTCTCCCACAGGCAGCTTTCCAGCCCCTCTGCTCCCAGCCTGTAGCACTGCATGGGGTTGCTGTGACCCATGTGCAGGACCTGGCTCTTGGCCTTGTTGAACCCCACACACTTGGTCTCAAGTCCATTGATCCAGCTGGTCCAGATCCCTCTGCAGAGCTTTCCAGCCCTCCAACAGATCAGCACTCCCACCCAACTCAGTGCTGTCTGCAAACTGACTGAGGGGCACTTGATGCCCTCACCCAGATCCTTGCTAGAGATATTAAACAGGGCTGGCCCAGTACTGAGCCCAGGGTAACACTGCTGGTGACCAGATGTGAGATGGATGTAACGCCATTCACCACCACTCTCTGGACCTGGCAATCCAGCCAGTTTTTGACCCAGTGAAGTGTGCATCCCTCCAAGCCACAAGCAGCCAGATTCTCCAGGAGAATGTTGTGGAACACCATCTCAAAAGCTTTACTAGAGTCCAGTTAGACAACATCCACAAACATGCCCTAAGCATCCACTAAACACATCACCTTGTCATAATAGATCAGGTTGGTCAAGCAGGACCTGCCTTTCCTAAACCCAAGCTGTCTGGGTGTGGCCCCCTGGTTGTTTTATGATGGCACTCAAGATGGCTCCGTAACCTTCCCTGACACCGAGATCAGGCTCAGAGGTCTGTGGTTTTCTGGATCCTCCTTCAATCCTTTTTGTAGATGGTCATCACATTTACTAGCTTCCCATCAACTAGGACCTCCATGGTGAGCCAGGACTGCTGGCAAACTTGAGAAGTTCTGTATTACTTTCTTTTTTTTATGCCTCCCTGGGCCAGGCCATCCAGCCAGTCTTTGACACTGGGGCAGAGTGCATCTGTTTGAGCCAGGAGCAGCCCATTCACGCAGAAGTGGCAGCTGTACAATGCTGAGAATGTGCCATACTACTTTTCAAGTAAAGAGAAGGAGAAGTGTCTTCTACAAAACAAAACAAGATATCAAATATTGATCTATACATGAGTCCAAATTCTGACAATTTTGCTCGCAGGACACAATGACATTATAGTCAGATATGGTTTTGCTTTTTTCCACATGGCATTTTCTTAGTATTTATGAAATAAATTCTGAAAACAAATGTACATGTTATAACTCTATTACTGTACAAAAGCCCTGCAATGCTCAACTAAACGTGAATTCGAATTAGAATTACTGATGACTGCAAAATCAACAGCTATAAGAAACTCAACATTGATGAAATTGGTGTTCAGTGTGATCCATCAATTTCCCTCATTTTCTCTCAGTGGAAAAATGTGCCATGTTGAAAAATTATGGTCTTCCAGGAAATATTTGCATTTTTCCATTTACCAGTTTGCTGCCTGACACATTATTCCTGTTGTCTATTTAATAAATGCTGATTTTAGTGTTTAGTTTGAACAGAGAACAAACTGAGCAGCTAGGATCTAACATAACGTTTCAGAAGAGTGGACATGGTTTGTAGCACAAAGTTGCACTGTGTGTGCTTGGCCACATGAAAAAGTTTTGCGCTACTATAACCTGAAGCAGTTGCACAACAACTACTACAAGGCTCTAAAGTATAATAGAGGTAGGCAAGGATAGGCTTGGATAGGCAAAGATGGTCTTTGATCTGCGATATTCCAGTTTATTCAAATAGTCTGTTCTTCCTTCCTTCCAAAAAAAAAAAGATAAATTTATATTGATTGGCTTTGTCTGAAATACATAAATAGCCAAACATTCCCAATTTCCAGTGGATTAAGATATTACGTACTAACACACAAGATAAGTCAGATAAACTGATCCAATTTCACCATGTTGCCAATACCTATAAGATGAATAATAAATTACTGAGAATGGCATTGGTAAGTAGCATTTTAACTTGGAGCTGTCCAGATATCTACACATATGGCTTTACCAAGTGTCTCCTGAAATAAGTAATCTTTTCTCTAAAAGTGTACAGATAGTATTTTAAGGCTTTTAAAGCATTTAAATCTTTGAATACTTACTGAATGCTAAACAAAACCTAATCACAAGTGTTGCTTAAAACATGGAGACTGATAAATTCATCAAATTAATATGGCATTAACATGAGACCAAAACTTTCAAAGACAGATCAGACTTGAATACTGAAAGTCTTTAAAGAAACAAATACACCTTTTACTTTTATAGATATTAACATATATGCATATTTATAATTACAACTGCTAATCTCAACAGACCAACAAGCTCCTTCAAAATGACACTCTTCCCTCATTGGTGCACTGATTGTCTGCCAGATGCAGGTGGAGCCATTCAGGGGCAGTTCCTCCATCAGTAGCTTCTACATTAGAGCTGCTCAGCTTCTAAAAAATTTCTTTCCAGAAGGACTCATTAAATCCAGAACTAAAATGCAGTAGGTCATCTCATTATCAAGAAAATGGCAAATTTGTGATGTAAACCACAAATTAATGCAAATAATTCAGTTGGATGCTTCAAATCTGCTCAATATCTTTTATTTGAGTATTTATCTTGAGAAACAATATGCCTTGGTGTAGTTTTTTTCAGGATCAAGACCTAAGTAAGTATCGTAGATTTTGTAAACGCCAGCATCTTCTATAAAATACATGAGCATTAAGGCAAAATTCCATGTGGTGCTCTCTCTAGGGTAGGGCTATACTGTAAAAATACACATTTCACTATACTAGAGATTTCAAATGTACCAACTCATCACTAGAGCTAGATGGGAAATAGCAGAAAAAGCTTAGTCTTCCTCTTCCAGAAATAAAATCTGCAACTACAAGAAAACCCAAGAAAAGACACTGACCCACTCCCTTTGAGGTGCTGTGATTTAGGTTTTCACTTGCAAGAGAGGAAAATCAGGTCAAGCAGAACAAAGACCTGAACGTGTGTTTCACCTGTTATGGACAAACATTCTGTTCTCTGCTAATTTTGGGCTTCTTTTCCTGTACTAGATCAGAGCTGTTTCCTTCTGAACTTGAAAAATCTTTCCCAATATAAGCACTGTTAAGACACATAAAAAGCTTCTGTATTGAAAATGCAACGATTTTTTCAAGACAAATTTGGTTTTAATTAAAACAAAGCAAAACAAGAATCCAGGTTAAATTTAGATGCTGCCTTTCACAAACAGCCCACACACTGGATATTTTCTCCTGATAAACATCAGGTATTAACCTCCATGTATCTTCAGAGATAATTGAAGACAATTCCTTTAGAAACAAAATGAAATGTGGACATCTGTTCATTGTAAACATTTAAAGAACATTTTGGATACTAAACTGCAAATTATATTTTTTATTCCATTATGGAACAAAAGTAATAATTTTACATAAGGAAGGGAAGCCTAAGTGAGACAGAGCAGACATGAAAAGCAATTTGTGATTAAGGCCTTCATCTGGAAGACTGGAAAACAGAGAACTCAAATCTTGGTTTCAGAGAGGGAGTAAAGGCTACATGCAGTGACAATATGGGAAGGAATCACAGCAAAAGCATGTGGCAGATATTGAATGGTAGCAGAGACTAGCAGAGTGTGAAGACTCACTAACAGAACTACAATTCAGAGTTTGAAGGCAAAAGCCCCTCACAAATAGGGAAGGAAATAAAGTAGATAGGATAGAAGGTAAAAGATTAAAAAAAAAGAAAGAGAACTGGTATCTTAGCAGAATATGTAGTACGCTCGAATCTTTTTCTCTTGATAACTCAGCTGAGATGTTAAAGTGGTTGAGGAAGACAGAAACAACATCAAAGAGCAGAACTACTTGCAGAAAGGAAATGGGCAATGACAAGCAGAGGTTGCTCGTTCTGTGTTTCAGCACTGTTTTCTTCGTATGACCGATCTTGGTTGTCAAACCTGTTACTTAGGCTGTGTACAGAACTCACAAGTGAAACTTTCTCTTTCCCAGGCACTGTATTAACTTGTGACTGTTGATGGCAGCAAACAATTGGACTTTTTCTCTACAGCCAACAGGTACTTGCAGTAAAAGCAAAGAGCCAGGAGCCCTGGGAGCTGGGTGCTCTCTGAAAAGGTTGGAAGTGAATCTAGTCCTCCCAATATAAACAGACTCATCAAGAACTGCCTGTTAGAGTCTGTTCTTTGCTCCTGGGACAACACTGATCTGGTTGTCTTTAAGAAACTCTTTCCATGATCAAATTTATCACTGAAGAAAATGCATGCTGGCAATTTCGACTCCCCAGTGGTCAATGCAAAAACTTCCAGCAAAATAGTAGCCATACATGGCATGAAAGTCAGGAGAGGACAAAGCAACCTTGAAGGATTCATTAACAAATATTTAACAGGTCCAGTGAGACCAAGACTCTATCATCTGATCTTTGTGATCCAGGAAATAATAGTTCCATAAATTGCTGGGTTTGCACAGTAAAGTTTTAATCAGAAATGGCTATTCCCTGTCGCAAATTTAAGTGTTATGTTAGGCCTAAGAAATGAGCCTGGAAATGCCTTCAGGAGTCTCAGTACTATTTTTATTCTTAGCAAAAAATTCTTACTTTGATGTGGTAATCAAACTCATAGTAATGCTGACCCTTAATGTTTTCAGTCAGAATGCCATTCTCGTAGGAAGGTATGTACATACACACATTACCCTCAAAGAATCTGGTCTTCACAACAACACACAGTACTCACTACATTCATTTTGAATGACACTTATTCCAGGTTTCCCTTCATAAGCAGAGATCATTCAAATTAGCTGAATCAAGACTGGCAGAAGCTCCAAGTGAAGTGAAAGGTCTAATGACAGTAATGGCCTTAATCCTCGCAGTGGAGTATGGACTTAATGCAAAGAGTGAAGATCAGCTAAGAGCACAGAGGCTCTTCTGAGGTATTCGTCTGGGGAAGATGATCAGCACACGCAGCAGAAATCCACCTGGAAGAAACTTTAGCTCTCATGTGAGAGCTTTCCAGACATGAGACTCTTAATGTTTTTGCTCCCAAGACAGTGAGCGTGTGTTGGACTGATCCTAAGCTTTGTGTTAGTGCAGCACAGATTTCATCTTCTTGCTGTTCAGTACTTACAGACATAAAACCATACAATGGATAGGAGAGATCACAGTATCAGGAATGTCACAACTCCAGGATCTACCTGCCCCCACACTTCTGCATTTTTTGTTAGAATCATTTTAGTGCAGAACCACTCAGAGGAGATAGCAAAACATTCAGTTCAGACTTAGATTTAACATTGGCAGATACATTCAAATGTGTCAGATTAGCTGCCCCTAGGATAAATTCATCTCTTTTCTCCATGTGTTTTTACTAGCTCCTGCAACAGGCTATGACATCTTTATGAAACCTATACCACACCATCTCAACCAATCATGAAGAATTTAACATCAAAAGGGTGATATAAAGTGAAATAGTATTGCTAAAGTAAAATGCTCTTTGAACAACTGGAGTACCTAATTTGCAAAGACAAGAACTCAACAAAATGAATGCTTTTTAAGTAAATTACAGTCATGTTTTGTGCAATTTTCCCATATGTCATCTCACAATGACCCATCTTTGCTTATATTTTCTCCCTGAGCATGAAGAACTATGGCTGCCGCACTGCTGAATCGTCCTCTTAGAAAGTCTGAAAATGTGATCTGGCAAGGCAAGTGATTGACTGCACCTTGTCCATCCAGGCAAAATCAGGGAAGTTCTCATGAAAGACAGTGGGAGATTGACACCAACATTAACATGCTGTCAGTAGAAGAGTACTAAGTCAGAAAACGTAGTTACTTAGGGCGTCAGGCTAAATTAGATGCTTCTAGAGTGTCACAGAACACACACTTCAACTATATCTATACTTGCAGTTTTCCAGACATGGAACGGCCAACAGCAGATTCAGGAAATCATAATGTGTTTGTAAGACGGACAGGAGAAGTTGCATTGCTAGAGATCCCCATTTTCTTTCAACCTCAGGATTTATACTGACACCTAATAAAAGGAATTTTCAATTTCATTATCATCCTTCCACATACAGGCAATTTTTAATGAAGAAGAAGGAAAAAAAGGTTTTGAGATTTGTTTAGAACTTTTTTCCCTGCTGACCAAGATATTGCATCTGCCTGATTCCAACTTCTAACAATTTCTACAGAGATGCAGTTCTTCATAAGCTGGCTTCCAGAAGACCAACTATGGTCTAAGAGCCATGGCAAAACCAGACATAATTGAATACTTCAAATGAAAAGATTTGGAAAAAAAAAAAGTTGAGTAACCAGATGCCCCTACATTCTTGTATTCTAGAAGAAGAGATTAACATAGAAGAATAAGTAACTAATGTTCCTTTAAAATTAATAAAAGGATTTTGGTCAAATTCAGGTTGAATTTTTCTATTTTTCCAAATAAATGTTATTTTAACTAAATATAAATAAATAAATACATATATGACTTTAGTAAAGGCTGATATTTAATGTAAAACTGAAATATTAAATGGAAATAAATTGCAATCCCCCTGTTAATCTTTCCAGAAAGCAAGTCAGAAGGTGTGGAGAGTAGTTGTGCAAACCCACTGCTGTTTCTTATTTTTTCCAAAAGGGACAGAAATTCAATGGAAGTAGGGAAAGAACCTTAATCCTATATGGAAGCAGTTCTCACACTAGTGTTTGGGGGTTTTTTTGTTGCTGTTTTGATGTAGGAAGAGCAACACAAATTTAGAATCCTAGAATGAATTTACAATATCCTCCTCCCTAACCAGAAAAATGAGTATTGCCAATACTCTTGTGATTTTAAAAATCTATTTTGCAGTACTGACAGAGAAAAGAACAAATTAAAAAACAAATTACTTAATAACATCTATAGTGCACATTCTGTACAAGTCACTGTTAGCTTATCTATAGAAGCAAATATTATTGGGTGTTTCCTATGAATTAAAATTTTGCTTTTAGGATTATAAGAAATAGTATTATCAAAACTGATAGTGATTTTCTTTGCCCACTGCATTAGTGGCAACTTTATGACTTCAATTAATTTATTTTTGACTTTAATGTTTCAATACATTCTTCCAATTAACACATTGACACTTCCAGTTATCCCTGGAAAATGCTTTAAGTACAGCTTTGTTAATGTTGCACCTCTGGTTTTGAGCTTTTCATTCCAGTTCTGCAGAATAAAGCCTAAGTTCTTATTTTGAAGAAAACAAAACCAATGATAAAACATATCAAGAAGTTTCATACTATTTACAGAAAGCAAAATTTTATAGCATCAATACAACTCAAATTTGAAAACACATCTTTTATTGATGGTATCCTGAGGTCTCTATACACTTGATCAAAGAGAAGGGAAAACATGTCCCTCATTGCCCCAGGGATATATTTTCTTTCTTACTTTACCTTGCTGAGATTTCATATTACTCAGCCTGTCTCTCATTTGATGCATCTTTTCTCACCTATATTTAAACTCATTAAAACTTCTGGAGTGACATTAAAACTTCTGGAGTTGCTTTTCTCCTTTATTACTATTTGAATTAAGGCAATTCCTTCCTCTCAATCCTTAATGCATCAAGACTAATCTAGGTTAATTTGTGATGCATTTGAAGTGGATTATACAGAGATTGTAGGTGAGAGAAATGTCAGATCCACCTGATGGAGATGAGATCTTACACTGGCTTGTCATTTTCAGGGACTTCCCCTGACCGTAGTCGCTACATCTTTAGCTCATAAAATCTAATTTTACACGCCAGTAACATATCACCTTTTGATTATTTCATTTTTGTAAAAGCTTAATATCCTAGAGCAACATTAATAATTTTTACTTTGTGAGCACACAGGTGGTGTGGCACTCTGCCGTTAGTTTGATAAGAGAGCATAAAATGACAGTCACTATAAAAGAAGCTTGGTCTGGAATCAGTCCCTCCATATGCTTTATCTGAACACAAAAGCCTTGAATAGATGAAATAATTAATGCAGAAGGGTTTAAAAACCTTTTCTTTTTAAGAAAAAGGTAAGCCACAAAATTCAGGTATAGATCTAGATTTCAAAAGTTCTTCCTGAGATTAAACAAGCTCCATGTTAAAGCATTTCCAACAGCAAAATCTTATTCTCTCCTATGCCTTCTAGAAATAATAATAGGAGAAAAAAAAGTCAAGAGGAACGTTGATAAATTCAGAAAGGTTAAGTAAAGTTGACAAAAAAATTATTCAGTCCCTAAAAAATCAATAATTCAGTAAGGGACACAAGTTTCATTTGATGTACTCAAATTATTTGAAAATATATTCTCTACAGATATTTCACAACTGTGATGTTATCCTTTATTTAATAAGAGTCCTTTTGCAAAACACCTTTGTGGTGTCCAATGCAGTCAGCAATGTTGGGTTTGTTTTGTTTTGCTTTTAGTTGGTTGGTGGTTTGCTTATTTTGGAGTTTTTTTGGTTTTTTTGAGGAGGTGAGTGGGGACCTTGGGGCTTTGAATATATTTTTGGAAAAACATTTTTTCCCTTGTAAACTTGTGAGTTGTTTTGCTTATTTACAGTCCCAGTCTTGCAGAAGAAGGAGTTTGATCCTTTGCCGCAGAAAGAGGTAATCTAAGAACGAGTAACTGCAGATTCCAGACATGACACTTAGAGGTTTCTCTTTGATGAGAGTCAAAGAGAAACATGGTGTGTACCACACTGTCACAGATTAAAGTGTTATAAGACCACAGGCTTTAGCTCACTCTGCAGGAAGAAGACTTTTGACATTTGAAAAAGCCAGTTTAAAAAACCTGAAGCATAACATCATGGAAAACAAGAGAAAAAAAAGAAAAACAGTGTAGAAATTAGTCTTTTTAACAAAGAACATAATTGACAAATTTTGGCTTTTGTTTGGAAAGTTTTGTATGAAAGCTGTAAAGTCTTGTAATCTCTCTTAAAGTCTTGAAATCCTCAGAGCAGCAGCGAGAAACAAACCCTGTTTGTTTCACATCGATCACAAGTGGCTTACGAGTGAAGTACCATCAGCTTAGGGAAGAAATTACGTGATGGGGTTGGCTGCAGCAGCAGGAGCGTGCCCTAGTGACCTTTACAAGCTTTCCATCTTATTTTTATTCTTCTAGAAAATAACGCATTTAGTTTGAAAAAGTATTGGATAACATTCCGAATATTTAATAGGGGATTCCTCTTAACCTGAGCTCCTGAGTCATATGGGACAACTTGAATGTTAAGATGATAAATATAAAATTAATGCTGAACATTATAAAACTGAAATACACATTTTACATAGGAAAGTAGCTCTCAAGGCTAAGTTAAGAACAAAATGCTTGAAGGCAGAGTTGACCAATCTGGTAAAATGAGGTTACATGACAAGCCCATTTTCAATGCCTTGTTCATCACTTTGGAACATCCACACAGAGGATTAGGTTTTACTTTGCCTCAGTGTAAAAGCTGATTGAAAGAAATATCTGCAGCCTACATACAACTTACCTTTCAAGACTCACTGGGCCAGGCAGGTCTACTCCAGAACACTATAAAGGATAGTACATGAGTACATTTGTACAATTTATGTCATATATAAGTTCCCAATCCTATAGATAAACACAGGGCTACACAAAAATTTCTTGTGCATAAAGTTATATTAAGGTGGTACTTAGAATGTTGAAAATGCAAGTGTCCTAACACTGCCATTAGCTGTATTTATAGAGGAGTTAGCCCAGATGAAGAAAGCTGAAGCAACATTCCAAATATACTCCTTTCCTTCCAGCATGCAACTGCTACTTCTGTTCTTTTTGTCCCATTATTATTTCAATCTACAGATGATGGAGAGGATGACTGAGAGAGATTCAGGGACTTGTCCTGCACAGTATTAGCACAGCTGATATATTTCCTCCTCTTGATAGAGGCTGTGAGCATGGACTGCATTGCCATGCAGCCTTTTCCCTTACTGGTGACATTAATAATTTTGTCAGGTTCCCATGTGTTTAAAGCTCCCATGGTTTAAGCAAGTTTATCCCATATTCCAAGATGACAAACTTCTCAAACTACTTGTGTTTGTATTGTTTTGGATTCTTTTTTAATAGCTTTGCCTTATAGCCAGAGAACCTTGTTAAGAGTAGAGATATTAAGGGAAGTGAGAGCTGTTAACACCTATGATGCTTAAAGGTCCAGTCGAAGGTCCTGTGCCTGGCGTGTTTTGATATCGTTCCATGTGTGTTGTACATTTGTTTTTCCTAGGACTTTAATCCTAACTTTGAGCTGAAGGAAGGTAGCAGGTGGCAGATCTGACTGCAAGAAGCCATGGATGCCAATTCAGGAACTCTGAAACAACATCAGGTAGTTTCAAGAGGTTTCCTGAAAACAGAAACTTAAATGCCTGAACCAGTTAGTTTAATTAAACTACATGTACATGATCTAGCATGCATGAATCCATATTAAGTATTACATAATTTGTATTCATATCTGTGATATAAAGTCAAGACCTGCCTTACATCTAAAATGAGGTAAGAAGCTGGTGTTAAAAATGTAGCATAGCCATAGCACGCTGTTTGTCACTATGCAAATAATATGCAGATAACAGCTATACTGAACAAGCTCACTTTGTTTTAGGAGGCTATTAAAAAAAAACAAAACACAAACCAACCAAGAAAAGAAAATACTCTGGTGCATGTAAACAAGTAACAATTTTATAAGAATACTGTTGCTATTTCCCAAGAGACAGTGGTCCAGATTCACTTCCTGCTTAATGACAATAACATACTCTGAAAATGCAACCTATGCTATCACAGGTAAGATAAAAACACTGCTTCAGTATTTCATGCATGCAAATTTCAAATAAACTAAATGTTAGCAGGCGTGTCATTAGCCGCACATTAACTACCTGGAACACCCTAAGCAATCCCTTAAAACTCAAATGAGCTGGACTTGTTCACAAAGCTTGACTGACGCCAGTCAGTGCTGGCTATGTGCAGCCCAGACAAAAGAGCCCTCATCTTATTTTTCAGCTTTTGGAAATTAAGCCTTGCATTTAAAGTATTGCTTCTTTCTGAAGCCACCTCCAAATTCACCCTTCAGCCATTCTCTTCATAATCCAAACCCACATTCAACCATAAAACTAAGTTTTGGCAGCACAACCCCAGAGCCTTTGAAGATGATAATACTGTGCTTGACTACTGTGTCAAATAATTTTTACACTCCTCAGGTTATGCAAATAGCAAACATTTCTGCCACTGAGTGGTGTTTATCAGTGTAGCACTAATTTTTTTCCTCTCCAAAAGGAAGATTACTGATTTAACTCCTGAACAAAACGTTGTCACTGTCCAGCTGCAGCAGAAAGGTCAATTATCTTCCTGTCAGGCTCAGCATGCTCAGAACTAGTGCATATGCACACACGTACACAGAGATATATCACATTATGACAAAACACAGGAATGGACCTGAACGGAAACTTTTCCTCTTTTGAAAACTAACGAGGATCAAATATCAGTTAGATTTCAAAACTGACTGGAAACTCATGTTAACCTTCTCCATTCACATCAAAAGAGGCTTCTCTAGGGCCAGAGGTGTGGCCAGTGGATCTGTGCCAATGTCAAGCCAAGGTCTCCTGTTCTTACATATTCTAAATAATATATTTTTAAAGAAAACCTCTATAAAATAAAAGAAAATAAGCTTTTGTTGTCATAAGATGTAAAAAAGGATGTTTCAGCAGAACTTAGCTTACTGAGCAGGATCAGGTGGTTGAAAAATGCAATGGAAAAAATACAGTCAGAATCCAACCAAAGTAAGCATCTCCTCAGTAAAGAGAAGCTGGTCTGTGCAACCAACACAGTACTGCAAACAATCAGCAGTGCTGTCTGCACCAGATAAACACTGAGGGGCTTTAGGTCTTCTTACATGCAGCTTAATCTGGGAGCCTTTTCCGGGCTTTGTGTTGTATCTGTATGGATTTCACCTCTACTCTTGAGAAGGAGAGCAGGACTCCCCTGTGAACACCAAGTCAGACAGGTACCACCCCGTCCAGTGGCAGTCAACTGCCCTCTCCCACACCTTCAGGATACAAACTACCTTTTTCTTTGACAAATACACAGCTTCTATATTGGCACATGCAAAAGAAAATTGGCAGTGGTAAAATCTGCCCATTCATTATAAACTCTTCACTTTACCATTAAAGGTCAAGTGAAAAAGCAGCTAAACCAAACACAAAGCAAACTGCAATGGGAGCTACACAACACAGAGAACTACAAAACAACAGGTGCCTTCAGAAACAGGAATTCACATGGAAAAGCACAAGAAAATAAATAAAAAGCACAAGAAGAAGACCAGAAAAACAAGCATTATTTTTCAAAAAATGAAACAGAACAATTCAAATCTAATTTTAAAGAGCACCCAAACCCAGAAGACTTAATGTTACAGTTTCCAGATACATGAACAAGACCGAGAGATTGGATATGACCCTTTGTTGTATGTCACTCCATTAAAAAAATTAAGATAAACATCATTACTTAGTAAATGGATTCATTTTCAAAAAATTCATCTTGGATAATGCTTTTGACATAGTTTTATTAGTCAAAAGAATTTAGGAAGAGCAACAGTGGAGTAAGAGAAAATATATGCAGATGTTATTCTGACATATACTGACAGTGTAATAGAAAGTTAGTTTGTCTCCACATTATTACCTGAAAGTACATCTTTATCATTTATTATTTATGCAAATACACAGCAAATCTACTTGTCAAAGTGAAAAATAATTGAGTTTCATGTAAACTGATGTAAATTACTTCCAAGTAGATTATAATCTCTGCAGTGCCTCACAATATGCATTTATTTTCTTTTGAAGGAACCACTTTGCAGTCTACACTCTGTTTCCTCTTAGGTTATATAATTTTATTTGTTCTTGAGTCAAAAGTAGAGAAACATGAATGCTTTGGCTACAAGCAGGGATAGTATTATTCCAAATCATAGGGAATCAAGTCCCCTGATGGATTGCCCTGCCGGAGCAGCACATATTTTATAAGGACAGAGACTGGGCAATGTGTTTTTATCCTGCCAACAAGAGCAACAGCATTCTTTATGCAGAGCTGCAGTGGTCCACAGTATGGACTTTCTGACAACAGGCAAAGGGTCATCTCGCAGGGCAAGAACAGCCTCCAGCACGTATTAAAAGTGTAAGAAAAACATTTGACATACTTGGATCTGACAAGATTGAGTCGGTTTTCGGCAAAAATTGGTCACAGCGGACTCCTTGGTAGCCCTCTTTGCACCTGAGAAAAAGGGGATAAATGACAAACATACGCATGCGGTAGTAAAAGGTTAATTTTAAGGCACCAAATCAACCAACATTCTCCCTGCCATCACTGCGAGGGACTCGCACATCTACATCTACAAAATGCAAGTTATATAATGGGAGCAGGGGTATTGCTGGAACACAATGGAGGCAAGTAAAATAATTTGCATTTCGAAAAAATGCCCCTCAAACCTTTTCAATTATTTTAGAAACTAGGAGAAGAAACATTGTTTTAGCATAACTATTCTTTTAAATATCAATTCAGTGAAACAATCAAAGATAATCCTCTATAAAATAGACATATTTGCAATAAAACAAACTCATTAGGTAACACAAAGCTTTATAAAGCTTCCATACTGTACAAACCATGAGACAAACAACTTATCTCTGTTTGAAAAAGCAGGGAACAGTTAGCTAGCCAATAATTTTAATATCAGTTTATACTGAGCTTAAGAGATAAAAAGATAGACAACAGCAGGCATTGTTTGTAAACGGGAAGTTTTAGATGTCTGTGAGATCAGATTTTAAAGCACATAAACTAGAATACCCTCCTGCCTCAACAAACAAGTACTGGCTTTGACTGAGATTGTAATACTATTATTTATCTTGAAGCCTTACTTTGAAGAAATTCCATTTGCTGCTTTTGAACTGTTCTCAGAAGTCTCATTTCAACTAAGTGTATCAGAATCACATCTTTAATTATTTATTCGTCAAGCAGTCTTTCAGAGAAAAGTGATGGACACTTTAATTATAAATGATAGCAACAGGGATTCCTTATCTCCCAAAGCTCTTGCACATCACATAAGCAATATGCTCAAATCAGCATCACCACCTTTCATTAGGGTTGACAACTGCAGCTTGAATGATGTGATAATGTCAGGAGCAGAAGTTATCTGCTCCTTCACAATCTTTTTACTCAGTATTCCTCTAAATGTTGCCTTTTAATATGCTTTTGGTTTAATAAATTAATGGTTCAATGAGAAGTGCATCTCACCAGCATTGATTTAGGGATTAGTAAGAACATTTGTGAGCAAATATGTAAATTATGTTCCCATCAGACCCAAAAATGTAGTCAAAAGCTACAAGAAAAAGATTTTTAAACCCCATACATACATTATTTTAAACCCTCCTTTTTGGCCTTGCTCCCTGATGAATATGAGGTGCTATTTTGGAGATCAGCTTTTTACCAGTACTTGCCTATTCATAAAATAACTGACTTGTAAAAACTTTTCAGGTTTTTTAATTCAGATCCCATGACAATGGTCACAAGTCATGTTCTATTAATTAAATTGTCCACTGGTCAGAAAAACTGAAGAAGTCCACATGTACTCAGACACTGCTGCATGCATCTTTTGCCTCTGATTATGACACATCAGAAGCTGCCTCACATCAAACAGAAACTCTTCTCCACAGTCTCGAGAGGAGCTGCTAGACCTCATTCCAAAGCTGAAGAACAACCTACACAGGTGGGGATATTCTTGCCTTTGTATGAGCATTTTCTGTTATCTTTTTGACAAACATTTGCACCTTCCTTGGTTATAAATACCCTATTACATACTCAAAACTCTCTATCCTAAACTGTCTGTCATCAAAGCATGTGAGGATAAGGAGTCAGAGTTGTATCTCCTGGAAGAGCTGTATGGACTGCTCATCAGTGTGTGTGAACATTTTCACTCACGTGTACCCTCTGATAAACATGCCACAGGGGGCATTTGTTACTTTCAAATTTTAGTGCAGAGGTGGATGATAGATCAAGGATAGATATAATCTTTCAATGTCATAACACAACCTCACACTCAGGTAATAACTACTACGGTGAGGGTGCACCTTGAATCCTGTGTCCACTTCTGGGTCCCTCACTACAAGAGGGACACTGAGGGGCTGGAATGTGTCCAGAGAAGGGGAATGGAGCTGGTGAAGGGAGCGGAGCACAAAAGTCCTATGAGGAGTGGCTGAGGTAGCTGGGGTTGTTTAAACTGGAGAAAAGGAGGCTCAGGAAGGACCTTATTGCTCTCTACAACTCCCTGAAAGGAGGTTTTAGTGAGGTGGGGGTTGGTCTCCTCTACCAGCTAACAAGCGACAGGATGAGAGGAAATGTCTCAAGTTGTGCCAGGGAAGGTTTAGATTGGAGATTAGGAAAAATTCTTTGCTGAAAGGGTGATCAGGCATTGGAACAGGCTGCCCAGGGAAGTGCTGGAGTCACCACCTGTGGAGGCATTTAAAAGCTGTGTAGATGTGGCACTTAGGGACATGGTTTAGATGTGGACTTGGGTTTACTGTTGGACCTATTGATCTTAGGGGGATTTTTTGACCTTAATGATTCTATGACTTGATGGCCAAATATAACTTGTATTTTTTAACTGCATTAAGTTTTTCAGCAAAGATAACAACTAAATCTTCTACTTTCATTAACAAATTATTTTTTTAAATCCATGACTGCAAATAACAGCAATAACTGCTCTGCCAATATGACATCAAAGTTCAAACTTTTGCAATTAAGTCATGTGAAACTGAAGTCTTGCAGAATATACATTTGACGTTTATAATGTTACAATATGATAAAAGTTGATCATGTTGTGGCATCCTATCATCTTAGCTAAAGCATCTGCCATCTGTCCTAAATAGGCAGATGTGATACGCACACATGTTGCTAATTGGTATCACACCTCTATGGAAGAAAGCACAACAACCCACCACAGAAAACCTATTAAAACAGCACTGTTATGACACACACAGAAGTTCAGGAAAGTCCAAATGAGGTCATTCAATATTGCCATATGCAAATGTGTGAATGAGCACATACATATTTATGGCTGCATTTAAAAAGCTATGAGTTATCAGAGAAATCCTGAGAAATGCTTAGGTGCAGCAACCCGTTTCAGAAATGATCACTTGCTTTTGTGACAAACAAATGGTTATTAGATATTAAAAAAAAAAAAAAGAGAGAGAAAATGAACCTAGGATAAGACTGCTTGTAGTGAAGCAAAAGCTCTGATCCGCACGTGGGACCCCTGCAGTAAAGGCTGAAAAGAACAGCCTTAGCTCCATTCCAGCAGCAGCAATCCCTCCTCTGCAGAAGCACTGCACTGTATGAGTGGGCTTGGGCTTAAGAGCAGACCATGGCAAAGGGCTCTATAAATAGTGTTAATTACAGCCTCTTCACAAAATAAATATGAACATGGAATTCTCTATTTTGCATTCAGATTTTCACCAAAATGACTGTGTCTGTCTAGGCTCTAGACTAAAAATATCAATTGGATTGTATTGTATGATTGGAATTATTTAAATTCTTCTGATTAAAAGGTATGAAAACAGAATCACAGGTAAAGCTAATCTGCAGCAGCTAAAACACTTGCAAACAGCACATCCTTATATGAGAACTGCTAAATTCAACTAAGATTATTTTATCATGTGTCCTTCACATCTTTTTTGGTAATGTACTTTCCTAGATGATTTTTTAAGGTCACCAATAACAAACTGCATTGTGCATTGCACTTTGTGAAGTCACCCACAACTACCTCTGTGTGAAAATAACACAGAAACACATCTCTCATCCCTGGTGAGAAGTTCTTTTCCTTTCTACTTCAGCATATGATCACCAAAGTATTAAAAAGTAAGCAAAGTATGAGACTTTTTTATTCTTTCACTCTTTGTGTTAATATCAGATAGTACTACTACATGTATGTTCCAGTCAAAGAGATCACAGATATTTTCTGTGGACATTTTTCAGAACAGTTTCTTGTGCATTCAAACCTTATGGAACCAAGGGAGATTTCATGCATCGCTTGTAAGATCAACACAGCACTCCAGTTTCCTAGATTTCAGATTAGACGCATCAGGAAAAGTAAAGTGAATGGGGGTGAGGGCGTGGCAAAGCGCACGATTAGCAAAGATGAAGAATAAAAGACGTTTAAGTCAACAGAATTAGAAGACTTAGTGTTGAACATAAAACTTACGGCCAAGAAGCCATTACAACCACAATTCACGTTTTCCCCAAACACTTCCATATAGAGCCCCATATCCCTATTAAACCTAAATATTTAGTTCTCAAGAGACACCAATGTACAGGATAGAGGACAGAGAGTGGCACCAGCTAACTGCAGAGGCTATGAAAAATGACAAAGCTATGAAACCCCACCTCTTCTCTCCTTCCCTATGATATCCACCCACTTGAAATGGAAACCTTCTTCTTCCTCAAGCGTGGTGATCACATTGCTTCTGACCACGTGAAGAATATACAGAAAATAGGTTCTCTGCACAAAGTCCAGAATTTGGCAAATATAAAATATATGAGTTCATCTGAAATGAAAATTTTGAAAAGGGCATTTGTCATCTCAAGGACAGGCTACACCAAAAGGGAAAGCTGTAGTACTATGCACCAGGAAAACAAGCATCTCCTAGGCCAAAGGTGATTTAAAACAAAGGTCTTAATAGCACAGTGCCCAATGATTAATTTACATAAACCTATAATCTGATTCTAGCTTCATAAACAGGAGTAATCCAATTTGAAAGATGGAATTAATAGTACCTAGGAAATATGAAATTTAATTTTTGCAGGGACTCCAGATCAACACACACTTCCTTCCACTTGTAAAACTACAAATTGGCAGTCTCAAAGATGTAATTAATTAGAATGATCCATCTCATAATCTCACTGGATCAGTTGCAAAGTATTTTCTCCTGACACGATTACAGCCACTTTACTAACATTCAGATGCCAATAAGAGAACATACTGCACCTCTTATTTGCTCTCTAAGAGAGAAATCCAAGATCATGATAAAGAAATATTCTCATTGTCTATACATTTTGATCAAGTATTTATTTTCATACAGACAATGTAATACACCTTATCCTGGGCCAGAGAGTCAGTTATACCACACATTACTGCAATAAATATACATTAGCAAGCCATGACATTATATAGGCCACTGGGCTGTCCCACAGTCTAGCCTGAAATATGCTGCAAACAATGAAAAATAATTCCTCTGCTCTGCAGGTAAGCTAAATATAGACTTCTGTGCCTGCAACTAGAATGACCTTAACTGGAATACACGCAAATTTATATTTATTATTGTGATTTTTACAGGTGAGGATTCTATTCATAAGGAAAGAAAAATTCTTCTTAACAGTGAGGGTCAGACAGGATGTTTTGTCATTTATCACGTGCAGCCACTCTGAGGAGAAAACAGACTTCCTTGATTCCACAGATCAGACCACCACATGACAATTAAGAAAACTGTGCTCAAAGCCAGAGAGAAAATGAACCCTTCATAAAAATCAATAACCTGCAGTTTGTTGGTCAGGCACCCACCTGAAGTGTGAGCTGCACATTCAGTTTGAGTGTGAAAACAAAACATTAAAGACTTGAAGCAAGGTTTTCTATATTGCAGAAAGCCCAGATCATTTGAGCATTACCTATTCTTAGAAGGACTGCTCTTGTATTGTATTAAAAAACCCCATAAAATCAGAGGTATTCTATTTCGTTTCAAGACTGGGAGGGGGAGGGTGGAGGGGGAGAAAAATCAAAAAATAAAAGTTACCAACACAGCTCTCACCACGCATGAGTGAAACAGTTGAGTGTCAAGATTTGGACAGAGTTATCAGGTAACTGTTTACACCCAGGGTTTGTAGTGAAATACAAACCAGAAATAACATTTCAACTGCAAATTAGCTAATGGTTACTGGAGGCTTTTCCAGAAATTGCACGACTCAGGAGACAAGGTATATATTGAGCAATGCTGGCAGAGATGACTTTTTTCTCTTGCAAATCTGTTTTTACAGTTTCACAATGGAAAAGCTTTTCCAAGTTGGCATGACTCTTCCAATGCTATAATTTATGAGCAAACTGTTAAAGGAAAGGCTTTCCTCAATTGTGAAGCTTTTAAATTGCCCTGGTGAGATCTTCCATATGCATTCACTACTACAGCCTTAAGGGTTAGACCGGGGTAGTTTTATTAAAACCCCTGGTGCAATTGCCTAAGTCATAGATGACCACAAAAAACCAGCAGCCTCTACTACGTTATATCACTACAGCAGAGCAATTTCACTCCCTAGTATTTACAGACACCATCACAGTAAGCAGAGCAGAAAAAGCAAACATGGATTTCTGACTGCTGAAAAATATATTTTTTATGCAAAAAAGTATAAAGAGAATCAGTCCTTAAAAGCTATGTTTAGATAGTGGGTCTTTACTTTAAAATGCTGTGGATTTGTGACTGCCCCAATATGTGCCCCTCTGCGGACAGCAACTCTGAGCATTCCCTTCTTAAAGTTCTGCCCCTGTGGCCTATGTTATGCACAAAATATAATTTACTAATTAAAATGAAACTAAATTCAATATAAACAAATAAAAATACACTAAATGAGATTAAAACAAATGCATGGCATTAGAAAGAACAAACTGGGAACCCAGTAAAGAACTGGGTGAAGACACACTACTTCTTGAACATACTCATGAATCCCATCAGATGGGAAGACTGAACAATTATCCAGGACACTCACCCTCCTATTACTTTCCTTTTTTTCTTTTCCAAAAAAGTTAATTTTAAATAATCCCCACAACAGAGAGGCAACTGACTGTATAATAAAGGTTTCATATCAGAGTTTGAACATACTTTTTTTTTTTAAGACCTTGCAATCTATTATGTGATTGAATTAAGATATGTATCTGCCTTTTCTTTTTCTTTCCTTAAAGAAATAGTACAATTCTTTCAGAATGGACAATAACAACTTTAAAAAGAAAACCAAAAAACAAATAACTTTTCTGTCAGTTTTCTTTTAAAATGTTGCAGCTGTTAAAAATAAGTAGAGCAAGTAACCAGAAAGGAAATTATGTTTAAAAGGCAGACAAAGAAAAGAAGGGCTTTACATTATTTTCTGTAGAATCAGGTCAGCTGAAACACTCTATCATAATAGAGAAATTATAGTCAGAATTTTAAAAAATCATATTTATGATGGATATAATTCACTGTATTTTTCAGTATGTAAACTGTCAGTGCAGCTCTCTGAAACTGGGAAGTACTGTTATGCTCTTGGTGCAAAAGGCACAAAGATTAGATGTCACAGCTACAAAACCCTGAGACATTGCCCAGATTTAGATAATACAGCTTTCAGCTAATTTGTTGACTCCAGTCCTTCAGGATTCTTTAGCCTTGGAGAAACAAAATGGGGACACTCTAGCAAAATGTGAATTCTCTAAATCCTCTGTAGGAACCACTGAACTAAATGAGGCTTTTAGCATTTAAAGAGGAGTTATGTGGATTTGACTTAAATGCCTCATCCATAATTATGCTGGAACTACTGAATTATCATTCCTCTCCTGATATAGATAGTTTTCCTTCTTTGTCTTTCCTAAAAGGTAGGTCACAAAAAGAAATAAAAATTAAGATGTATTAGTAAAGTCATTCAAGCCATCCAGACCTATGGCAGCACCTGAACTAGAGATATTTCCCTTCCCTCAACAGCAGATCAATTTTATTTAATTTGAAGGTGTTCCCTTATAAAAAACAAGACAGTTTCACATTCTTAATCAATGCACATAGCCTAAATTGAATTGTTACATAATGATTCCAGATTACAGAATTCACTTAAAACCCAGGTTAAGTTTTGTATCCAAAGATATATAAATACATTACTGATAGCTACTTGGTATCAGATTTCTTTGTGGCATATCCACATGGAGATAAACATTTCACACTAATACATGGGCTTTATGCTTTTCAAGGGATAAGAATTACCTTTGCCATCTGCCTGAATCTCTTTAACAACAATCTGTAAACCACAAAAAGCATTAGAAACTGTGTGTGAGTATCATCTAATAAACCAAATGTTTAACCAACTAACTGAGCAATCATTTCTTTGCTATTTTGAATTTAACCAACCAGAAAAACTGAAAAGCTCTGATTGGGTTTTTCCACAATATAACTCTGTGATAAGTGATTTACTGTGGATGACAAATGAATATAGTCTTTCATTATGTATGGCATTCATCAGCTATGAGAAAGATTTTGAATAAATGGAAAGTGATTTCAAACCTTATTCAAAGCCACACACAGCTAAGGCACAGATGAAAGCCACATTCAATACTTGAAAAAACAAATGAAAAGGAGACCCTTGCTTTATATTATGCCTGCCCAAGATTACCATCCTTATAAATAAAAGCCCTTCAAAACTCTTGATGAAAACATCTGTCAGGGACTGGACTTAGCTAGGAAAAATAAATCTAAGAAATCAATATAAAAAGGACTAAAAGATGTAAGAACTACAGATGCGATCATGATGTTTAGTGCGCTTCAATGGGCCATTTGTTAAAGATGGCAATTATGACAGTAAGTGAGGTAATTCTAAAGAGAGGTGCTAACTCACTACTAAGTGCCATAACAGGTTTGCCAGAAGTGTCTCCTCCCACTGTCCTCCCCACAAATATTACAAGTCCAACATTAAAGTCTTTTGCTCCCAGCTACTTAAAAAAAGCAACAGCCCTGAACTTTTCTCAAAAACTTTCAAATACACTTTTCACTTTATTACACTGAATATTTCCCAATTCAAACTAAGAGCCAAAAATACTCAGAAAAATGAAATTCTCTGTTTGAAGCCCAAGCTAGAAGTACAATGAATCCTCTGCTTGTCATGAAAAAGTTGCAAGACTTTTTCCAATCCGGCCCTGCAGATTCAACACCATTTTTCAAATTTCATCAAAACTTTATATGTAGTTTTTTTGACAAAATTTAAAATACACATAGGAATTCAGATGCTTGTATAGTGAAAATATCTACATTGAATCCTGCTTGTCACGGACTCCTCTCCTAAAAAGCTCAAGGTCACATCAAGCCAATGCTTATCTACAGAGACAGAGTGCCTCTGCCAGGAGCTCAAAACCCCTCAGTAATTCAGTGAGGTATTTGCTTTGTACCTGTTTTTATACCTGGTTTGAAAAAAAAATAATTGAAGCCACTCTGGAGGTGCCAGTTAAAATATCCTTTACTATTACCAGATGGTCTACACAAATGATGCCCTCTCACTTTATGGCAGGAGATAAACATTCCTCTGCTATTGTATTTTATATGGTCTGCACACATTCCATTTGTGCAATTTGACATGCAATGTAATTGCCTACCAAAGTTCAAATACAGAAACATTTTCCAGAATAACTCTTCCTTAGCATATTAAGTATAATTCAGAACCCAGAAAAAGAATAGATTTAACATTCAAACAAGCCACTCTCTGAAGATATATAAAGTTGCTAATTAAAAACTCAAAATCTTTAAATTTGCCCCATTATCCAGTAAGATTTAGTCTTGAGTATAATTTTTTTTCTGAATATTATATGTATTGTAATGACATTATGTTATATATCACTATCTAGATTTAGCTTTCTCAATGAATTTCTTGTTGGAGTTAAAAGCACCCACACCATAAAAAAGTACTGGTGATTCAAGTGTTTTTGCCCACAAGTTATTAATGCAACTTTATTAAGTTTCACCAGCCAAAGTACTTGTAATTTTCTAGGGTTTGGATGAGTATGTTTCAGACTACAGGATGTGTATTAGCTGCAGGAAATACCATTTCACTACTGAGGATACCTGACCCATCAGCAACATTATTATTCATTTGTGGTAAATGGACGTTTTTTTCCAATGGAAAGCAAGAAATGCAGTTATTTTTGATATAAGGAAAAAAAATTCCAAACTTTTTAAAATGTAATTTTCTTCAGAGTGAAGAACTGAACCACACCAAAGCCCAAGGATGTTGTGATGCTAAGAGAAAAACAGAATAATGTTTGTTTGCTCAGCTTACATTTAAAAGTAATAATTCAATACCTGGCAAGTCTTGACTAACCCCAAAATCACTGAAATAGTTGGAGGCATGCTGATGAACATAAGCTATGTATTAGTTTGAAGAAATGTATGCCTCAGCTTCAGAGTAAGAATGAAGTAATATAATAAATATTTTTAATAGAAAACACTTCCAAAGGATGGTGAGTGGTTTTCAAAATTTTACAGCAGAGATGAAAGCACGGTATTTATTTCTGATTACAATATTTTAAAAGTTGCTTTTACTACATTACTTCCAACTAGGTTATCTACCTAAACACATGATACACAGCAAGTAGGGGGAATTTTTTGTTGCTCTATGTCTGTACTTGTCCAACATGTAAATCAGGTCTCTGGCTGACAGGATTCTCACTACCAGCTATGTGCTAGTGCAGGGGAATCCTAAACGTTATTTCACGGCTACTTGTGGGCAGAAAGTAGGAAACCAAGGACATTTAAATTTGCTGTCTTTCCTGCAGACTTCTGTAAGAAGAGCAGCAGAAACATTATTGGTGACCAGGTAGCTCCCAGGAATTGTACCAGTGTTTACACCCTAGTCAACACTACTGAGACAATTAAGTCCTGCCTAGAAGTTCAGGTCTACAAAATGCAAAACTCTCTTTAAGACATTTAAACAGGGCTGTCCTGTGCAGGGCTAAGAGTTAGATTCAATGATCCTTGTGGATCCCTTCCAACTCAGGATGGTCTAGGATTCTACACTCTAATCCAAGGAAGTAAATGCAAGCTGCATGAAAAATAATTATGCATAGAAAAGAATAGCATTCATGAAAGGACCTACTACATTTGAGTGAACAATCTGCGTATCTTCTCAATACTTTTTTTACAAGTAGGCAGTTGCATGGAAAGTCACCTGTGCTGTGCCACCACCTGCCAAGCCCAACAAAAAAGAAAATGTTGAGAATTGGAATATTATGTACTAATGGTAACTCCAACAGGTAGCACAGATCTGACATGCTTGCTGCCAGAAAATACTGGTCATACATACAAGACTCTTGCTTGATTCCATTTTCAAAGTAATGGCAGCAGAGAGCAACAATCAGGAAGGTCATCAAGTCTCATTTAGATCACTTTGTGGATTAGAATTAGTCTCTGACAAGACATGCCTACAAAATATGAGGAATAAATTTGCTTCTCTTGAATTCCTAACCACAAATCAACTGAACTCTGCTATGTTTCTGAAAATTCTCTTCTGAATTCAGGTGAAAGAAAGGCAGCACAGTTCACACTGCCTGTAGACAGTGCTACCAAATTCTTTCCATCACGTACACACAAAAAGAGCAGAACAGGTCATTCTGATTGTATTCATTCATATTTCAAAGGAACTAATTTCTAAAGACTAAAACCTTTATGAGGGAGAAAGCAGAGATTGCTTGCTCTGCAGCTCTGCTCCTGGAGCCATCCCACTCTCCTCCTGTGTGACCTCCAGCCTGTTACCGAAGAGGAGCACCACTCCCTGTGCTGCTGGAGTAGCAGATAAGCGCAGCACTCCCCTCAGCTGGAATTTAGGGAGGTAAAATTATCAAAAGACATGCAATAATGGTGCCAATGTAAACACTAAAGCTAAACGTAAGCACTAAATCAGGTACTAAAAAAATATACTTTTGTCATTTTCTATAGAAAGCAGAAATCATGCACTGTCAAGCTCACATACTGGTTATATTCTGCAGAGAAAGAACATTGAGAATTTTTATGAAGTGAAGCTATATTAATGAAACATACATTAAACATGGTTATAAGGAAAATTAGGATATTTTAATTTTCTTTTTTAGAGTGAGCTTCTAAAGTATTAATAGACCAAGCAACAACAAAGCAAATCTTGGCATTCCCATCCACTATCATGCAGGATATGAGCCCCTTTCTAGAAATAGGATATAAAGCCTCCTTACATTTCAGAACACAGAACAGAAATGTGCTGGCTTTGGCTGGAGTAGAGTTCATTTTCTTTATAGTAGCTGGTACAGGGCTACATTTTGGAGCTGTAGCTCCATTTGGATTTGTGCTGGAAGCAGTCCTGATAATACAGGGATATCTCCCTTCCTGCTGAGCAATGTTTGCACAGTATCAAGGCCTTTTCTGCTTCTGGCACTGCCCCACCACTGACGAAGCTGGGGGTGCACAAGGAACTGGGAGAACACACAGCCAGGACAGCTGACCCCAACTGACCCAAGGGACATCCCACACCACATGGCATCATGCTCAGCAGTATAAAAAAGCTGGGGGAGGAAGAAGTAAGGGGTTTATGTTTGGAGTGACGATGTTTGTCTTCCCAAGTAACCATTATGTGTGATAGAGCCATCTCCTGCTGAGGATGGCTGAACACCTGCCTGATGATGGGAAGTGGTGAATGAATTCCTTGTTTTGCTTTGCTCATATGCATGGCTATTCTTTCCATATTAAACTCTCTGTATTTCCAACCCTGAGTTTTCTCCCTCTTACCCTTGCGGTTCTCATCCCGTCACTGGGGGAGAACGAGCCAGCAGCTGCATGGTGCAACCCTCTGGGGTTGCACCACGACAAGAGAGCAGGGAGGAGAGACTTGTGTGAATGACCTCAGAGTTTGGATGCTGGGTGCAGACATTGTGGATATCAGCTAAACCACAGACACGCCAAGGTCAGCACAGGTACATTATCCAAGAAACAGGTTCACCATTTCAGCTTCAAGACCTTTACTATTCTTCCTCTTTTGTTAGGGCCTTATTGCTAGTAGAGTCACACAGATTCAGAGGCAAGGCTGCAGGCTGGTGTGCAGCAAATCTGCTGAGAAACAGGGGTTGCTGTAAAAAGCCCGGTCCCTGCTACTCCCCTGCAGTTTTCCACCTTGGCAGACAAGGAGGAAAGCACTCAGTAAACCAGAAGAACTTTCAGGGCTGCCTCTTGCACAGCTGATCCCAACAACACACCGGCAAACAGCACAGCCTGAGGCTCCTGCAGGTACAATTGCCAGCTGAGTGCCCAAAAAGCACTTTGAAGCCAACAGGTCTGCATCTGACTCAGGCTTCAGCTTGTCAAAAGAGACAGCACCAGTATCTTTACGAGTTACAGGTTATATTTCACTGTCAGAATAACCAGTGTGACTGCACACTTCAGTCTCATGCTTCTACCTCTCTTGAGGCCTTGTTCAATTCCCTAACCATCTCAGAAACCAAAGGTTTTGTTGTTTCAGTATAATGCTAAACTAGCCGATTCAAATACTGTTTGTATAACACAAAGGCAGACACAGAGGCAGACAGCCCAACAGAGATTACTACTCGCTAATTTACTGAGCCTTTTGGTAAAATTTGGCAGCCCAAGGTGTGTTCCATGATGCAGCAGTTATTTTATTAGGATTAACTGACTTAGCTAATCTAAGGTTACCTTGGACATTTCTTCATTCCCTTTGTTACAGGCTATTATAAATAATGTATTGCCATCCTTGATATTTTCACACCATTGCCATCTACTGATATTTCTCTCCTTGTAACTGCATATCTAAATAACTACATTTATATAGAAATTGATTGTTCAAAAGTCAGACCAGCCCTGCAGTGAAACATGTTTATCTCACTTTTGTGCATGGAATTGATATATGAAAATATGTATACTATGACTGGAGTAATTACTCTATAAACTCATCATCATTTTACGTTTACCTATGCCTTTAAGGAGGTGGAATTTTTCCCCAGCTGCAGGTATTTAGTAAGTTCCTTTAAATATCAGTACATAGATCAGAAAATAAAAAATGACCAGGCTTGCTTTTTCCAATAATAGCAAATAGCCTTTTCCTTCTTGGTTGTCTTTACTGCCTTCCAAATTTAATAGAAATGTGGTACTCATTAATTTTATTCATTTTTTACCAATTCTGTGTGTTTCTAAACAGAAGAGCTCTGAAAAATATCCTCATCATGTTTGCTTATTGCTAAAATATGTTGGCTCTTCCTTTTAGAAATTTTTGCTCCTTTACTCCTCTCCATCACTTAATGATCTACATGGCAAATTTAATTTGGATTTTATCCTGCTAAGATGATTTATAGTACATTTTGCATACAAAACAATACTTACATTTTGAAAAGTGGAAAAAGTCTAGAACCTGTTTTAGAACTATGCTATTCCATTTTACAGAGAAAAAGTAAGATTCAGTAACATAATAATGCCTTATTACATCCACTTGAAGAGCTGAAACATACAGTTCTCCAGCCCCAAGAAGTTAGTGGGGAAGAAAACTTCTCAAAATATATGACTATGGAATAATACTTTTAAGAAACTGAAAAGATAACCAGCATGAAGTGAAGGAATACATGTACTTTTAATTTAAAGTACTCTTATAATTTACATCATACAAGTCTGAGTTCAAGATTTGTAAAGAAACATCAGCTGCACTTAAACCTGGTATCACTTTCAATTTGTTTTGTGCAAAACAATCTGTAAGCATTCACATGGGATGTACAATGAAACGGTTTCATTTGATTTAAAATTTTAAAAATGTGCCTTGATGCAACAGAGATTGATTCAGCTGTGTTACCAACTTGAAGTTAGTACAATGACTAAACATTTGAAGTCTTTAAAATAACATCAAGGAAGATACACACTGCTGTCCTTTCCTTTTATACACTTATTGAACTCCTTAAAAATTGCACT
Source organism: Atrichornis clamosus (assembly GCA_013400975.1). NCBI lineage: Eukaryota > Metazoa > Chordata > Aves > Passeriformes > Menuridae > Atrichornis > Atrichornis clamosus. The sequence goes on from WBMZ01012664.1 coordinate 285,500, forward strand.
ATTGATTTGAAATCCATGGGTTTTAAATCCATGTTCACATAAATTTGCTTCTAGTATTCCTCTGGAGTTAAAAAAACCCCAAAATGAATGAAAGCAGGTATCTCTGGAGCAAAAGTCCAGTTAAACCCAAGGTAGAAACCAGCATTTTAAAGCCTCAGGGTAACATAATATAATATAATGCATAAAATGAAGTACTTAGGTTAGTTCTTAAACATTTTGACATGTCAGCTCCTGACTTTATCATTTAACTTAGCCTAATTACAAACCTAATGCTAAAAGAGGAAAAAAAACTCCAAGAAACTTAAACCCATCTTGGCTTCTGATACATAAGAAATGACAATATTCCATTAATTTTAAAATATATTTCTTGCATTCCAAAGCATAGGGCTACTACACAGAAATAATACGAATAAGCATACCTGCATTAATTTTAGCAGTTGATAAAAATATTTCTGTGTATTCCAAACAATGCCTTTTAAGAGTCTCATCTTTGATGGAAATCACAAACCCAAGAAAATTGTTCATCTTCATCAACTACAAAAACATCTTCTTGGCTTCATAAATAATGGTTTTCTCAGATATTAAATATAAAATTATGCCTTATTTAAACAAATTCAACCTGCAAAGATTTACAATTTAATATAAAGGCTTCTGTCTCTAGAGCTGTATCACAGAAAATTAAATCCATCAATCCTGATTCTTTTTTTCTTTTTTTAACTTCAAAATCTACCGAAGTCAAGAAAAAAGTTTCAAGTAATTAGAATAGTTCTGCATATCTATCACTGCTAATAACATGAGTCCCAGAGTGCTATGGAAGGGAATCAATAAAGAAATTAAGCAATATAGGTGTGTTAGGAAAGAACGGCTTTCTTCAGCACCTTCCTGAGCTGGCCTTTGGTAGTACAAGGCCTATTTCTCTCGTCTTTTCCCTCCAGCTTTCTGTAGCTACCTTTCATCAGTTCTTACAGTTGGTGAAAGAAAGTTCCTGGCAGCAGGTTTGGAAGTCTTTCCCCAGCCTGTACTTTTTGCAAACTGGATTTAATCCTTTTCTTCCTCTGCCCCCCAGGTTTTACCAGCCCACCTCAGAAGCAGCACAAGCTCCGAGTGTCACGATCACCTGCACAGCTTAGATCGATCCGGAACTTCAACTCTCAAAGACACATCCTTGGAAGAACAACACGTGTGAGATTTCATCAGCAAAGTCAATCTGGCACAGAGGCGGCTGTATGGCGACTAAAGCACTGGTGTGGCTGGTGTGAGCAGAGGCTGAGAGATGACAGAGCTCGAAGGCAAGGCTCAAGAGGGACAATACTGATGTGCGGAAACGCCGGGGAGGGAGGGGCGACACGGCAGAGGACAGACGTAAACTCTTCTCAGTGTTACCCAGTGAAAAGACACAAGACAATGAGACCACATTGAACTACAGGAGACTCCATTTAAACACCTCTGTTTTACTGTGAGGGCGGCAAAACACTGAAACAGGTTGCCCTGCGTATTTGTCATATGAAATATTCAAAACTTAAGTAGACAGTCTTGAACAGCCTGAAGTAGCTACTCTGGCTGAGAGGGGGTGGGACTAGGTGATCTGTAGAGGTGTCTTCCTACCTTAACAATTCTCTGATCAACAAAAAGATCATTTCTCTGACAATTACAAGAGTTCCCATAATAAAAACAAACAAACAAAAAACCAACGCCCACACCAATCCCTTCTTGCCCAACCCAGAACAAATCTTCCACAAATGCAATCAGCTCTAGAGAAGCAAAGTTTACTGAGGCCCAGTATATTGCCTAAATCTCAGTATAATTGTTAACAATCATTCAGCATCATGAGACACAGATGAGAGGAAAACAGATTTCCATATCTGAAAAAAACCCATTCTCTGCTTTCTAAGTGAAGTGCTCGCGTGAATCATGAAAATCAATCATACAAGCTCCTTTACTTCCCATAGGAAGATCTAGGTTATATATATACACACATTGTTTTCTACCTCCCATGCCCTAGAGCGTGAGGTCTGGCTTCATCCCCATTGTTTTCAAAGTAACTCACCTCACTTAGAGCTATAATACAACAAATAAATGACATAAATGAAAAGCCATGTATGAGCTGATTATATTAGTTCCATTTCCCCGCCTTTTTTATAAAAGCATTTGAGGACTTTTGACCTTTTTATCCCATTTTGATTGATACAGTAAATTGCACCCTGAGGAGATAAAAATTAGGAAGCATGAGCTAAAGCAGAGACAGAGGCAAAGCAAAAGATTGCATACAGCTTGGAAAAGTAATTTACAACAAAGCAGTTGTTTGTAAAAAACAAGCCATTTTTCTCAAGTCTTGCTGATGTGATCTGTACTAATTCACTACTGGAAAGCAACTACCAAAACTATCAGTACAATAAAAACATTTGTAAAACATTGCACCTGTTTTTTTTCAACCACCTGTTAGAGGCTTACTGAATTTTTCCTCAAGACACTTATATCAACAATCATCTTTCTGTATGTTCCTATCTCAGTATATCTCAGTATATGGAGTGTGGATTTCAGAAAAAGGAAGGCCTTTGATGGTTCATAAAAGGGAAGCAGCACTAGTTAGATTACAAGGAAGTACAGCAAAACCAGTTCTGAAGTTCACTGTACAGAACTGGGCTTATCCAAGCCTTAGGCCTTCCTTGGGAAGAAGGAACATGCACACAGGACAAAGGTTTCTCAGAGCAAGTGGAAATGAAAATAAGAATTCGTCTCAGGACTGCTCTTTCAAAGCAGAGCCTTAGATTTATTCACCACCAACTTGGTGTCCAGCCAGCATCCAACTATTACTTTAGTGAAACAGGGAGAATCACATTTATTGCATAGCCTTTCTACTGCTCCTGTGTTCCCAGTAGGAAAGGATACTATCTGTTGTGTTTCCATTCACAGGTTCTCACAAGGCGAAGGTCTGTGTACACATGTGGATAGGATGTGATGACACCTGGGTTTTAGCAGGTTTCATACCCAGGATGCATGCAGTTCACCTACCTTCAGTGAGACTAAAAGGCAACTGGAATCACTACTGCTCTTTCCTACTAAATTGCAGCTTGCGTAGCAATCAAATGCTATCATAATGCAAGCCTCACACGCATTAAGCCCACAATCTACTTTTCATGCCCATCTTCCTGCCACGCTTGTGAAACTTTTAAAACCCATGCTGACTTTCAGCCACCACAGCTGAGACTACCCAACAGCTCAGCACAACCTCGCTTATCTTCAGGACAAACACCAGTGCTCTGAAAAGACTTTTTGCACTCTAATCCCCTTATCAGTTTGGCACTTACTCTTTCCTCCCCAGCCCACCACATATCTTTATATAACCCCTACATGTTCCAACGTTTGCCTAATTCAATCTTGGAAGGGCAATATTACCCCTTAAGCAGCGTGCTCTACTTATGGATACCGCCACAAGAGCTGCCATCTGGTGGTGGGATTCCAGTTAATTAAATCAATGTTTCAGCATTTCTGGCCATCTGCTGAGGCGATAAAACTTCCTTGCTACGGCAGAGAGGAAATGTGCCCAGCTGAGCTGTGCTTACCAGTACAATGCCTCTTGAGTGATTCTCTCTCTCTCTCCACTCTCAGGTTTCTTGACAAGCAGCCTGGCAAGACCTTCCTGAGAGGAAGCAGCTCAGGCCATGGCTACTCAGGCTGCTGTGCAGCAGAATTCATGCTACGGCATGAATCAGTATCCTGATGTTTTGGCACACCGAGAACACTGTATTTAACTTAAAAAGCCTGCAGGTCACATAGCCAAGTCTGTTTAGGTGGAATGAAGTCTAAAAATTAAACCATACTTGTGGACTGTGGACCCACAACTCTCATGGGAACATCAAGCTTTTGAAATCCAATAAAAATGCAAAGATGGAGATGGAGTCACCAGAGTTACTGTCTGATTTTAACACCTTCTTCTACAGACCATACACTGTGTTATGAGGCTGAGCACTTGCACCACTCAGAACTTTCTCAATAATTGCAATTAGATTTTCTTCTGTGCTGCAGGGTGCATCAGACTCCCTTCCTACTTGGTGTGTGACAGAGCCCTCTCCATAAGCAAAACAGCAAGTTTAAGAAAGACAACTACAACTGCAGAGAGAACAAAAGACTCACACTTCGTTTTTCTTCTCTTTTTATGCCAGCACTACTCTAGCTGTTTGTTACTTATTAGTTTTGTTTGACTGCTTATGCACCTACTTGAGCTCTCAGTAAACACAGGTTTCACAACTATAAATAAAACATAAATGAAATATGTTGCTGTCTACAGTTTCAATGTCCTCTGCATCTTCCTAATCTTCTGCATTTTATGCAGCCTATGTTCTGTAAACACAGATCCTGGGGCAGTTCAATACTCTTGTGGATTCTCCAGCAGAAGAGGATTGCTGTCATTTCTAACTATTTTAGAACTTCGAACAGATGTTAGACTGCACAACATAAGAAATAACTTCAGATGAGTAAGATGAGACGATTTTTCCAAGACATTCATAAAATTCAACTATTTTTTTTAAAGTCCTTTAGCTGTTCCAAAGCTGAAAACTGAATTTTTACAATGATGTGGCTATTCTATAGCCTACCTTAACTTTTCATTATCCCTAAAATACTATTCCTTAGCGACAGAGCCTATAGGAATTACACAGATGCCTTTTTAAAATATACAATAACACTGAAGGTCCCAAAATGATGGTTTCAAAATTGTTAATTTAAACCACAAAAGAAGACCCCTTTATATGCATCTGAATAATTAGACCTTATTTTCAGAGCTCTAACATGTGAAGGTCTAACAGTCAATGGGACTGGCACTTGGTCCCAGAGGCTGACACACCCTGAGCTTATTTTCTTGCTCCAAAGAAGCACTTGACTATGTCTAACTTTCAGTGTGAACTTCCAATAGAAGCACTCCTACAGCCAAAATGTAAATGATTTCTGGAAACGCTGGATGAGTAACATCCCTTATATTACAAAATATTTCCCAATTATGAACTCTGCCCCAACCCTCTACAGGACAAACTACAGCTTCCCTGGGGAAAAAAAAACAACTCCAAAAAAAAAATCTCAACTTCTCAACACTTGATGAAAATGTGTCCAGCACCCATTCATCCTGAGCAGTTCACATTTATGCAGACAGGGATCTTCCCACTGCCTTAGAGAAGTTGCACAAGACTAAATTTGATAATGAAGTCTCACTACAATTTGAGTCACACATCTAAAACTCACACTTAATCTAGGATCTAGGTGAACTGTATGCTAGGCCCTTAATCTAAGACTTAAGAGGATTGGAGTTCACAGCTATTTCCTTAGACATTTCTGAATGTTGTGATAGAAGAATAACAGGAAGTAACCTATGATTCTCATATTTATTATGCAATTTACCTTGCACAGGTAAACCAGAGAATCATCACCATCATAGTCTAAGCTCAGCTATCTTTTAGTGCTTAATCAGTAATCTTTTCATTTGTTTTAATGGAAAAAAAAGTCATGTTTACTGTAAATGAAATACTAGGGGTATTGATTGAAAATGGAGCAAGATAGCAGCACCAGGCTTGAAATATACAAATTTACATTATGCCAAGGATTTTAAGTCTTGTGAACTAACTCAGTGAAGTTGGTTTCAGTATAAACACATGAGTAAAGCAGCTCAGAAGTGCACACTATTTTTGGGCTGCAAGAGAATTTCATGGAACATCTTTAAAATAAATTCCATGCCCAGACAATATTGAACAAAAAAAAAGGTTTCTACGAGTGCTACAATTTTTAATAGAACTTTTTATCTACAAAAGCTGGGTTTTCTTGACAATGCTACCACCACCACTTTTTGCATCCCTTGGTAACAGAAAGATTCACCCTCCTGTATATATTAAGTTAAAATCTCACATATCATAAGGTTCATGCCACTGTGGCTTCTAGGACATTAGAGGCCCAAGAATTAGTATCGACAGATTTTCTCCATAAAGGCTGATATCCAAAACCAAGCTACAGTCCATCATTCTTTAGACACACTTAGAAAGACAGTAAGAATATTAAAATATAAATACCTAGAATGAGGGGGGAAAGTACAATCAAACACTGGAGTATGATTTTCAGCTGCGATTGACCACAAGTGGCACAGTTGACTGACTTTCATAAAACAGTAATTAAAAAAAAAAAAAAAATCTGAATGTGCCTGCAGCCTGCCCCAGTTATATCCTTATCGTGGGCTGGGAACCATCTGGAACAGTTCCAGGAGATCACGTGACAAAAACAGCTGGATAAGAACCAGTCACCCAAACATTTCCAGTAATTGAAGCATGTATTCATACATTTTTGTTGCTTTAAGAACTATTTATTCATATATTAAATGAAAAAAAAAATCAAAAAATCATGTCACAGACAGCTGGATTCCCCTTCCCCTGCCCCCAGTTTATGGCACTGAAAGATTTTGCTGTTCTTTATTCCTTCTGAAATGCAATATGGATACACATAAGTGCAAATTTAGCATATAGAGGAAGTTATCTAAGCAGAAAAGAAATGGTGGGAGACCTCCCTCTTCCAGATAAATCCCAGAATAACTAATGGCAAAGTTTTTTTCTCATTCTGATATCAATTAATATTATATTCTGCCAAAGGAGCTAACCTCAGTGCAGCAATCCCCTTGTTCATTAAATCCCCAAAAAACTATAATCACCTTAGGCAAAATGAGACCCTCTCCTCTCTGTCTCAGCACTAACCTGGAATCACAGTGAAAAATGCTGCACAAAAATGCTGCACATTGCTCCTTTAAAATTGTCATTATATATAAAGAAAACATATTTTGTCATTTATTCCCTTTTTACAAGACCCTGTTTTAGATTTTAAAGTGCTTTCTGAGAAAAAAGAAAAATCAACAATAAATCCTTTTATATGCTTCACAGTTTTCTTACAAACTTTTTAGATCAGAAGTCTCCAACTCAGAAGTTCCACATACGTATTGGGCTGGAGAACAATCTCTTGATTTTTTTTTTTTTTTTCCCTCACGCCAATTGATAACATACTTGCTCTAAAAGAATTTCTAGAGATTCATAAAATAAGACAACAGCAAACAGGCTGATTTATGGGCTCCTGAAAATCCTAAGTTACCAATGTGGACAGCAGAAGACACAGAAAAGAATCACCTCACTGGCAAATGCTGCTGGCAGAAGGACTGATGTCATCACAAGAGCCATGATCTTTTATCTTTTTCTGTACTGGTTGTCTTGACCAAACTACTTGAACACCAGTTTTGCCTGTGTCAGTGCTTTCGTTCAGCTCTGAGTCTTTGTTTTAAGCTCTGTGGCAATGTAACAGCCTCAATAATTACAGCATATGTATGCACTCATAGCCAGAAGGACAGCAATTATTTAAAAGAAACAGGTGTTTCAATGTAGAGGCTAAGACCGTTATATCAGTGTAATTTCCAGATGGATGCACAGGTTTTGAAAAGGAACTATGTGCCTAACTTGAACTCCAGTCACTTAAAATATCTGGTAGATATGCTCTAAACTCTGACATTAACAAGAGACAGAAAATAAAATGTTGCATTCACTCTTGTCTCTGAGCGTCTTAAAATGATCATTTGCTTGCTTTTTTTTTTTCAAAAACACCAGTGTGAATGAAAGGAAAGCAAAAGTAGGAAGTCTGTTTGTGCAAAATACAATTTCTCTAGATATCACAGTGCCATATTACTAGAGGTAAGTTAAATGAACACGGAATGTAAATCAAACTGGCAATAAGGGAAGACTGACACCCAGTAACCATATGAGAATTCCCTGTTCCAAGAGCTCCCTAGAATTTCGCCACAGACCCAAGGCAGCTGAGCCTGCTGTGCATTGCAGCAGCTTTGAGTGCTTGGCTATGATGACAATTACGTGGTAATTGCACCAAACACAGACGGGCTGCACAGATAATATTAAATTGGCATTTTGCCCATGGCAAGAGCAGCACCTTTTCCACCATCAGTTCTAACTGAAATTTAAACTAGACATCATATATATTTATGTATATTTTTATATATATATATATGTACATACCCTACGTTTTGAAAATACATAATTCTAATACATATATATCTCTCATAGACTGGAAAGAGGAGAAAAATCCCTTGTGTAAAGGTCTGACATGTTCCTGGCTTGTAAGCCATCAATGTGGCTGTAAATAATTTAAAGACTTCTGCAATTTTGCAGCAAATGGGTAGGTTTACATACACAACATCCATAAAAAACCCCAAAAAACACAGAACTGAGAAACCCTATTATTGTCTTCAATAAAACATAAAAATACTTCAACTTGTATTGTACTCTTTCGACTTGAAGAAAACACTTTTAAAGGAAAAAGTGCTCACAATTTCCTCTGCAAAACAAAATCGTCAGCAACCACCCCTCGCTACCTGTGATTAAAGGAACTATAGGCTTAAACAAGAAACCACCATGACAGAACTGTGCTTAATTGATTTCTCTAAGGCTGGTGCTAGAGTGCTAATCATAGCTTACTTGTAAGAAAATGAAATGATTACATTTGGTAGAAGCAGCATTCAACTGAACGTGCTCACAGGCTTCTGAGAGAAGGCAGAGACAGAGAGACTTACTGGCAAGTAATGGGAGTTTTATGTCAGTCAGCCTACCCTAAGGATCACCTCATGGTGCCTGTTTCATTATTTGTTTAATTTTCCATAAGTTTATTTTCCATCAGGTCCCAGAAGCACTAGATTTCATGACATCGAATCCTTATCACTACACAGATGGATTTCACTGTGGCATCTTTGCCACTTGACACGCAACAATGACTTCAGGACGATTAATTAATCCAAAGAAAAGCATGAGTAACTTCCTTTTTCACTGACAACACACAGACCTGCAGAAATTTAGGACATCCAAAATATCCTCAGTTTAAATTCGAAATAAACATATATTTGGCAATGATGCAAAAACTATAAATATTTGATTGCTTTGCCATTGCTGCTTTTATCAATTTCTGTTGATTATCACTTGCATGTATCAATAAAACACACCGCTGATTTGATGGTGGCTGTTATGCTTTTGTGGTTTTATCATGGAACATTACTTCCATATGCAGAATACCCAGGGATAAAACACAAGCCAATTGAAAAAGACAACAATGCCTGGAAAGCCATCTACGTGTAACTAGTTAATGCCCTTTCTCCAGTTGTGAACCACAGAACCACAGGAGTGCATTTTTCTAAAACTCCCACCAAAATCAGCATTAAGATAACAGAACAGGTAAAGTGAAAAATATGATTCCCTACGGTCAGAAAGGGCTGTAATCATGTAAAGAATAGATTTTACAGTCAGAGTAACAATATCCTCAAGTGAGAATATCCCATTCTACTGTCCATGTACTTGATCAGAAAATAAAAATGTTCTCAGGTGAAATGAGATTCAGACTTTATATTTCAGTGTTATTAACAGATTCAGAAGCTGCACTTTTTTGACAGAAGATCCTGCATCCTGGCAGAATAATCCCTTTCAATATTACAGATCTATTTAATAAAGTTATTGTATATCTGGATTTCTACAAAGTATTTTATGTAATAGCATTTGATATACTTATTAAAACTTTCCTTACGTGGCAGTAACTACTCATATATTAGGTTAATTAAGAGGTGCCTCTCAGACTTCAGTAAGTGAAATCACTAAGGTCTTCTGTCTGACTGGCTGGCTCCTATTTGTTGAGCTTGTTTGGGGAAAAAAAAGGGGGTTACTGAGGCACTTTAAAAATAAATAAAAATAATACTCAAAGTTTTGATGATGAAAAATGAGCATTGCAGAACTAAAGCAGGTGTCTTAGAAGGAAACTGGAACTATGTAAATATGAAATTATTTTAAAAATCAACTATGATTGAATAACAAGATTTTATTAAATTTCAATTCTGAATAAAATAATTCTGATTCACAAACCCTTTTACATCTCTGAAGGAGAAAATAACAGCATTAAAAAACCAAAACGTTGGAACTATTATACTGAAATAAGAAATCACTTGCATAAAATCATGCAGAAAATAATGGCAAAGATGACGAAGGGAATCAAGTTCTACTTTCCAGTAAGTTTCTCTAAGTTCTGTACTGAACAAATTAATAAAAGTAGTACAAGGTTTACAAGACAGAATAATAATTATGTTTTATAAAAATGTTGAAAATAATCTATTACTATATAAAATGAAATAAATCTCACTGCAGTTTAGCAAGTATTGTTTACAGTTACATAAATATTTAAGAGATGTTTACTTGATGCATCTTATTCCAGTTCTAGATTACTGTTCTTGCACTTTGCTTCCATTCAGGAACAACTCATGCCAGAAACTTCCAACTCATGTTGGAATTAGTCCTTCAGACTTGGCTTACAGAAATGACTAAAAAATCATCTGATGTGTTCATTATCACACTGTGAGGATATTACAGAAAGTAAGCACAAATGGGTTATAATTAAAGTTTTAGTTGTCAATGCCCTTAGACAAGAATTTTACAGAGACAAAACCTGTCACCAGCCACCTCTAAAGCAGCTGATTTCATAAAGAAGTAAACCTTAGCCCAAAAATCAAATCTAATACAGAGAAATTTCGAGAGCATGAGTTAAAGAATCAAAAATCTAATCTGTTAAAAAGAAAAGCCACTGATGAGGGTTGATCACTACTGATCTGTCATGTCAATTAAACATACTTCACCACTGTGAAATAGTCCCACATCTTCAAAATAAATTGCTTTCCTGAGTGAATATAAATTCAATGGGAAGACTAATTTAAGATGATTTACTTTAGGATCCCTAACACATTGATATAGTCTTGCTGGTTTTGGTAAATTAAGTTCTGTTAAAACACGGAAGGAAAAGGTTATCCTCACATGTCAGCTTTCTGACAGGTGAAATCAGCTTTGCATCAAACGGCAAAAAGAATGGTTCTGTGACATTTTACAATTTGGGGAAGGAAAAGCTGAATAATCGGCCTTAGTGAGAGCAGTGGTTGTGGGAGAGGGAAGGCTAAGTTTGGAAGAAAGTGCACATGAGGAGGCACAAACTTTAGCAGATAATAGGAACTGTTAACAGAAAGAAAGAAAACTGTGCTTGAATCTCTGTTGGGGAAAGAAAATGAAGTGGTGGACAATATGTAAGAAGGAGAAATTAAGGTACGAGGAAATCAAATTTGAACTTTAATGAAAAAAGAAGGAAAAGGAATCCATTGTCACATAGAGCTAGTAATCAATGAAAAGTCGATTTTCCAATATTTTGAACTTCAGAGAGATAAAATCCTTTCTTTTAGCTGAGAAGTATCAAGGACCACACTCATTAAAAACAAAAAGAATCATGAAGTCCTACATTAGTTCCACAGCTGTGACCTCTGGATAAAGACAGTAAAACCTAAGCAGGAACAATTTTTCATGAAATAGCTTGTTTTGTGTCCAGAAATAGCCATATACTGACACTCAATAAAATGAGTGACATATATTGGATTAAATGTTCTAATTGCTATTGCACAGCTATGACTATTTTGGATTAAACATAAGGATATAACAAAACAAGATATGTCCCATACAAATGCATCCATCTTACATCTAATTTTTGTCACAAAAGCTCAAGAAATTAATTACATAAAATTTGGAAAATGTACTTTATAGTTCCCCAAATCCTTCTTATTTATAATCTCATAGTCTGAATATGCCATATTTTAGGAAGCAATGTTGTCAATTCTACTATGTGTCTTTCTTACTTTTTAGGTCAAAGTAATGGAGAGTTCAAAATTTCTCACTGTGCTGTATGACCACTTTTAAGTATTTTAATTTCATTCAACAATGTGCCACATTAGCATTCTTGGAGTTTTCTTTCTAAGCTGGTGCTCAAAGGCACATTTTTCATGCTATCATTTGTTTATCTCATCTCTTATTATTTTTATAATCTTCTTAATTATTTAGAGTTTTTGAAAAAGTATAAATTAGATTTTTACAAAATAGCTATGAAAGAATTTCAATAAAGCCTTTAGCGCTTGCTTTTTTTTTTGGAAAACAACAAACAGATATTAAAAGTCTTGGAAAAACTGCCATAAACCCATAAAACTATGAGATGCATCTTTTAGCTCCAAGGTTCCAAAACTAAACTTACTCCGTTGGCTTGAAAAAAAACAACTGTGAGAGGTCAAGATATCCTGACTACAAGCACGAGTGAAAACCAGAGGCACAAATTCAACCAAACACAGCACGGTAGTACAGCTGTAAGTCAGGGCAAGGTCAGGAATCCCGAGGGAAATTTGCTGTCGTTGTAAACACTTCTGACACCAAATCCATTTTCTGCTCAACACTAATTACAGTACCTCAACAAGTGTTTTTTGCACATTCTCTGCCTGAGAAAAGCTTGGCGCTGCTGTTCTGGTACAAGAGTAGTGGCACCCTTCTACCTCCGGCTTCTGGAGCCAGCCAAGCGCGGGCGCAGTGCGGGGACTGACGCCCGCCTGTGGCAGCCACGACCGGCTGCGCTCACCCAGCACCTCCCGTCCGTTTGCTAGGAAACAAGGGCGTTCTGTGCCCAGGTGGTGACTCTCTCAGGTGGTTTCAGCGGGCAGCTGGGCCTGGCGACAGGACAAGAGCAGGAATCAAGCGTATGCCATCACGCCACGCTCAGCTCCGCGGGCAGCACCGTGCGGGAACCGGCTGAGGAGGGGACACGATCTTCACGCACTGAAGCTCTGCTACAGCAAATCTGCTCCTTGTGGGAGTGTACGCAGAAAAGCTACCCTAACAGCATGTTCACAGCAGCCCAGAAGTTCCTGTAAATCCTACTGATCTTGCCAACAGGCCTGACAAAAAGTACTGTACTAAGTCAGGTATGTGTTGTTTTTGGGGGTTTTTTTGGGTAGGACATCATAGAAGTAATGTTAGAAACCAGCCAATATAAATAAAAAGTGACACACAAAAAGTAAATATGATTTGTTTTTCCAATATATTATGTTTCTACCTTAGCAAATCCTTTAAAAAAAAAAATCAGCTCTGCCTTTTAATTTTGCATCAGCTGCCACCATTATTGTTATTATTAACCTCTTACTGCATTCCTGCTGACAAAAACCAAGGCTTGTTTATAGCTATGCTGGTGAGATGCTGCCTCAGTTCAGCCAGGTTATCATATTTGGTTGATATAATGCAGCTTAATTTTCTGAAAGAGGAATATTTTATCTTTTTATTTTAAGAACATTCAGTGCTGTCAATCCCACTGCGACAAAAGAAGAAAAGGTTTTTAACTGAAGATATGGTGACATTGACTAGAATATTTCAATATATTTTAGTATAGTTTCCATGTCTGTATCACAAACAGGAAAAAATGAGTTGGGTGAAAATATAGTTGAGCAAATCCAACTGTACTCAGAGTAAAATTTTGTGAAATATTCATCACTTAAGCTTGTCCCTGAAAAAAGGAGTTACTTCACAGAATGAGTCTATGGCTAAGCTTATATCCAAATAGGTATCTAACCCAGAGGGAGCAAGCTGTTAATTGAACAAGAACACATGTATCAGTGATAGACACATCACCTATCAGCACCACTGGAGTCACATGCCTGAGCCCCCTCCAGCCCATGCAACAAACAACACCGAGGCAACCACAGGACCGAGAGAAAAGCACGTTTAGTTTGGCCAGACTGAGAACAAAATAATACAACATTGATGTCTTTCAGTGCAACCTTCTATGACTAAGAACCTGAACTATCAGCACTTACATGCAGAACAGATATTTTTTTGCTCTGTGAGAGATTTCATTAAGATTTCAGCCTTGGCCTCTCTGTTGTTGAATGAATAAAGGGCAGATCATTTTAAAATGGAAAGACAAAGCGAGTGAAATAAAAACAAAGTAAATCTTTAATTACGTAAGTCCTCTTTTGTTGCCTGGTTCGGGCAAAAGCACTAGACCATATGTTTCAAGTGTCTAAATCTGCCTTCAGGTTTCAGATGAATATGTCTCTGTGGGGCTGTTTCTGTCAACGGCAACATTTTTTTACGGCTTAGAATTTGCTTGCTGGCAGCCACCTGCTAATAACACCACTACAAATTAGTAGGGTGCTTGGGAATTTGGACACAGATTAAAAAGTAATTGAGAGGGTGGACTAAATCACATCTAGAAGCCATTGTATCCACTTCAAGCTACTTCCTTCTTGTTTTGGAAATAATTTCTCTTTAGGACATTCAACCCATAAAATAATGAGTGGAAACGTGGGGTCTTTTCAATTCTGTAATGGAGTAGTTAGTAAGTTCAATTTCCAATTCCCTCTTCATCATTGCCACACACTTTCAGGCATGCATAGATCTATACCAATAACTCAGTGGTGAGAGCTGCTATGAATATCAAGCTATAATAAATTCAGATCTCTTCCGTGTCACTGCAATGCCACATCACCTCGAGAAGATGCAGAAATCTAACCATGACAGGATGCTCAGATAACTATGGCTGAGCACAACACAGGACCTCATGTGCCTCTGGAGACCGGAGATGCTCCACAAGTAAGTCTGTCTCTCCTGACTGAAGTCTCTTTTCATTAGCTCCTGCCAGTTACTGCACTTCTTTCAAATCTGTTTTGACTTGTTCAGCCTTGCACTCAGCCAGGGAGGAGCACTAACCAAAGGCACCATCACATCACTGGGATTTACTGCTCCCAGCACTCCGCCAGCATCCTCTCTCAAAGCTCCCTCTGCCAGGCAGACACCCTGTGCACATGTCTGTGACCTACCTTGAATCCAAGTCTCATTTTTCACAGAGCAGATATTACATTGACTGTAAACAATTGACAAAAAATAAGTTGAGAGGTCTGTGGAAAATTGAAAGACCACTGGACAGCCTTGGGTCTTTTGTCTTAATAGTATTCCAAAGAATATAGTGACTTTGCAAGAAAATGAAAAGGTCAGCCTTCACAGTATTTATCCCTCTTTCCAATATATAGTTTAATGATTTAAGTTTCATGTAACTGCTATTAAGCGATTGCAGTTTGAAAAACAACTCATGAAGTTCAGCAAGCACCTCAGAAACCTACAAAGTTTGATGTTACGTGGTTTTTTTCATTATTTTTTTGCTGTTAAAATCAAAAGGGTTTACCCTCCTGTAATAGGCAATAATGAAAAAATAATCTTTAAAGTTCAGCAGAAAATGGGATGTTTTCACAGAGCCGATGAAGCACAGTGGTTTTTTTACAGCCATTGATCTTTGAGGACTGAGGTAGCTACGGATAATATTTATTTTTAGCTATATTTATGTAATCATTTGTGCAACACCTGCCCATAATAAGGAGAAAAAAACACTGTTTCTGCACGTTCCATTGTTTTAATCATTGGACGCAGTTTATTTGAGACAAAGTCAGTGGTTGCACCAGCTTATACACCACTAAGGTTTATTTCAGCAGATCCATGCTGCCGCTTGGTGCAGCAACCCTAAAGAGAAGAGAGACCGTGGCTGTGTGTGACACAGCCTTCAGCCCTGCTGTGTAATACTGCAGCAATGAAGAGCCCTGATGAGACCAACTTCCTGGAAGCACAGCATTTCAATGCTCTAGAAATTATACTTCCATCTAGAGTTTACTTTTTCTGCTGCCATCACGACAATTCACCAATTTGAGACCAGCAAAGTGCGGTTTGCTGTAGCAAAAGCAATGTCTTCCACCACCAGGTTAGCAAGGAAGTAGAGAGCACCCTTCAGTTTGATCTGCTCTGCATCCACTGTAGTGCTGCTGCTGCAGACAGACCACAGAGAGGGTGTTTATTACTTCCAGAAGGGGTAGGAACCCCTTGGATCTATTAAGAACTGATGCCAGTTCAATGTGTTTTCATCATTGTGCATGCGAGACTTTCTCTATGACTTTTCTTTAAGATTTACTCTTTTTCCCATTTGAAGACCTTATGTACCCAAACACATCTGAAAAAGCAAACCTTCTCAGAAAACAGTATTTGGGTTACTTTATGTTTAATCTGAGAGAAAGAAATGCATCTTCAATTACTTTGGCAAAATCTTTTCAGGGAAAACACAATTTACAACTGACACGCAAAGATTTGAGTTAAATACCCGGATAAAAGTGGGAATTCCACCTTACTGAAATACAGATAAGCATGTGGGTCATATTTAATGACTCGACTAAGCTAGATGCAAATGACCTTTTAAGAATTGTCTTTCAGAGATTAGGACATTTTATCTCAGGCCCTAAAGATTAAAAGTGTGGTCTGAAGCTCAGGTTCCAGACCGGCTTTGACTGAACCATGTTCTACCTGGGAAGTTTTAGAGGGAGTCAGAACCATACCTTCATCTTCACACAACAGCATCAGAGAGGCAAAGAAAGACTTTGAATGTTGAAGTTGGTATCTATTATAAATTCTTGCACGCAAAGGTTTATTCTTTGCTAATTATTCCCTCAGCTATGATGAAATGAATTCATTTGTAGTAGTAAAAAAAAAAAAATTTTGGTAACATGGCATGATTAACATTTAACTCCTCAGATGAGTAAACAGTGAAAATTGGTGCTAGAGTTTAAGTGGGTACTTAACTGAAAAGTAAATGAATATAGAACTTTCTCACTGCAGTACAACACACATTTTACTGCATTTGCATGATTATTCAAAATACTGATGTTAACAGCCATGGAAATGACACCATGATTTACTGTCCCGTTACTGTTTTTTTCCTACATGATTTTCCTTGAATTGATAAGTTTAACTTACCAATTCTGTAGAAACTTTCACCAAGGATGTCAAACATCTTTACAAAGTGAATTAATCAATTAATCTGAGCATCAGAGGGAGTATTTTATGCAAGGCTATAACAAAACACAAATGCAAATCTGGAATACATTTTATAGGAATAAATTCAAGTGTCATGATATCAATTGTGCATTGTAATTTAGGAGTAATTGAGCCTGAAAATTTGTGAGGACATAAAAAGAGAAGGGCTTGGGTAGGGGCTTTTTTTTTTTTTTTAAGAACTAATCCTTTATTTCAGCAACAGTGCAAAATGAGAGAAAAGTAAGGAAAATGGAGCTCTGTACAAAGTCATTTCCATTCTTTATGTGATGTTCTAAAAGTAATTAGCAAAATCTATATCTGGAATAAAGTGACTCCTGTGTACTCTGAACTGTGTAGCTGGTTTTGGACTCTCTTTACACACTTATTTGCCATTCTGAAATCTTTGCAAGGACTGGCTGTGCCCGTAGCTCCCCTCCAGCAACACAAACTGGGGGGGATCTCCTCCTAAGCCAGTGACATCAGGCGTGTTTGGGACAGCAGCTGCACTGCAGATCAGCCTAAGCATCTGGCACTCATACAAGGATAAGTAGCAATCATATAATTAATCAAAATATTACCTACGTCCAGAGGCCTCGTGGAGGTCTCATACCCTTACTCATTACGTTAAGTACTGACCTGTCCAGAAAGCTGAAGTGATTTGCCCAAAGTGGAACAAACAGACCTACCCCAGTTGCAGCCACAGAACACAAAAAGGCATAGAAGAAATTTCATTATTGTCTACTTAACACTATAAAACAAAAATTGGTAAATAAGTTTTCAAATGTTCTTGTAAGCCTTCATATGGAATATGCAACCCTGCCACACCTTTCAGTTCAACAAATACATGAAAAAATAAGGCCTGCTAATTCTCAAATTCAGCATAGAAAATTAAAAGAACTTCAATTTTTTTCAAGTGATACATAGAGAGGTAGGAAAAAGAACAAATGGACAGATTTATGCTATTAAAAAAAAATTATTCTTAAGTAATCCTAAAAAATTGTAGCACAAGTAGTAAAAAGCCTCACCTCAAAGCCAGGTTATTACTGTAAGGACATAGCAGAAGTCTTCCCTACTGGCAGAAAGGAATCAAATGTGAAGGAAACCTACAGATCCTGCAATTCACTTTTTGTCTCTGCATAGCAATATCTGGAAATTTTATGCAACTGCACAACTGGCCAGGCAATGGGTCAAAGTCTGCACCACAAAGATACTTCTGTATCAAATTATAAATCAAGAGTTTTCTTTTGCTGCCAAGGTGGAGTCTATGGGAGCTCAAAACCAGCTTGTTCATGCTTGACAGATTTCTCATAGAGCTACTAGCAAAATACTTATCAAAAGTATTACAGTGTGTAAGGCCTCATTTCAACAAAACTCAGCAAAACATGTTAACTTCAAACCTGTGAATTCAAGAGAACTAGTTATTTTCTCTAAGTGATTTTCTTATATCAGGACCTAAAATCCAAACCCCAGTCCACAGCTTCAAAACATACTCAAGGTATGAGTGCCATGCACATCACACACATGCCTTTCCAACTTTTCTTAATTTTGGCTGAAAGCAAATGATCAAAAGTATTACATAAAAACAGACCACACAACAGTGGACAAGGCAGAATGAAGTGTACATCCCTACACAGAAACCTTGTGTCACAGAACATCATCCATTTTCAAAAATATGTTTATGATTCAGCTAGCTCTGATTGTCTACTCCCCAAACCAAAGCTATTTAGAACCACATTCATTGTACAAGTGAGTTTGTCTGTTGTAAGACGATCACACTGTGAGTCACCACTACCTGCTTTTCTAGGAAAACAAGCTCTATCCAAAACATATTTACACTCTGCTGACCAAGAAAATCATTGATGGAAAGCCATACAAAAAGTGGTGTCTCCTACACTTCAGCACAACTCTAAACAGGTAAACACGATATTTAGAAAGACCTGCACGCTGACTAGATGTGCTTGCCAAAAAGCCTGCAAAGAGACAAAACGCTTCAGAACAATACAGCAAGTTTTTAGTCCTCTCTCCTTCATCACCGTTTCTGCTCTGCGCTGTAAGGCAGGGTTGCAGGGAACGAGGCATGTTGGACCTGCCACTGAGATCTACTATCAGATATGATAATATCTGGTGAAACAGCAAGAAGAAATTGTTGGTTGCGGTTCCATTTCACAAACCCTAAAACTGCTGAGGTAATTTATTTCTGCTGCGAAACTACTACCCACACACTCTTCCCCAGCTACAAATTTTGGCTGCCACAGAAACCCTGTCTCGCCCAGTGCTCTGAAACTCAACAGTGGCACCCAGCGGCTACTCTTTATACCAGGGAGGTTGTCAAGTACTTAAAACCAATTTTCATTTTTGCAACTGTTTAAATATGTGTACAAATTATTCTCATTAAAAAGACTCTACTATCTCTGCCCAGTTTTATAAAGTTCATTTTCTCATTTCAGTTTTCCATCTACTTCGTGTTGTATTTTCTTTTGCTTGTTTGGGTTTTTCTTATTTTTTAAAATTTTGTTTTATATGACATCTCCTTTCTAATCAGCTGGGCATTATTCTAACAGCTCTTCCCTGCTGTTAGTAGTTGCAGTAGTTGCCTTCCCCCCAGTTTAAGTGTGCTTTAGATTGTTGTTTTGACTAGAGAAATTTAAACAGAGCACTAAAAGCAAATTCTGCAGTTTAAAAATCAAATAGCAACATAAAAGCTAAGAAATACAGAGGTTGATTGATTGATTGATTAGTGGAAGAAAGAAAAAAGAGAGCTGCTAAAACCTTTTTGTATTTAATAACATGCTAGATCTTCTCTAGAACCCAAAGTTGAATTCCTGTCCCTAGGAGTTTACAAGTAAGGCAGCAAAAGTATGGGTGCTAATAACACGTGACAAAAATATATAATCTTGCACAAAGATGATGTACACATCACCACTCTGAGCCTATTAAGTTGCATTTATATGTGTATTTGTTCTAGGGTTTAAAAATTTACCATCCTCCTCGAGATCAAACTTTAATCTCAGAACCCAACATGCCAGATGACAACAGTGCACACATCAAAGAAAATCTCTTCTGACAACCTCAGCTCTGAATTTACTGTGCAAATTTGCATTTATTACTTCCTATGAAGATGTCAGGCATACTTTTGCTTCTCTTGCTTCATATCTGATTCCCTGAAATATCTTGCAGTTGTTTTCAAAACACTCTTGCATTTAGAGAAGGATACAGTAAAATATCTTGTAATCATCAGTATTGCAACAGGACACTGGGTAAGGGCTCTGGAAAGCTGCTGAGGAACATAAACTGGCAGCAGTGTGTCTGAGAGAGTACTCTTTCTTCCCCAAATTTTACAGAGCATAATAAGCTGCCCACATTTTCAGCTGAACAGAGCAGTACAGTTCCCTGAGCAACAGAAATGGCCTGCTTGCAAGAAGTAGACAATTCACCTGCCTGTTCTTCAGGAGGTCGAGTGGCCAAAGCCTTTCCCCCTGGAAGCTGTACTTCACTGATAACCACATGAGAAAATAAAAATTGGCAAAGGTTTCCATGGACACTGACTAAAACGAAACAGTGCCTTGGTGACAGAGTCAGCCCTTTACTGAGCTTCCTCAGACTCACTGCAAGTACTGAATGAGGGAAGCACCTCAGCAAAGAATTAATAATTTACCACCAGTATAAATATTCAACTTCTCTGCTAGGGCACCCACCCCAGCATCCCCACAAACCCGACCAGTAAGCAAGGTGCAGCAGGTAAGTGTTCTGAGAACACACCACTCTATTCAAAGTATGCATAAGGACGTGGTAACAACTTAACATATTATTAAAAATACACTGCCATATATAGGACAGCAATCTAAAGAAACACACAGCAAGTGTGGTTTATATAACTACCAAATGCTTTGGACATATGGTAAAATATTGGGCAAATACCTATCCATTTTAAAAATATTTTCCTTGGAAAAGATGCCTCTAAATGCATTATAACCCCTCAAGCACATCCTACTTTTAATCAGAACTTTTGCACTGGGTGGAACACTCCTTGCAGAAAAAAAACCAGCCAAGAGAATCAAAACACCAGAAACCAAATATGGTATAGAACCTATGGAGCTGGGAACTAAAATTACAGGACCTCTGGTATAAGTTTCTATAATGTTGCTGGCCAACACATCTGCTTGCCAAATCAGTACTTGTCTAATGCAGAAGGCTGAGTAAAAATTGTATTATTCCAAGAAGTCCTCAGTACCTTAATTTTAGATATAAAAAACTCAAAACAACAAAAAAACAAAATTCCAGGCCCCAAGCAAAAAATATTTAATTTTCTACTGAGAATCTTAAATAAGAGTTATGAGCTTAAATGCCTCATTTAATCCAAATCCTAGGACACAATGCTGGCATAGCTCTTACCTATCATCTGAGAAGATGCTTCTCAGGGCAGAAAACTTCATCTCCAAATTGACAGTGGTTTTGTAGTCCCGTCCTACTTCATATCACACCTATTTGCAGTGAAATCTTGGTAATAACGTTAATATCAAGAAAGGTGAAGCTGTGATTTTTTTCCATCCTCTATTTCCAGCACTCCACCTCTTCCCAGCTGAGAACTAAGCCCTTCTTTCTCTCTGAAAACATCATGTTTCAAGGGGGTTTCTTAGGCTTCTTTGGCAATAGATGTCAGCCTTTGAAAAGCTGATATCTAAACTGGAAAGTATAAACTCATACTCATGTTAAAAAGGAAAAAGCATTCATTTTCAGATGCGTTTTCCATATGTGGCACCGCTAAACCAAACAGTCCCTGTGCTTCAGATCACTTCTGCTCCTTCCACTGACTGCAATACTGCAAACCCCCAAGGTCCAGCACACACCAGCAACCTCTGCCCTCGGTACAGGGCTCAGTTTTCACGCGAGTGACAGAGTTTGGCTGGGTGAGGTGGTACACAGAGGTTCACTTAGCCAAAGGTTTTGAAAATTAGAGAAAAAAAATCATCTTCAGTGTTTCTTTCCTGTCCATCGTAGCTCTGAAGAGTAACTGGAATTCAGTGATGCAGGTCCTTCCTGCCCTAAAGTTGTGCAGCAGCTGTTTTCCAGATGCAGTTGTTTCGGAAAATGCTGTGCATTTGGAATAATTATTCCAAATACTCATAGCAGTTCTTTGCTATGATTATAACAAAAAAAAAAATTATCTATTACTAGATATTTTTCCTTGAACAAAGTACATCACTATCACCTTTTCCAGCATGAAAACAATGCTTTCAAACACCTGAAAAGCCATGCCCTAAACTAGCAGGTTCCCATAAATACAATTGTGTTTGTAAGGATACACACAGATCCATGCCTTTCCTAAATAATAAGTGTTGACATCACAATCTCATTCAAATCATCAAATTTAATTTAGCTCTTGCTTTGCACCAAAGCATATATAAAGAAACCCTCCATCTGTCACTGCAGGAATGACTTCTCTCCCTAAAATACCTTATATGTCCACAGAAAACTGGGCCTAAATAATGATTCATTGCTACAGATGAGCTGCACAAAAGACTGCTTTACTATCTGCATGTAAATACTCAAAATACATTAAAAAGTCCAGTGTGCATTGACAGGATTCCCAAAGGCATCCTGCTGGAAGTGGAATATGCCTTCTATTAAAGTACTCCCTTTCCCAAGTAAGAATCAAATGCAAAATTCAGGAGGTGTCCAAGAAGTCAGAGAGCACAAATAAAAGAGCTGTTTTCTCTTATGCTGATCAGTAGACAGCTATGGCTTAATCTGCTTGTTAGAAGAGAAATATCTTGCCAAAATTAACAGATCTAATACCTTAATCTGTTGTACCACATGCATTAGCCTATTAGTGGGTAAATTATGGACAAATCCAGACAGAGACCCACATACAATAATGTGCTTAGCAAAGCCATGCAGTGCCTTCCAGTATCTGTAGTTAACTATGAATTACAGAGACCTCCAACACCAACAATTTGCTCAGTTAAAACCTCATTTTTTTTTCCATGCTGGTTTTACTGCATCTCAGAAGGACTTGAGCTCTTGAGAACATGATCGAGCCCATTCTTTCTTAGGCACAGCCTGCACTAGTACTTGCAATAGGTTCAATTCCAGCAGGTGAAGAGAGACAGTGAAAATATTAGTAGGGTGAGGAGAAAGCAACACCAAACCTCTAAAAACTCATGATGCTCTCACCCAGGCTTCTCTATCCCCTGAGAAAGATGAATCAAAAACACGACAGGATTTTTGTCGTGATTGTTAGAAGTCTTATAACTGAACAAAGCATGGAGAAGGAGTACACAGTGTTGTGGCAATAACAGGGAACTGCTCACCTCATTTCCTAGTTACCAGTTCTTCCTGCACTGTGCTCATGGCTGGATGGCTGAGAACAGTGCCAGCAGTGTCAAGGAAAGATTAAATAAGTTGCACAAAGCTCTGGTCAGCTCCTGCAGGTCATGCCTTGTTATCACAACTGCTGTGACAAACAAGCCCCACACAGGAAGACCTCAGTCTTTATAAATGCCAGCACGGAACTTTCAGAAGTATTAAATTCACTTGCAAAAGTGAAAATCTTCAAGGCTCCCATGACGTAACTTTCTCTGTTGAAGATGTTGATTCAATATGATGGAAATGTTTCATGCATTTGTATTCATATCTTATTCTTAATGGTTCCAAAGGAGTTATTTAATGTCAATTAAATGCTATTATAGTGTCAAAGGGAGTTAATTTTCAATAGATATTATTCTTCCTTAATACTCTGTTGCAGTACTTCTACACTTTTATTTCAATAATGGTACAGCAAAGTTAACTGCCTACAAATGAACTGAAATAATGAACAATTTTATTTTGTTCCCAAAGCAAATTATACTGACACTTGCCTGTCTGCCTCTCCAGTCTCAAACATGGTCTCTTCTCTTTGTTTTCCAGCACTGAACAAACCACAGGGAGTAACTGCATGAAAGTACAATAATATATGAAGCACTGTCTGAGTAGGTCCTCTTCCTTCCTTGCATGATTTCTAATGATGTTTTGCCTCTATTCTACACTTAGCTACTAAGGATAAACTCATTCCTTTTTGGCTTTTTATCAGTGCTTTGTTCTCCTACCCTTCATCTGGTGTTAGGCTCTCTCTCACTGTAACAATTCCTCTGGTATCTTCCTAGCAATCCCCTGCCTCCTGTTCTAATTAACAAGTCACAACAGCAGTTTTCCTCATTTTCCCCCTAATTAATTGGAAGACCACAATTCTACATGGC
Organism: Atrichornis clamosus; assembly: GCA_013400975.1. Taxonomy (NCBI): domain Eukaryota; kingdom Metazoa; phylum Chordata; class Aves; order Passeriformes; family Menuridae; genus Atrichornis; species Atrichornis clamosus. The sequence goes on from WBMZ01012664.1 coordinate 309,492, forward strand.
ACTCAAATGCTGGGTTTTGAGCTAAATCTGGTGTAATACCTCTTTGGTCCACTCCTTGCACTGAGACTCTAACCGACCTGTGCTCTGTATAGATTTTACTAAATCTGTGCTTTTCATCAACTTTGTCTTGATAGCAGGACACACTGCTATAGACCAGTACTTGTTAACCAGCCTCCAATGTGATGGGAGTTTTGTTTTATTTATTTATAAATGCTTTCACATTTGTCTCACATCTGTTCCATACGAATTGGCACAGAAATGACTGACCCTGTGGTGCAACAAATGTGAGTGAAAAGCATGAAGCTCTTTCCAGGTTACATCTGGTCTGATAGATGAAGGTTAGATTGACAGGGGTGAGAGAACAAGACCGAGCATTTCTCTTCTCCCATAAGCCCTAGAAAAGACTGGTTAAGTGAGAATTCCACAATGTGCTGTCCTGTGTCACTGTTAAAAGACATGTTTCAAACACATTTTCAAATATATCCTTTCTAATGAGCTGCACCTGGTTAATACAGAAATGCACTGGTTTGGAGGGTGACAGGGGAACAGTTAATGAGCAGGAAGGGGTAGAAAGGGTCAGTGTTGCAGCAGAATATCTCACTCAGCACAACACTGCCCAGCACCATCTCCGTTCTTCCAATAGAAATCACCCTGCTTGGCAGGAGAGGAAACTGAAAACTAAGTCTCATACTGACATACCAGAATACTTCTAAACTTCAGGTTAATTAAACCCAAATCCTGTGATTTGTTTCTTTAGCCCCATCTATAGCTTACAGTGCAGTTGCTGTTACCCCTCTTGTCTCAAGAATGTCACATATTCGAGGCTTCACAATATGTGTGTGCTATTATTAATGATGGGGACTATTCTTATTAATTCAGAAGCAATTACATGAAATACAATTTTGTAACCCTAGCACTTAGACAGCACAATCACCGTGTTCAGAGTTTGACATCTTTTTTCAAACATTTTGTCCAAAAGCAGCTCATATTCCCAAGAACTTCCTCTCAGAAGGATTTTGCACAAGATTCAGAGAAGGCTCCACTGTCTTCCAACAGCTTTTGATCCAGAGATGGACATATTCCCAGAGTCTCTAATTGGACTTCCAAGACATTTTTTGACTCTGTCCCTTACCAGCTTTTCTTTTAGTCTAGTATCATGACCTCTACTCTTTTATTAACTTAGTTAACAAAGGGTTGTAACAACGTTTTATGTTGAAACAAATACAAACGGTAACCAGATTGCTCAGTATCTTCAAGACAACCTGTGTTTGCCTGAAAACATCCCCAGTCATAGCACATTCAGTCATGGTAATATATAATTTCCCAAGCTGACTCAAACTGTAGCATGAATACATTCCTAAACATTAAGACACAGTAAAACAAAGACACATTCAAAGACACATCAAAAGAATTATATGAAATTATAGTGATAGGTATTTATAAAAGCAACTGGTCTGATACAAAATTCTGATGAAAAGGAAATAAATCAGGAGGCATCTGGACCTGCAAACAGAGAGGAGGCACCATTTACCAGAGGCGATTAAGGGTGTATGGACACAGAAAGACAGCTCATAGTACAAGAAACAGCTAGAAAATGTCCAAAATCTGAAATATGGAGGATTAACACTGGCTATTTCAACTGTAATTTCACTAATTTTAAAAATGTCTTTCTCTTCTCAAGCAGGCAAGGATATGCTAAGGTGATCCACAAGCTCACTTGCCTTTGGGCAATTCTTCCTGAGTGTGATGCAGAGTCTCACTAAGGTGCACACAGTAGCTTTGGCTCTGTGCCTCAGGAGATGCTTAGTCTAACATTCACAGCATAAAGACTTGAACAACTTGGACATGCTGCCTGCTTCTTTATCAGAATAATTATAAAACTCATAGCAGATATTTTAAATGACAAGAACTGTGATCTCCTTTATGCTTTGTAAAGAGACTTAGCAGAAGTTTTGTTTAAAAAAACAGCAAAAAATACAGGTATTGCAAGTTAGCCAACCAAAACGAATATGTAATTTTGAGACCTTTCATACTCCTTGTAAAGTGTTTATGCTATTAAATCTTTGAATTAGTACCTTGGCTTTCCCTTCTAGCTTCATAATGGATTCCAAAAGCTCTCATTTCAGACATCAGCTATAGGATACTACAAAAGTGACTACAGTAAATTTACCAAGTACTTTTTCCAAAATGGAACAAAAAAAAGCCCAACATTGTTTCTGGGGTTAAAGAAACAATTTTTCTCCTAACAATTCAGATTTCATTTCTCTATAAAGATCCAGACACAGTAAAGTTAGGCCACAGTAAAGAGGAATCCCTCATGAGCCTCAGCTTTAAAAGCAGCTCTCTGCATTTTTATTTTTTTTTCTAAATCTAGCTTGCTGTCGACCATTAGACAGCCAAGCACTCCCAGTGCTTCCCTATTCTTCCCATGTCAGTGGCAAAAATGTTCTATTAATATAAAAATGAAACTGGGAACTAGGCTGTAATGCAAGCTGCCTTTGCACAGGTCTGTGAAGAGAACAGAGGAGTAGAATAATCTTCTGTACAGTCAGAGACCAGATGAAATAACTAAGAAAAAACTCCCAAGAAGAGCTCAAAGGGATTTGCTGAATAAAGACAGCAGCCATGCTGCTTGCCTGACATTTTATGAAAAGATGACCTCTCCAAAGACTTCAGATTTTTCCTATGAACAAACACAATTGTTCCAACCAGAATGCAGAGTCATGATTGCAAAAAAAAGGATAAAGACAAAAGGCTTTAACTGAGTCTGTATTTAATATCTTAATACATAGATTTAGCAAAAATATCATTAGTGCTTTTTGAGTCTTCACTAGGAAAGAAAGTAGCACGTTTTATGGAGTAAGTACACATAGGCACAATACCAAGCTTATTGCAAATTAATACTTTTCTTTTTAATAAACTCCCTATATGTGTTAAAAACAATTTCTTTAGTGAATTTTGTAAAATTACAATTGAAATTCTAGGAAGTTTGCTTATTTTTCCATATGCTAAAGCACTATTCAGACCATACTCTCACCTTTCCTGTTGCCTATTTTTTTGGCAACAGCAGTAATCATTGAATCAGGGAATGGTTTGGGCTGAAGGACCCAAAAAGGACCTTAAAAATCATCCAGTTCCAACCCCCCCTGCCATGAGCAGGGAGACCTTTCACTAGACCAGGTTGCTCAGAGCCCCATCCAGCCTGGCCTTGAACACTGCCAGTGTTGAGGCATCCACCTCTGGGCAGCCTGTTCCAGTGCCTCACCACCCTCACAGCAAACAACTGCTTCTCTATATCTAATCCAAATCTGCCCTCTTTCAATTGAAAGCCATTTCCCCTTGTCCTGTCTCCACAGGGGAGGTGCTCCAGCCCCCAACACCTTCATGGCCCTCCCCTGGACTTGCTCAAACAGGTCCATGTCCTTGTGCTGGGGACCCCAGAGCTGGACACAGCACTCCAGGTGGGGTCTCTCCAGAGCGGAGTAGAGGTCCCCTTCCTTGACCTGCTGGCCACACTCCTTTGGATGTAGCCTGGGATACAGCTGGCGTTCTGGGCTGCAAACTCACGCTGCCAGGTCACGTCAAGTTTCACGTCAACCAACATCCCCAAGCCCTTCTCGCCAGGACTGCTCTCAATCTCTTCTCCACCCAGCCTGTATTTGTGCTTGGGATTGCCCTGACCCAGGTGCCTTATTGATCTTCATGGGGTTTTCACAGGCCCAGCTCTCAAGCCTGTCAAGGTCCCTGTGGATGGCATTCCTTCTCTCCAGTGCCATGTGCCTTAGTGTAATTTCCAGGAGGATCTGCTCCATAATCTTGCTGGGCACAGAGCTGAGCCTATCTGGCCTGTAGGTTTCCCCAGGTCACCCTTACCTTCCTTTTTACAAATAGGGGTTAATTATATATCATAAACATACAACTGTGTTTTCAAAACATAAGCTTTTCAAGACTTTCTTTAAGCCTTTGCTTATCTCAAAGCACATTAGCCAAGTCCTATGAAACTGGGTCCAACTGTTGGGATTTGGTATTACAGAACACAGTGTTACAATCAAGAAAGGTGATTCAATTATTTTTATTCACTTACTAACAGAAACTCAGGTTTCTGATGTATGTAGTACATATTATTTTAATTTTAACTTATTACTATTGAATATCTGCTTCAATGTTAAGATTTTAAATGTAATACATGGAGATCTCCAAATATCTCAGGTCAACATGACTCAGAATGCTAAAAGGAAAGTGGAAAAAAAAAAACATGCCAAGAATCATAACAAGGGTTTCAGCATCTGTTGTTCTACTCGGTTTCCCATGGCAATATTTCATTACAAGACTGCAAATTACTCATGCATATTCTTTCTTCCCTATTATGGGCCTCAATTTTATGAAAGCCTCTCTAATTTATAATGAACAGGTTACCCTTTATATTCAATGCAAAATGAATGACCCTTAGAGAATTAATCTCCTGTAGCTCAAATCTCTTTTAGCCATATAATTTGACAGTAATATTATTTCAGAACTATTTCTGGCCTTATTCTTGTGAAAGGCAATACCAAGGCAAAATCCAAAGAGACTGACAAGCAGGACATATGAAGCACAAGCAAAGATAATGCTGGGGAAAGCAACAACTCAGTAGTAATGAAACACATTGCCACGGCATGTAGACATAGAATTCAAACACAAGGTCATGGAAACATCTACTATGTTTTGGTGAGAAGCAAAAACTTTGTGCTTCAATGGCCTTAAGCAAGCCAGTAACAAACAGGATGACATTAAAAAAAATAAATGCTTCAAGATTAACTCACCATTTAAAGGATAAACTTGATTGTACTTTCTTTTAAAGTATCTGCCACATTTCAACATCACAGAAAGAACTTTGCTACTAGACCTGATACATCAAAATGTTCACAGCTCTAAAAAAAATCTTGCCTCCTTTGATTTTCACATTGAAAAGTATAATCACTAATATGTGCAGAATATCTGTACTACTTATTATCCAATGTGTACTTTTTGCATCTAAGTTGAGACTGCTGGCTAAGCTCCTTTTAAATGCAAAGGAGAAGGTAGGGCTGTTTGTGTGTGTGAAAATGCATTCATCAGTAGGATTATTACCGTGTCTCTGGAGCATTAACTTTCTATTTCCTCCTGAATTTCTATTGTGCTCCTAAAAATAAGGCTTTGTTTCAAGATTCGAGTCCCTGAGGCCATCTCAGTGTTAAATAAGAAATCCAAATTCACGTCTGTACCACATACTATACAAAACTGTATGACTGAAACTTGCAGCAATTCCTCCCTGGAATTTCTGCTTTAGTGTTTTTCTTCTCTCTCTAGTGTGAACATCTCTGAATCAGTTTGTATTACAAGGCGGTAGATGAGTCAGGCACCTAAGAACAAACAAGAGCTCTGGTCCCAACCATGCACAAAAGTCTGAAGCACTGAGAGACAGCAAGGCTCACCCACCTGCAGGACTGAGCCAAGGGATGAAATACAGAGGCACATTACAGAACAAAGGCAACACGTATGAGTTTCATTCTTTATAAAGATCCAGTCTGAATGCCTGAACCACAAGGATTCTTTAAAACACACACACTTCACTGCAAAGACTACAGATTCTCCACAGCCTGTCAGTCATCTCTTCATAATTTGTCTTCACCAGTAAGATTTGGGAAGCTTCACTGGCTCAGCCACACAGTTTTCATCTGGATAAGTACAGTACAGAGACTGATTAACACAGTGGTGAGACTATAGTGGCTAGGTAACTACGTTTTTGCTTTTCATATGGTTGGATTCTGTCTTTGGGGTGCTGCCTAAATTCAGGGAAAACAAGAATATGAAAAATTTGAAGCTTGCAGTTCTTCAGGCCTTTGCATTCTAAGCTTCAAATGGCATAGCTGTTCCTCATGCACTTTTGTTCTGAAGCAGTGAGGAAGCATCTCCAGGGTACTAAAACCACATCCAAGTGCTGACATAAGCTGAGTGTTCCACACTGACATTGAGGGGATTGGAGGGTATCAGGCTAAAGCTCTTCTGTGTCTAGAGAGACTTATTTCTGCAGCATGGTTGTATCATGTGTTCACTGCATTAGTCCTGGAGAGTCCTTCCAGAGGCATTCCTAACACTGCTAGTGCACTCAAGACAGAGGAAGGCTGCCGTGACAGCAAAACTAATGAATAATATGTTACTCAATTAGAACTTTTATAGGATAGGTGATTATCTGGACCTTTAAGAAGAGACTAGAACATCTAGCATCACCTTCAAATCCTTGAAATCTGGAGTCACAGAATTACAAATTCTGATGCAGCTACTACAGGTGAACAAAATTTTAAAGGGTCCTTAACTATGAACCACAAATGGGCTAAAACCTACCCAAGAAAGAAGACTTTTATTTTTCTCTTTTCAAGGAAACACTATGTTTCTGTCTAAAAAGGTGATAAATTAATCTATTCAGAACATAAATATAATAGAATTTTAAGTGTTTTTCCAAATAATCTTTCCCCAGTAACAAGTAGTAATCATCTGCTACAATTATGTATAGCTAGAATTATTAAATACAAATATGTAATGTCAATGTTTAATTTTGTCTGTTCCTTTTGTAAAACATGCAGAAAGATTAACATTTTAGAGAACTCATGCTAAAGATACATGGCAGAAACACTCTTAAACTGTCAGATTAACGCAGAAGAAAATCTGACTCTCATATTCTGGTCTTTTTTCTTTTACACTCTTTTTATTTGGATTTAAGTAGCAGTGTGATGTTTCCGTTCCACCTACCTGTCATCTTTGAAGCTGATTTTTAAATCCATTAACCTGATTAGTCAAAGTAAATGCTGGCTTGAATAGTAATTCAAGCCTAGGGTAATGTAATTTGGAGAATACAGAGTTCATTTTAAATGACAGTTCATAGAAGCATATATGTCTCTTATACACACTAAAACAGGCACAAGCATTTTAAATTCTAAGGCTAGTACTACATATTAATTTAGACCTAGCCAGAAATAACTAGGGAAGTTATACATTCCAAAAAAAGATTTCAGGTAGTAACACCAAAGATGTATTTCTCAATTTTTAAAAAGAAATATCTCAACTGCAGTACATTTTTAAGATGATTGTGGGCAGACGATTCTGATTTTGTGGGAGAACTTTGAGACACAAAATAAGTAATGTAAATAATGTGCAACATCTTCAAGGCATCCTTCACACAAGCCTTGGATGGAGATGCCATATGCAACCCTGTGGCCCCTGGGATCTTTCTGCAAACCTGAGGTGACATGTAGTGACACACAAGTGGCTGCCTGAATCCTTTAGGAAATGCTGGACTTCAGTAATTTTGTGTCTCTGGCCATATGGAAGTAAGGATATAAGCAAAATCTCTGTTAATAGCAGTTTTAAGTGGGAAAAAGTGGTTTTTTCTGTACAAAAATGAAGGCAATGCAAAAAAACTCAGGTCAAGTGTTTTATTTCCAGCAACATGGCTCTTCATGGGCCCCTCCGCCCATTGTTTTGGATCTCTTCAGCCACAGAACAGAGCCTCTCAGGCTCTCTTCACCAGGATGAGGGGTTATTTTTAAAGCACTCCTACCATCTAGGGACGTTAGCAGGCTTCAGAGATGAGATTTTAGGACCATTTGCAAAATCTGCTTTGGCAGCCTTGTGAACTCTGGAAGCAGAGCCAGAAAAATGCGGGACTAAAATTTTCTGCTACTTCTAATTTCTTTTTGAGGCCTTAAACTAAACTGCTAACTAATCTTAAACTGCAAACTATTTCCCCTTAGATCAGGACATTGGCCTAAATACAAGAGGAGCTATTCCTTAAAGTTTGAGTTAAAGCTAAAAAAAAAAAAAAAAGATGGTGCTAAAAAAAAGTAAAAATCTATTTTTAGGCTGCATGACTGACATAAATATGCCAAGTTACTCCACACACAGGATCAACATTTGCTAACCTTACTCTACTGTGCTTAATTTTTTTTTCACTTTTGTAATCGCCATGAATTTGTATTAGAAGCAGTCTTAATTTTGTCTTTAGAAATTTGTATTGAGATCCTCTCAGCTGACCTGTACACCAGTTGTCTTCCAAAAGAGAAATAAATGTCTTGTATAAAGTCTTATACAATTTTGGAAGCATGTGGTTTTTGAGAAAGTAATCTAATTTTCTGTAAGAAAAAAGGCAATTTTAGCCATTGGTCTCTGAGGCTTTAATACAACTATGATATTCTTAACTATATTTCAGGCAATCATAAAAACTCAGAAGTAGATTAAAGCAAACAGTGGAGCTTTTAAGAGCCAAGGGAAGTATGAAAGATAAAGAATTGCAAGGAACAAAGGATAACACTTGAGCCAAGATGTAATAGGAGACTTCCAACAAAAACAGAGAAAAGATTTTGTATAAAGTCTTTTCCAAGTATCCTGCAGAGCTGCTCAGATTTTATAGAGAGATTCTGCATGAGGGGATTCCTAATCCCTATCATCATCTTTACTAGAAGAGGTAAGAATCCTCATCGTGGTTCTGTCAAATGAGTCCTCAAGTGGTCTATTTCTTCCTAAGATACCAATTGTAAAGAGAGTGCTGCTTCTTTCCACTGTAAGATTGTTGGAGTCTCCAATCTGGATACTTCAAGAGCTCTACTGAATAGATTCAGTTTTGAGCTGTAAGTGGATAAGAAAGGTCAAGTATGTCAGATGCAAGGTATTTTAAAATCATAAAATAAGAAACAGCTCAGAAATAACAGAGCAATTAACTAAATTAATACAACTGCTAAATTCTCAAAGTCCTTTGTAGAATGCTGGAGACAAATGCATTTATTTGGTAATACCCATTAACATATTCATATGATACTAATTTAAAATATTTCCCATTAAAATTTTCAAGGGCATGTATGTAAGAATGTAAACCTGCAATCCTTAGACAATGCTAGCAGGGGAGCTGACAAAGAAATAAAAGCTTTATGCTGCACATTGCTGAGCTTAGAAGGTCATACCTGTGAGCTGTCTCACAAAGGCTTCCCTTTACTCAATGTGGAAAAGCTCTCAGAATACACAAGTCTCCAGTGACATGATGCTACTGGAAAAGACACTGAAATCCAGATGTTAATACAGCCCACAGGAAACTCGTGAGGCTTCAGAAACTCTTCTCATTCCAGCAGGCTGCAAATGGTATCTTTCACATCTGCAGCTGGAACCACAAACCAACCAGGACACTGGAGAGACCCACCTCACTCTTGCCAAAAAACCCAGACTGCAGTGATCCGGAGTCCCATCGAGCAACCCAGAGGTTTGTGCCACAGTCACTGCCCTGCTGCTCCAGCTTTCTGTGTCCCCCAAGAGCCTGACACTGCTCCCGAGCACACACTTTTTTAAAAGAAACAAAACTGTGATGCCAAAGGCGGTCCAGTCAGTAACACGTCTGCTTCCTCAATCTGAAGAGTTAATTCACACCTTCACAAATTACTTTTGAGGTAAATAAATCTTTCTCCCTATTTTAGTCTCATCTGGAAGCTAAAGTAGTTCCTGAAAGAAACATGCTCACAGCATGCCAACTGCAAAAAAGTATACAAATATCTGTCAGCTTAACCCAAAGAGTCTTGGCTAGCCTTTTACTTACTCAGCTTGCTTTCTCAACTGAGCAATACAATCACAGAAGTCACACGGATAATTTATATTACAGCTTTATAAATTACAGTAGTATCAAAATGAATTTAATTTTATTTATCTGTGTCTAATTTCACATCCTGGGTGCAGGTGATATCCACAGTGAGAAACAGATCTGATCTAAGATAGAAAGAAAGGTTTCAGTCTGGTGCTCTTAAGAAGGTATCTGTTGTGTTTTCAGATGCTGCAGAGAAATCTTTCCATTTTCATGAATCATGAGTGCTCATGGAGCACAGCACTCAGACTTTCTGCTCAAGCCCTAACATTTGCTACTTAGCTGCTCTTCTGCAGATGATTACTGTTATTAGCTTTTGCAGGATGTATGATTGTCTATTTTACTTGTGACCCGTAGTGGATCTAACTATGTGTCCTGGAATATGATAGTTGTTAAAATGATTTCCTTAAACTGCTCCACTGAATATCACTAATTGATTTTAGATGTGATGATCATAAGCTGTCAGATTCTTCCCTCTAGAGGTCTGCCTGATTTAACAACTGAATGACCAGACCAGAATATATTCAATTTTTTTCATAAGCTGATTAAGAAAACCTCTATTATGCATAAAATAGCATCTTCCACAGCAACAATATATGTGAAAAATGATAGATAAATATTTCAGTCTTTACTACAACAATGATTTTATAAATTGAGCATATCATTTAAGACATAATGTTCTTTTCTAGTTATGTTTCTGAACTGACAAATGATGGCTACAGGATTTTTTTATATCAATTACTTTTTCACCTACCCAAAAATATCATTGCATAAAATCTTAACATGAAATAAAGAAAAAAACAAAACAAAACAAAATCAAATCCCGGAGCATACACCACTGTTACTGCTTTTCAGGGAGTTATGGACTAATGCTAATGCTAACATCAAATAACATTAGAATGATGCAATGCTGACAACCATAATTAATGAACATTTTGTCATTGAAAAAAGAAAATAGGATCATTAAAGTATTTAAAGGTAAAAAACGGAATCTGTGACTAATCACCAAAAATATATCCCTTTATACATTGTTTAGTACCAGAAAAGGATCATGAGTTATCAATCTTATACCTGATATTTGGGTAACTACCTTAAAATATCAAACACAAGAAAATCTTCTTACTCTTTGTTTTGGCTTTTTTTTTTTTTTCATGGTGGTTCTTCTCCTAATATCCAAACATCTGAGCACATGCAAACAGACAATTTCTCCCCATCCCACACACAGACTTCTTGGAGAACAATCAATCACTTTGTAAGACTATTCTGCATTTGTCAAGTTCTGCTGATATTCTATGGAGTCTTCTTTTATATGAGACAGAACAAATGTAATCCATAAATGTTTCCTTATGTATTACCTTAGTTATATTGCCTGTTGCTCTTTTTGGTGTTTCAGTGGAATCTATTAAAATACCGGGTTTTTCATTAAAAAAGCGGCTCAAAATCTGGGCAAAGCCTTCTCCCTAAATGAAAACCAGCGTTCTGATAATGTATCCTTAGAAGGTAATTACCTTAATTTCCAACTATCACATTATTGACTTATTTAGGGGAGTCAGACATAAAATATAAAGAACCATTCTGCTACTCAGCTCTACTTACATTTCAGTGTTCATTTACCCAGTTACAGTATTTTGTATTTTCAGGGACTGTCCTTTCAATTTGTCAAAATTGTTATCCCATACCCAAAAGTATTTACAACTCCTTCCACACTGGCATCATTCACAAATGCTAAGCTCCACAATTACTATTAAATTAAAAATAAACCACTAGAACTGGATCAGGATATTAATTTTTGTTCAAAAGAAAACTGCTGGCAATTACTCCTTGGCATTCATTTTCCAACCAGATGTGTCTTTGTTTTTTCATGGTTCATCTTGAAACATATCCTAATTTGCTTAAGAAAAACAGACAGGTGCTTATCAAAACTGAGGTACTGACACATAGATGTTATTGACTCCCAAGTTATTCTTTAAATCATATATTTCAGCATGGAAAAGGAATTCACCTGCCTTCCCTGAAGCATGATTGTACCAAAGCCACACCAAAAGAGCTGACAGCAATGGCTCTGCCATCAAGGCTACCATGTTCAATGCAGTAAAAGTAATTTTTCTTTTTTTTTTTTTTTATGTCAATAAAGAAGTCCACCACAAGCAAGCCAGTTTTCAGCATTCGTTACATCTATATGACTTAGTGTCCTTTTCAGTAGGGAAAGTTACCATAAATGGGAGACTATTTCTGTTCATTGACTCGACTTCATAGGACAAATATTGCTCATTACCTGTATTTTACAGGTATTTTAAGAACAGATAAATACTATCTACATCTCTAACCATAAGGTGAGCAGTCTTTTTCAACAGCTGAAGGTTATACTTCATTTTTTTTGGCTAAATGTTACATTTTTGTCAATCAAAATGATAAAGATGATAATGGACAAGATTCCTTCAGTTTCCAGGGAGGAATACAAGAGTATACCAATGTAAAAATGGAAATAAACTACATTTGGGATGCTTCATTATCCCATTAAAATATATTTCCCATTTCACTGACAGGAACCCCAGTCCAAGTTTTTTCTTTTAAAGGAATAATCCCAGCATGTCTTTACAAGCCAGGTTTCCACTTACTGCTTCTAATAAAATCTACCAAGCAAAATAAAACTTACTGGTGTCCTTTTGCCTTGAATTGCTTCACATTCCAGAGGCAGACAATCAAATCTAATTCTGGATGGCTGCATAGCTCTGATCATGTCACGCAGTGTAAGAATAAACACAAAGATGACCAAGGAAGGACGAAATCTCAGAAACCCTTTCTTGTGACTCCACAGTCACAAGAGTCTCCAAGTTTCATTAGGCAACACGAAAGCAAAAAGGGTGATATGCTGAAGAGCATTTTAAAATGCTACTGGAATATTTGGTAAGGTTATTTATTACTCAGTGTGTTCTACCAGTCTCTAGCTATCTATCTTCTACATTCTCCATAAGAACTGATTCCAACACAGATTGCAATAGTGACTTGAATTAAGTATAATTACAGGTTTTTTAGATACATTTTCACCCTTCAAAGAATGTGTGGATATGTAATAGAAAAGCCCCAGCTATGCATTCCCACTGCATAAATTTAGGTACAGGAGTTACCTGAGAACTGAAATAATAAATAAAGAACGCAAACTCTACTGGACTTGGGGTTTGTCTGTATGGGAAGGCAAAAGGTCCACAGTATGATGCTGTTACCATCACTAGTTACTCATAACCAAATTTCAAATAAAAATTGTTCCTAACTTTGCCCAGATCCAGGTCTTTACAGGCTGTAAACTCAGCCATCCAGCTTCCTCCTCTGTTGTCTGGGGGAAGAATTCCTCCAGCTAACAGATCAAATCTAGCCTTATTTCCTGAATAAGAAGAATTTATGGTTTCTGGAAAAAAAAAAATCACAATTTCAGTAATTGATAAACTATGGTGTACTTCACAGTAAATTTTTCTGGAATGTATTTCTACAAAATTTCATAAATCACTCAGAAGCTACTCCTCTATTCAATTTTCCCCATCAAGCCATATTTACTCTCACCAAGAGTATTTGTTCCAAAGTAAAGCACTTGGTATCCTGAACTCCTAAGCATATGCTAGGTGGATGAAAAGTACCATGTGGCTAAAAAAAGCCTGCATGCAACACTTCTTCCACTTCAATGAGAGACGGGCAGCCTACCAAAGATTCTGAAAATCTTTTCACAAAGAAGGATAATTTCTGTACAAAATTCTAAAGATAAAAATAGCAGATTAGGAGTATGTTTATACAGCAAAACATTCTACTTAAGGAGCCCTGTAACATATAAGGTCCACATAGGGTCTAACATGGAGTATAACATGGTTCTCCTGGTAAGAAGATACCCGGGGTAACATGAAAGGCACAAGCATTTCCAAAACGGGTCCCACGTGCACTGACGTGAAGCCTTAAATGAGTCTCTGCAAAATTATGTATGAAGAAAGTTGAGAGATGTCTCCCTGATTCTGTGAAGTCATAGCTCCAAATTCATGTCTTGGACCTGCAGGCCCAAATAAGCATTTGGAAAGCACAGGGATGAGTTCCCCTAACACCCCAATCTCCTCAAGCTCTGGGATGTAATGGGAAAAAAGAGAGCACTGTGCACAGAAATCCATCCCCTCCCTGGCTGCCCATAACAACTGAGGTGAGTTTTGACATGACAGGAACAACCAGTGGATATAACCTCACAGTGACTTGGCAGAGAACGGGGTCAGAGATGTCCCCTTTTTACTACATTTTCTTAAGCACACAGTATTTTAACTCAAAGAAACTCTGCTGTTCTTCTCCCTGAAATGCAAAATTACAAAGGGTGACACCAAGCTCTTCTTTGTGAACATTTAAAATGGGAATTTATAATAAGACAAATACCTCAGAACATTCCAAATATATGCTACATGTGAACAGAAAGGAAAAGAATAGTTTCCTTGTCAACAGTATGAAACATACTGGATGAGATCAGGATTAAGGCTGTCAAAACCTGTCAACAGCATTTAGAATTTTCTGTGTTCCATTGCATATATTTCCCTGTATCATTGCAAATCCAAGTAATATCCTCAATGACTGGAGACCAGATCAGGATTCACAAATGTCAAAAACTGCTTTATGCCCCAATCATAAGTAAAATAGTTTATAAACTATATATTGCATAAGAGCAAATTACTGCACTACTTTATACTCACTAAATTCAGAATTTTATAAAAATTTGAATCGGCAATTAAAAAAGAAAAGTCTCTTATTTCTTGTCTACTGTGTAAATCAAAAGCAAATTGAATGCAAGAGTACTCATAACTGCAAGTGGGAATAGAGCATGTAGCAGCAGCGAATGCACAACACAGCAGCGAATGCACAACACACCTTGCAATAATGATAAAGTTGATACAAAATTGTCTGCCAGTTTTGTAGGACTCAATTTTGATCCATAAGCAGCTTTCAGGACAGCTCTTTGCACAGCATTTCTGTCTTCTCTCAGGGGAATGACATAAGCAGCTCTGAGATAAAATTTTGGGTTCGCGTCAGATCATCCAACCTTTTCTGCCATTGTATACTTTGCCTCAGAAGGAGCCTCTGAAACCAACAGTTTCTATGAGCATTTTAGTCATTCCAGAAGGACTAACAGCTCCTGTGTGATCAATCACTAACATTTCTAGCAAGAACGTGAGAGCTGAAAAGCATTCTTAGCCAAAAAGTATTAACGTTAATTGTGAACACAATAACTTTTATTGTTCCTTTATCCTAAGAACTAAGTCCTACATACATGACACTGAAAATAGAGAGCAAATACTCATCATCCCTTGCTACCATCAACACAGTGAGAAGCATAAGAGAAATTTTAAAAATTGCCTTAGCACTGCCCTTCCCAGTATATGCTCTCTGTCTGTTCAGCTCTTTATGCCACCACTTTATTATCCAAGAATATGTGGTGAAGACTCCTCCCTGGACTTACTAGAGGTACTTTCCTACTCTGAAGTTAGGACAGGTACTTTTACACTAACAGGTACTTTCCACTTGAAAAGAGGAAAAGATTACTGTTTTGATGGAGCACATCTCTCTCTCCCGAGGCCAAAGAAAATGCTTGCCTCTGCTGAACGAAAAAACTGATCTAGGAATACTCAGGCCACTGCCAGTGAGTTTGAAAAATCACTTATTTTGACATATATAGGTCTATTAACTGAAAAAAGCTCAAGCTAGCTTTAACCTTGGGAAGGAACACAGAGCAGCACATTTATTGCAGTTCTTATAAGGAAGGATGAACGTTAACTCTGCGTGTTGGCACGTGATCAGACAAGCGACTGCACAGGAGTAACATTTCAATCAGAAGAGTGTGACAGTTACAAGTACAATAAAGCAGTCAATAATTTTCAGTATTGTTATCAGCCTTGTGATTTAGAAGGAAACACAATGCAGAACAGCACAGATTATATACAAAGAATTTGTTATGCCAGCAAACAGAAGTTTCTAGAAAGCTTTCCCTGGGAACAGCTTTTTAGGAAGAAAAAAATCTGCTTTTGTTTCATGCAGGAAGACAAAGTTTTTGCCTCTTCATACTGCATTCATAGGCCTTCCATAATCCCACATATTAGTGAGTTATGAAGGTAAAATTGAATTCAACTGAACTTCTATATCTGAATGTATTTTGAGAGTGCCAGCTCAGTATATGTGGCTAATAACAGCTATGAAAACAGAAGCCTAACACACTGAAATCTAACCAACCAGTAAGCCATTGCAGATGAACTAGCAACATCTTAAGCCAAAAAGACTGAGATTTATGCCTGTAGTGGGCTAACCTTGGCTGATGCTCATCAAGTTGCTCTATCTCTACTCAGCTGGAAGATGGAGGTGGGGGGAGAAAATAAGATGGAAAAAATTCAATTTATTCTTTACATGCCATCAACAAGCGATGTCCAGCCACTTCCCAGCAAGCAGGGCTTCAGTAGGCATCTGGTCGCTCCAGAATACAAATGAAAAAATAATGCCCTTGCCCTCCTTTCTCTTATTGCTGAGCAGACATCATACAACCTGGAATATCCCTTTGCTCAGCTGGATCAGCTGTCCTGGCTATGTCCCCTCCCAAGACCTTGCCCACCCCCAGCCCACCGATAAGAGGGGGATGCTGGAGAGACTTTGATGCTGTGCCAGCACTGCTCAGCTGCAGCCAAAACTCTGAGGTGTGAGCAGCACCTCTCTGGGCACCAGCACAGCTCAGGGAGGGCTGAGATGTGGGAAATGAACTCCAGCTCAGCCAGACCCAATGCCAATAAACGAGACTGCCTTGGCTGATGGTTACTCTCCTTCCCCAGGAAACCCCAAACCACTTGCACTTGTGTTTTAGGCAACTTTTTATTGTGCCTCCTTCATTCTCTTTGCAGGATTTAGGCTGCTTGGAAAGAACCAAGTGATGATTTCACGTGTAAAAAGCTTTGGAAATCTCAAAACATCTATTTGAGAGACAGTATTTGCATATAAAAGACAGCATCTTCACAGATAGCTGCTCATATAATATATGGTTAGATTTTGTTACTTGAAAACAAAAGAAACTCTTTAAACAGCGAAAAAAAGGTAAGTTATTTTCCTGAATAAAATGCTCTCAAGTTTCTCCAAAATTCTGAAATGAAATGAGATTATGTTTTTCTATACAATTAATTATAACACATAATTCTAAATTATTTAGCAAGTTTCATGCACCTTTAAATATGCCATACTTATTTCAAGAACTGTTATAACAAGTACTGTTAATTTCTCTATTTTGATTAACAACTGTGAGGAAGATTAAAAAGCTTATTTTTTTTTTCCCAGGCACTTTATTCCCAGGCACAATTCTACTTACTCAAGTAAGCTGTAGCACTTGAATAAAGTGGAGATTTACATTCTAGGTTTCTCAAGAGGAAAAAGTGAAAGCATCTGACTCTTTGCATAAGTTTAGCAGGTTTCATTCTTTCCTGATTCATTCTAAAACATTATTCTGTATGTGTATGTATGCATGTCTATATAATTCTGGGTATGTCTGTATACACATAAATCAGTGCATAAATGTGTGTATGTGTAAGGACGTGTGTATGAAGTATATGCATAGATATAGACTTTAAAAAGAAAATCAAGCTTAAGTCATACAGAGTGATTAAAAAAACCTTGATAGTGAATGGTACTAAAATGAAAGACAGGCACAGGAAGTCTGCATACAAATATGCATGGAAAGAAAACAGGTAGAGGTAATCAACAATTATTTTCATCCCCCTGAATAAGAATAATTCCCATACGAGCACCCCTGTTCACACCCCCATGCCCAAAATGAGAAGTGGGGCATCCTAGCTCACTCTAAAACTCTTCAAGCATTTTCCAACAAGGCAGAGCATCCTTAGGGCATCAGCATTCCTACAATAGATAAAGATTTTCATGCCAATCTCACCATTCAGAAGGTGTACGGCTAATTATATTGCATTACTATGTATCTATGTTGTAATAATTAGCCAATAAATCTGCTTTTGACTGTTTCAGCTATTCAGAATCGTTATTTTTCTAAGAAATAGTTGCTGTAACAACACCGTCACTGTCGTTTATTGTAATTTTACCACTTTATTAATCAAAAGTAAATGGAAAAGATGCATATAAATCCAATATAAAAATGTTACTGTTGTATATTCTGTTATCTAATATTTTTGTGTTGTAACTAATTGTAACATTTTTTAGTGTTACTTCTGTATGATGGAATCAAAGAGAGAACTCTGGGGCAGAACCTGTCAATTCAACAACTCAACAATATTCAAATTTACTATGAACCTATTATTTCTGAGGACATTACCTGTTTCATCTATTTCACTTTCAACAAGACCTTTGTTCGAACCATTAAGATATACATTTTAGTGACAAAATTCTTCCACAAGTGTTTCAGAAATCTGCTAACTTTCAAAATGAAGTAATTAAATCTGATTTCCATTGCACAATGGTTCAGACTGGGGCAAGACAAAGTGACCTGAACACTCGTTTTCCAAATGAAACAAAAAAATCCCACACCTGAGTAATCATTTTCATATACAAGTCCAAAATAAAAAAAGTCACCACTGAGAATCTTCCAGGAACTGGAAACTTTGTGTGAATAAAAATTCACAGCACGGTTAAAGGACTAGGAATACAAATTAAATCTCTTACCCACTGACATTTTCTCAATATTTAAGAAGAGGCAGAAAGAATAGAGAAATTCTGCATGATGAATCCCTTTTGGCCTAAGCTTTCATCAGCAACAGGGGTTGGTTGGGTTTTTTAAAATATTTCTGGGTGCATGGCACTGTTGCTGTGGTGGATCTGCAATGCATTTGCGCAGCCTTTAATACCAACAATTACAAAAAGCACTTATTTTCCACGGCCCTGCTGCCACCCTTGCCCTCACGCACTCCCTCCTCTTCTGTGACCAGGAGCAAATGCTATTCAGCCCGTAACAGACTAGAGCAACACTGCAAATAGAATTAATGTTTTAAGCTGTCAAGCCTGAACAGTACCTCAGTCCTTACTAGACACAAGTAATATGGGTCATTTGCAAGTAATACGGGTCGTGCCCTCCAGAGGGAAAATACCCTGCCTCCTCCTCTCCCCAGCAATAGCGCCATGGCCTTCAAATGTCATTCCTTTCATATGAAGCAATTGCTGCACACCTTTTTAACACAGAAGACAACTGTGCCTCTGATAATTTTTTGCCATCCCAACAACCAGACTGTAAAAACGTAAAGTCTGCAAGGACTCAAATGCCAGTTAATTAAAAAAAAAAAAAAAAATCAGAAACAGTAGGTGACAGTGTACCATAACTCTGGATTTTCCATAATATAATAATAAAATATATAAAATGGAGGAGAAGAAACCTTAGAAAATTTGTATGAAATAGAATAGTATGCAATGAACAAGCAGGTAGCTTATTTTTCCCAGATTGTATTCTACAATAAACACTTTTAGATGAAACATTAGTTTCAGTGGTTTCCATGTCATTTCACTTGTAGTCTTAAGTTATTTTCAGCAACAAATATGACATACGATTCAGAATTCAGTATGGAAAGAGCAAAACAACAAACTTAGATTACAAACTGTTCAAAAAATGCTTGTACAAGAAGGTATTACAGCAAGAGACTGGGCATCAAACTCTCAGTGCCTGAATCCATATAGAACAGAAGCACAAAAGCTATACATTTTTAAAGTCTCAGTGTCCTGAAAAACTCCAGAGAGCTGAACTCTCCAAGAGAACTGAGTAAATGCACAAATATTTTAGAAGATGCAGGATTTCAGGAAAAAAAAAACAAACCAAGATTCAAAGGTAATTGTAAAGCAGCGCTCCCAAAATTTGCAAAAAATTGCATTCAAAAATTATTTTTGGTCTGCGTACCATAAAGGAAAACTAAAACCCAAGAAATCCTAATCGGCTGCCATCTCACAGGAATTTCTTGAATTAATTTTCTAAAACCACTACGCTTCTGGGCAAACACACACATACCCTACTCCAAAAGGTTATTTTAAAAGTTGCATTAAATTTATGAACTCCACTCTCAGCAGTCCTTATGTTGTTTCACAGTTGAAAACAAAAACCATAAAAAACTGCATCAGGATGGGTGGTAAAGCTCTTATCCCTTATCAGGTTGCAAAATGAGGGGGACGGAGTGGAAATGTAACCCAGAGCGAAGATTATGACCTGAAATATTCTGAACCCATATTAAAAAGCAAGTCTATCTGCCCATTTAATTTCTGTATCAACTTATGAAATACAGCTTATCAAAGCTTCGCTCTTCAATTAACAGTACGAAACATAAATATACTGCCCAGTACTACCACGTTTTTTGTCAGTGTCTCTTCTTTCCAAACCCAGCCGTAGCTGTGCTGCAGCACCGACAAGTCACACACACCCTAAGGCAATGCAGCGTCATCCTAAAGCATCACCAGAGTGGGGCCCGTGCCCCTGTGGCTCAGAGACAGCTCCGGTGGCAAGCACACCCTCATTCCTCACCCAAACCTTTCAAGCAGTTTTAAATACAGAGCCTGTAAAATCCAATACTTTCCAATCAGTAGAAAAATAAGAATGCTTCTTTTTCCATTAAGACGTGGTTCTTGCTTCTCACCTATATAGGTCAGAACAAAATAATGAAACATTATTCAGGGAAAAAGTTATTTTGAGTAGGTTATTTAAAGGTCTCAGAAACACCTTATTTTCCTTCCCCCTTCCCAACTCAGAAGCCTATATATTTAATGCATGACACTAGAATGCATTTTTTGCAACAGAAAAAGCATTGAAAATGGCAAAAACCAGGACTTTTTCCAAGTGTTAGAATATATACAGAAATTGAAAAGAGCTGCAAACAAAATTGGTCTCAAAAGACAGTAGCCTGCTGGTGACAACCTAAGATAAAACCATAAAAAGAAATTTGTCATCAACTTTCTTTTCCATCTTTCCTCCTCTGTTCCATGCCCCAACACATAAGCTGAATGTACTACGCTGAGGGCATAAATGTACTACTTTGGGGAAATGCAATGATGTACTGATACAGTTCCATCACAATAGTAAAGTAAAATCCTGCTAATTAGAAACACAGAAAAGAGAGGATGAACTAGGAGAGGCACTGCATTTGAATTAACTATGATTTATGGTCATCTCTATTAAAAAAAACAGATAAAGAATGAGCTGACAAAAAGCCCACTTTCCAATTGCTCCATTTTAATGAAAATATCATGGAAAAGTTATAATGTAAAAATGATGGAGAATGAAATGTTTTATATTCAAGGAAAAAAATCTGTAAAGATAAGGAGGAGTGTTCCATCTGGAACCTGTGCTACTCTAAAATAAACCACAAAATTTAGCTATTACTCATTCTGAGCTCACAGGCATAGCGTTTTGTTTGATATTAAAGTGATAAAAACGGAGTTTTCCAGAAATACTGGAAAACATATTATGCAATAGTGGCTCAGAGCATTTCAACAGTGTGTAATGTAAGGATAGCTAATTTTAGCTTCCCATAAGGATTTCCATGAATGGAAAGCATTTTGTTGAAGACTAAAACTTTACTGTTTACTATATTTGCCAAAAAAGATACAACAAATATTTTAGGATTCAAAGAAGAGAAAAGTCAAGATTTAATCAGAGATGAGAAGCAGAATTCAAAACTCAGTACTCACAATATTCATCTGTGACAACAGGTCAAGAATTAAAGTAAACAGCTTTTTTGCATAGAGAAAAATAGTGTCAATAACTTAATTAAAGATCTGACTGTGGGCTGGCATTTCCCTCTACAGAAATGATTTCATCCAAGCAAGGAAACTTTTTGAGTAACTACTGATCTATTCTCATGGACTTAGTGAAAACATGTCCCCTAATAACATTACACAAACAAATCCAACCACAACCCATTGTTGCAGAAGTGGCATCTATTGTGCACTTTTTTCTACAATCAGTTTGAGAAAACTTTCTTTAAGGTGCATTAAGACATCATGACATCATTAATTGAGAATCAAAATAAAAACTGGAAATGAAGATGGCATCAGAAAGGAATCACAGTTTTCTATTTTTATTCTATTTGAATGATGTAAGATGACTAGGAATATCACATTTCTGTTCTTGAACATGTTTAATTAGACCTTTTAGGAACGTGTTTATAGCTGACAAACATGACAGAGGGGTTTGTTTTGGGTTTAAAACTTAAAATGAGGTTGTCTCCCCATTCACTTTTCCCAAAGCTGTCTACTAGAGTTCAGAGGTCAGCTACAAGGAGTATTTGCTGAAATTCACTACTTTTCCACAAAACTTTTCAGTCTCATGCATTAAACAAGAAAGCTGTGGTAGCTTCCCAAGTTACTTGCTCTGAATAGTAACTGATGGGTCTTCCACACTTCTGCTCATGGTGAACCTTCTTAATAATGTCCGTTGAATAGAAATACATAAACATAATTTCCACATATGAACAGATTTTTATTTATTTGGGCTCTCAGTTTGGAATGAATGTAGTATTCCAAGTTCTACACAATCAGCACAGCAGCTACAGTCATAAAGACAGCGGGTTTTTAGTATTCAGTTATATTGTCCTTACTGAATACTGCATGACAGAGCTGGTGGGTCACGTTGTGACTTCTCTTGCTCGTGTATGAAAGTACTTGTATGCTGATAATACACAGGTCCTTTGGTTTGCAAAAATTTTCTGAACATTAACCAAAATGCAAAAACTAATGTTAATGTTTCATATTAATATATTAAATTACATGCACGTTGTTAAGTAATTATTCAAAATCAGAATATATGCTTGCAAACAGAAATTGTACATAAGAAGGTAACCCCACCACTGTTACACCATCAGCTTTTAAGTTCCAAAGACAGCACTCTATCAATTTAATGGTAACAATTTCAAGTACTTAAATTTTTGTTTTTATTACTGTTTTCCTTCTCTCCTGCCCTCCTCAGAACTACCTCTTCTCTTGCCCCCTGCCCCATATGTTTACGTGACTACAAGAGACTGGACTATTGAAAGAACTGATGAAATGAAAGCTCCAAGTAGAGCCAGAGCTGCCGTGTCACCTCGATGTAACAGAAGCGAGGGGTACAATTTGCTTTGCACCTGCCCCTCAGGGCTGGAACACGAACGGTGCCATGCGGTTACAGCGGATCTGAGCGCTAGGCTGACAATGATGTGCAGTTTGCTGGCTATTCATCCCAACAAATGGAGAGGGCAGGCAGAGATCTGGCAGGAAGAGCCAGGGAGAAGTTTGTCTTGAATTAAAAAAAAAACAAAACTGAAGTTGCTAGCGCAAGCCAATAGCAAATTATTCTCAAAGGATGGGACAGGCATGATAGAAATCACACATTTTCCAGAAGCAATGTACGTCAGATGTTGCCTTACACACAGTTCTTCATCCAGGTTTCTGATTAAATTATGCTGTGTAGTTATCCTTGCCTCTTTCTTACATTTTTTTTACACACTTTTAAAAAACATGGTCAACTTTCTTCTTTGGGCACACCACATCATCTCTCCTGATAACTTTAATTCAATTCTAAAAAATATAGCCAGCATTTTTTTTTAAGTATCCACACAATATTGGCTTCATTTCCTGCTTATTCCTTCCTCCTTATAAGATAAGTCAACAGCAAACATGATTTTGTATTGAACCACCTTCCTCCTTTACTCTCTCCTCTTCAAAAAGTCCAGGGTTCCTGAGGGTTCCTCTGAATGGTTACTCAGACATCTCTGTAGTTTTACCGTGTAGCTTTAGCTAATAGAAATTAATCATAAATTATTACCTACAGTGTGCCATCGGCAATGATCCCTATAATCCAATGCATAATAGACAAGCATCATTAACTAAGGGATTATTTAATCAATCCCTAAGTAAAGTTGGTGCTAAAAATCTCTTACATCCAGTCAGACTGATATTCTGCATAAATAGATATCTAAGAACCTTTTGAAAAAAGAAACCCTTGTATTTACTCACTTTCTGGTTTACTTTCCTTTTTTGAACTCTGCATTAAGATTCTCTTACTTTCCTTCCAGAGCAAGCAACAACACAAATAATGTATATCTAATCTCGCACTGAGCCTTTTACCCTGCAGGAAGATTGTCTTGAAATATTCTCCTTACTCTTCCAATCTAACTCCACATAATCCCTTTGAAAAATTCTCCAGAGTTTTGACTTACTACATGGCATGAATACCAATTCATGTTGTATATTAATATATCCAGCAAAAAAAAGTTCTACTCCTGATTGTCTTCCAGTATGCAGAAATAATAGTTGTCCAAAGGAACAAAATAAGCAAGAGGGGAAAATGAGAAAATATGAAGCAATAGAATAAAATAACTTTGGAACCTGCAGCAATAACTGTAAGTCCAGTCTTAAATATTAGCTACCCTTCCATGTGAGGCTAACATAGCGATTAATAGCCTGAATCATAACAAGTCTCACGTAAGCCCATTGACTTCACTCCAGCCATGTGCACCAGAGCAAGAAAGAACACAGTCAGTCTCATTATAAATACATACCCTAACATGCCCTGAAGTTAAAAGTTATGCTGTGGGAATGCATTAAAAAATAATGTACAACAAAAAAATCTAAGCATTTAAGAAATAAATATTCTTTCAATCTGAGCATTTTTTTCTGTTCTTTTAGACTTTTTTGAGTGTTTAGAGAGCCTGAGCTAAAGCAATTAAATGAAACCCAGGTGCAAACTCTGTAGCTGAAAACAGAAGTAATGATAATTGAAAATGCTGCAGTGAAGCACTGAAATCTGATCTGAACTGTTAACGACGTAATTATAGCAAGGGCTAACAGTAGGCTTAAAATTTGATATTTGTAATGAAGAAGCTACAAGTGAAAAGAATGTCTGACTCATGCAAGTTTACTTTGCCTAGAAGCAAAATCAGATTTAGAATATATATACACAAATACACACACACATATATATACCTGCATGCATACATATATATATATATATATATATATATCTATTTCACCTCAGGTTTCAGAAAGCCTGTGCACACAGCGACACAAACAGCCAAGCTGACCTCTAAGGAGTCTTTGCAGGGCAAGGATTTTGTTATGGAAACAAATACATAATACATGAACACAGGACAACAATGAAACCATTTTTTGTTTCTAAAGTAGCAGAAAGGAAATCAGATTAAAGCTTGATTCAATGTGGGTGCAGGTGGGAGGAAGAACCATTAAGATTGGAAAACACTAGTGTGAATTTATAGGCAATTGAAATCTTCTACAAGTCTTTTTTTTTCCCCCTGGAAAAATATGTATAATGCAGACAGCATTTATCAAATGGAAGTTTTACAGGTGAGTAAAATAACCAATTCAAAATAAGCTATATATAATATTACCAGAATAGTGCTACTCTGACTCACCTGTTATTGTAAAACTCAGATTCTTTTCTACAGTACTGGAACCCACCCCCTCATCTACTTCTCCAATCTACACCATGCCATTTAACATCACATCACACCACACACTTAACCAAACTTATCTATCGTTAAAATGATGAACTAATCCTGAGCAGAGCTCATCTAAGTTGAATGCAGATTTCTTTCTCAGAACCCATAGGCCTGTTCAATAATTTTTTGTCTCACGATTTTACACAAATAATTCCAATATCTATTTGTAATTTTTGCATGAACAGTACATATGCATGGCACCTTAATTTTCTAAGTTGAAATTATATAGGACATGGTGGAACTTCCAGCTTGCATCTCTGATTGCAGCATTTTGACAGTAATCACTGGGTTTTCACATGCAAATCAGGGTGCCAATCTTACAAACCAGCTTTCCATGGGTATTAAGATCCACATGGCTGTGTCTGGGCACAGCTGTATGGATTGCATGCAAAGAGCATGACTGGAACCAAAACACAAAAAAAAAAAATCACCCACAATTTCTTAAATAGGTATGACTGTATCTGCACATGTCATATCTTGTTCACTTCTAAGATACTTGTTTATGTTAACAAGGAGAAAAATAAACCAGAACTTATGTTCACACATTATAGTATTTTAAGGGGCTTATTTTATCATTCCCCTAATCATCTCTTCCCAAAAGATGTCATAGCACTATTTTAATAGGAAGAGGAAAATTTACTCTTCAGTTTAATAGAAAACTAGGACAGTCCCAGACTGGATTGCAAGACAATTCTGATACAAAATGGAAATCAGGTACACTGTTTAAACCAAGACAAAAGCACTGCATTTTCCTTTCAGTGAAAACTTTGAATTAAAGTTGCATGCTTTCTGTAAAACGTGTTCTAGTCCGTTTACTTGAATGGGGGAGACCTGCCCATTTTCACAGAGGGTGTACTTTGGTTATTCTGCAGGTGAGCAAAGTTAAATTGGTGATTTAAATATGTGGCCAACTGCCAAAAAACCAATCTGCTCCAACATAAGCCTCAGACCTGTCCATAGATACTGCCACCATCTTTAGTTCAGTTGAAGAGACAGAAATAAAAATGGAGAACATTTTTTAATATTTCAGTAGTTGTTCAGAAACATAAACTAGAAGTTAGGAACTTTCAGGAAAACAACACAGAACTCATTTTGCTGTTGTCTAAATCCATGGTCTGTCCACATCAATGCTGTGTGTTATCTTGGTCCCTTATCTGAAAACAGGATACAGTAGAACTGGAAATGATTTGTAGAAGGGAAACTGAAGAAGGACAAAGTTAAAAAATCTCCTGTGCAAGAAATCCTTACATAAAGTGGAAAACCCCACCTCGGTCTCTTTCCAAGAAGACATAGCCCAGAGGAGAAATAAAAAACGCCCATAAAAACATGATCCTCAAGGTCAAGGTGATAAAAATTGATTCTTCACTCTGTCTTCCAAAATAAGGAGCAGGAGGCATCAACTGAAACTAACAGGAAACAGCTTCAAAACTAGACAACGTGACTCATCACCCAGCAAATAGTTGTTCTGTGAACTTCTTTGCTAATGGATGTTTGGAGAGGTAAAGGTTATATCTAGATTTAAGGAAGACTGAACACATTCGAGTAGAAGAAGGTTGTTAAAGATTAATAAGTACATAGAAACTACAGCCAGCCCTGTAGCACTTGTTTTAAAAAAGAGCTGGAAAGGTAAAATAGATACTTCAGCCATTTTTAACAGCCATCACTGTAAAAAGAGGATGGGTTTAAATGGACCTCCAGACTGACCTGCTGGTCACCCTGATGCTATGTTGGAAATAAAACTGTAGCATTACAACAAACATATAACAACATCCTTCTGTACTGTTAAAGGAAATGTAACAAACAAAAAACCTGCTACATTTAATGTAGAGTAGAATGGTAAACTGAACAGCTTGATAAAGCTGCAGCTGCAAAAGTATTTGGAAATGTTAAATCTTTGCCATGTATTTAAGGATTTTATATTGCTCTATTACTCCCCATCCATTCTAAATGTAGAATTTTAGGGCCATTACTATATAGCTGAAGTATTTAGGAAAAAACTACAGATTTGCTCTTAATTTTTGTAAGCAACATCTGGCCATCTCATCACACTCCTGTGTTCTGGTTTGGTTTTTTTTTTTTTGTTGCTTATTTCAGTTCTCCACATAATAAGACACTACAGAATCTATCAGCTATTATTAGATAGTTTTCTCTGTGATCACATGTACAGGCTTTATCCAGATCTTACAGACTATCCTGATAGGAAGCTACAGGTAGATGTTGGGATCCATGGGGTGAACAGGGAAGGTTCAACATAAAATAATGTTTTCAGTGAGTTTTCCATGACCACCCTCTCCTGTACATACTTCTAACTTTTACAGCAGAAGTGAAGGGTCTTGGTAAGTTATCAATAAAGGCAAAACTTATTTTTCAAATAGACAAATCAAGGTAGATGGAGTATGTTAAAACTCAGAACAATGGGCATTTTTGTGGGGGTATTTTTGTTGGTTTTTGAGGGGTTGTTTGTTTGTTGGTTTGAGTTTTTGTCAGTTTGTTTTTTGGGTTTTTTTGGGTTTTTTTTTAAGTACATCATGTTTTGGGTGAAGGAATGAAGGGACACAGAGAAATATCTCCACCAAAAATTGTGTCTTCTTGCAAAAGACACTGAGCTGCAAAGGATCACATCGCACCTGCCTGTCCATGCCTCAAGCATTTTAATAATTGCAAGTCTGAATTCTGAAAAATAGTCTACAGAAGATGAAGCAACTTTTTAATGGCTTTTAAAATCTTTTTTTGTTTCTATTTTCTTTACCCAACACCAGGCATATGACAGCTGAAAACATCATGTTTTAGCCAGGAACACACATCTTGAAAGCAGATGGTAAATAAGCTTATTGCAGAACCATAATAGACTGATAGAAACAATCATGTCAGTAAAGCTACCTCAGAGCCAGGCAAACACAAGAAATATTTTTATGGCAAAGTTTACAATTGAGAACATTTTCTTTGCATTACACACCAGATCCTATACCAGTGATAAAACTGAGACACGCACCTGAAGTTGTATCGTATTTTTTAAGCAGACTGCCTTAGGCAGCCCATGGAGCTGAAGAGGAGGGTAGTGTGCAGGATGGTGACTGGATTCAGAGACCATCTCAAGACCTTGGAAAAGCACAAGTCAACACCTCTGGCTGGAAAAGCCACTGCTCAGGCAAGGATAAGAACTGTCACTACATGTGGTTGTAAGACTGCTCCGTGCTCCGTTCCCACCTTTGTGCACATTCAAAGGGAACAACCGAGCTCCTACTGCAAATGCATTCACAGCCTAAATGCCCCAGATTGTTACAACACACAGGAAGGAACGTTTGGCTTAGATTGGCAGTCTGAGAAACAGAATGTGCTTTACGTACTGATTATAATTCTTTTCTCTCAGCAGAAAAAAATGGAAGGCTATAACAATGTTTTTAAGAAACCAGCTGCTCATTAAGGTTAAAGAACTCCCCAGGTTCTCCAGGTCAGTGAAGGGGTCCGTGGGGTGGGAGGAGGAAGGAAGACTTCATCCATAAACTAAAACACAAGGTATCACCTCAACATGAGGCAGAACTTTGAGGGTGGCAGAGCACTGGAACAGGCTGCCCAGGGAGGTTGTGGAGTCTCCCTCTCTGGAGACATTCCAAGTCCACCTGGACACGTCTGTGTCACCTGCTCCAGGTGAGCCTGCCTTAGCAGGGGGGTTGGACGGGATGATTTCCAGAGGTCTCTTCCAACCCTACCAATTCTGTGATTCTGTAACTCATTACCTGTGCTTACTGTGGTACTTACTGGCATACCTGGGTGCAGACCCTTCTGTGGCAGAGTTACTGATCTTTTAACCCTCAAATCATGTGACAATGTTCAGGATTCTTTCTTCTACAACTCTCCTTTCACGGCTGGGTTTTACATTTTATTTATTTACTTTACGGAATAACACCAATATTACCCAGTTTTGGGGAAAAAGGCACAATTAGAAACAGAGAATATAAACGGTTTCACATTGCTTTCTATGTAGTCAAATATCACCTATCAAAAAATCTAAGCCACTGAGAAATACCCAGCACGGCAGGCTGTAAGGTTACTCCCTGTTTTAAAAAGGATCTGTTTCCCTGCTCTCACAACTGTAGCTCACAACAAGTGGAAAAACTCAGACAAGGCTTTTCACAGACACCCTCCAAGAGATTTGATCTGTTTATCTCGGATAAATGAAGAGCCTGGTTTTCGTTGGAAATTTTAGATTTGTTTATCACAACATTTGCCCATGGATCATTTGTTACAATTATGCTACTTAATGTATTCTAATAGGATTCATCTTCCTGAGGCATCCGAGTTGTTTATAAATAGCCTAGATAACATGATGACAAATAATAAATGTTTATGAAAAAAAAATCATATTCCAGCTGAAGATACCTTATTATAATATTACTGCAAACATTCAAAAAAAAGTCAAAGTGTAGTACCACAAAAAGATGTTTTATTTAAATTAATCCACATTGCAGATACTTTCTGGAGATATGTTTTTCAATGTTCAAATTATAAAGTACTAACTAGACTGGCAAAACTGTTTTTATCTATCAGTCGCTACAAACAGTTGACAACACAGAGGAATAAAACCCCAAAAAGCCCCGTTTCTTCAAAGTTTTAGTAATTTTAGTGACTTGCAAACTCTAAACAAGCTCCTAAATAAAGGACTTTCTTCTGAAGCTATCCTAAGTTTTATTTGCTCCCTCTTTTTTTGTTTATTTTTTTTTAACGTGTTGGAAGACAATTTGTGTTTTGTCCTAGAATTATGGGGTTTTGTGATTTTGTTATTCAACATGAGAAATGTACATTTTAATTGGAGGAAAAAAAAAGAAAAGAGTAACAGATGAGTAACAGAGAAACTGCAATACATGAATGATAATAAAATATGTAGAAATATACCAGGCCTTTGAAAAAGGGATGGCACGGATAACATGGTAGACAGATACAAAACCATTTTGTCAGGACTAGTTACTGAAACTACTGCAACAATCAATTAAAAGAAAGCAAAGAAAACTCAGAAAATATTAGCCCAAACAGGTTTTTTTTTTTTATATTGCATAAAGTGGATGCAATTTTTTGTGAAGACCCTGATAGACTGAAATTAGTCCGGCTGAGGGCTGCCAAATGGTCAGACTGCTACAGCTACATCACCTCTAAGGCTGAGAGAGCTTAAAAGCTGACATTCCAAGGAAAATCCTATTTCTGCCTTCCAACTACATAGTGGGAGGGTATATGCATGACTCTTCTCCAAGGTGCAGTGACAGGATGAGAGACAAGGGATACAAGTTGGAATGTGGGCGATTCCAGTTAGATAAAAGGGAATTCTGTTCTCCTTGAGGCTGCTAACACACTGGAACAATTTTCCCGGGGCACTGTGGAGTTTTCATTTCTTGAGATATTCAGCAGTCAGCTGGGCATAACCCTTACAAGTCTTAAGTTTTAAAAAAACAAACCAAACCAAGCCTGAGGTCAAGAAGTGTTTGGACAATGCTCTAGGCACATGGAGGATCCTTGGAGTGTCCTGTGTAGGGCCAGGTGTGGGACTCAATGATTCTGATGGGTCCCTCCAACTCAGCATATTGGATGATTTTATGAAACCAAAGGAAAACCAACACACCTAAAAAAACTGTAACATATTCTCAAAGACTGAAATGCTTAACTTCCAGCACTTTAGCCAGTGCTCATGAGTTACAGCACACTGTATTTGGTATTTAATTCCAGTGGATGGTCACAAACTTCCAGCTGTTCAGATATAACTTATCAGAAAGCAAACACAGAGGTGTGCTGACAACACAGTTTAGGTTACTGATTACATTAGAGAAGTGGTGACCAAGTAACACAAATAGTCAATAAATCAAAACAGCACAAACACACCTTTCTTACTATGTTTTCCTAGGAAATTGCTGTCAGCTTTCCCAAAAACATGTCCAATAGAAAACAAAAGTTTCTTTCTGCTATTCAGAAGAGGAGATGTGATGAATGAACCAGTTTCAAAGTGTCTGCAACCATCCTGCGAACTGTGATGACAATACTGCTCAACCAGACTCAGGCTCCTGTTCCCACCTCGTTTGTTTGCTCTGTCTCAGCACTAGAATCATGGAAATCCAACCTGGAAAGCCACTGAGTCATGGTATCACACCTACCCTTTGCTCCACTGAATTGTGTGTTGTGTGTGTTGGAGTAAATGCCGTCTATTAGAATGAGTAGGAATCCAAAACAAACCCTCACAGAAACCTCAAACATATGGACCAGCAGTTCCTGAGCACATCACCCCTTTCAACAGCATTTCTTAGAAAATAAGGTAAAAACAAAAAAAGAACAACCAAAAACCAACCCACAACTAGGATGAAGAATTCCATATGGACACTAATATAAAGCAGCAGATGACATAGTTATACTGGCTTGTGTTTAGGCAAGAATATTGTATTGCAAACAACTTTTAGCACCAAGCCCAAGAAAATACAAGCTCAGATCTTCATATTTATTAAATTTGTTATACTTTTTTCCTACTTTTCTCATTAAAATATGAAAAAGAGAGAAAACATACTTTTTTTAAGCAAAGCAACAGCTGCCATATATATTTTCAAAAACACCCAAATTACCAAAAATATTTTATCAAAAAACCCTGAAATACCCATGTGAATGAGTTGAATACCAATTCACATATTTCTGTCCCTTTCAAAAGAATTATGCCTGCTTAGGATGAAAAAACAGCAGTTACTCCCCAAAAAAAGAATATTAACCTCTTTTCCTTTACCTTACAGAATTACATGTCTACATGGAAAACAAAAATGCCACTATCGAAAATCCAAAACAAAACCAACCAACCAGGACCCCCAAAAACCACAAAGAAAAACCCAAAGAAAACCCACCAAGGAAAGAAACAAGAAAATATCAAAACATACCAGCAAGACTAATACTAAACAGTGATCACAGCACATTCACAGCACACAGGTACAGAAATGCTTTACAGAGGTTATATTTTCCTTCATTCTTACTGGATATATAAAAAATTCAAAAGGATGCTTTAGCTTTTATGAGGAATATAAAACAACTGCTAGTTTTGCATGCTTGTCTAAATGTAAATGTAATGGCATGAAACTATTACTGATCTTATACATTCAAAGCCATTTCATAAAGCATCCCAACTGCCAAATCAATCATTGTGTTATTAATGTGTCATGTGTGATGTTTTTGAAAGCTAAATGTATCCAAAAAAAGCTAAATTACTCTGTTTTACTGTTCATGTTTTTTATTATATATAATGGGTTTCAAGCTATTTCTAAGCATGAAAGTAAAGCTCTTTCAAGAAACACAACAAAGATTCTCTGTATCTAAAGTTACTAGAGTGGATATGAATCTTGCATTTCAAGAACTAGAAAAACTAAAGCAGGTAGGTTAATTCACTATTACTCAATCTTGCAGCCCCCCCCCCCCATAAATTCACCTGAAGTTTCTTTAAGTACACACGATGAAGTAGATATTGAATATTGTCAAAGCTGAAAAACCCTTTTCCATGTGGAAAACCACATTCACTCTATTACTGTAAAAAAAGGACTTTTCAGTGATTGGATTAGCCAACCCAATATATAGATAAAAATTAATAGAGGAAAATACAGTTACTAAAATGTTTTTTTTTTTTTTGGCTAGATGAATATCATGAATTGCCTTGCTCACATTTTGCACTCAGTAGTCATTACTGGAAGGTTGTTATTTCATAATTATTAGTTTTAATATTGTAATTCAACATACTTGAAATATTCATTTCCAGCATTCTGATCCTTACATCTCATTTCTTTTGTGCCAAATATACACTTGAAGACTTGTATTAGATATGATAAAAACATTTTTTAAAAGCAATTATATAGATATCTCATTTTCAAAACCAGGCACTACTCTCTTAAAAAGAATCAACACATTAAAAGCAAAAAATCGGCACAAACTAATTAGAGTATATGACATTCACAAAAAGAAAATAATAGTATGAAGACCTCAAAAAAGGAAATTAACAAAATCATCCAATCTTTGATAAACTGATAGACTCATCTAGGATGAAAAGAAGACACTGAAGAATTTAAGATGGGACCACACAGTGTGATTACACTCAATTAAGCCTACAATTATTGCCAAATGATTCTTTTCTGCTGAAGATAAAAATGATCTAATGGTATCAGCAAAACACTTCATAATACTCAGAAGGTTAAAAACTTTAAGAAAAAAAATCAGTCAGATTCTTCTTATATGTATTACTGACAAAAGTAAACCCCCACGTCATGGCTTGTCAGATTATTCAGCTATTTCTCAGTGTGGGAAGATTTACATACAAATACAGCAACACATAACAGGAGGAGGGTTTTAGTGCAGAGGTAATAAAATCTTTTTGGATAATCCTAAAGACTTCCAGTTTTTCTTTTTCAGCTCTTAGAACCATCCTTTCTTCCCTTCTGAATTCTCCCGCAAACCTGAAGATATGTGAATTAAAACACCAGAGCTGACAAACAAGCTTGGCAGACTTTGCACGAGGAATTAAAACTCTCACGTGGTATTTCGGTCAGATGTACCTGAACACTTTACAGGCATTATTAAAATGCAAATTTTAACATGTGAAATTCAAGGGCCTGCTGGGAAAAGGTGAAGCTTGCAAATATAATCTGTTGCACTATTGTAACATTAAAAAAAAACCAAACCCTGAATGACAAGTTACATGGCAGACAGTATAAATAAGAGAGGGGACTTAGAAAAAACCAACCTGAGCAGCTTTTCCTCCCCTTCCCTTTTTGGAAATTATCCCTTTTGTGGGATTCCTTGAATACAATGATATTGTAATAATGAAAAAGAAGCTTGCTAAAAAGGGAGCTTGATTAAACATAAACGTAAACATAAGAATGGCTAATTACTTCTGCATGGGTTTGTCAAATATTCTTCCAATATTGACAGATCAGAATAATGGTCAGAAAGTGATTCTTCAAGCATCTGAAAATTCTAGATGCTGTCCTAGAAGAAGTAGAATCTTATTCCCAACCCACCTCAAGCAAACTTCTGCATGAAGTCAGCATCTTGTGCCTAAAGCTACACAGCAAGCTGGAGTACATGACAACCAAAAAACCTCATGTTGCTTTTGGAATACTTTATTTTACAGGCTATGTTGATTTATCCTTATTTTATTTACCATTTTACCATAGACTTCTGACTGCTTTCACACAGAGTAAACTGAGCAATAACGGTAATAATGGAATGAATTCCTTAAGTTTATTTAAGGATAAGCATTAAGCAGGATTTACAAATTACTTTACAAGCCCTACAAAAACCCCATCATCATCAATTAAAAACCCCATGTTATCTGTGGTCAAGGTGAAACAAAGGAAAGTAACTTCTAGAGTGTTTATTTCTAAAATATGAAATCTATGCTTTCCCCAACATTATGCCCACACTCTTTCCTATCCTATTCTTAATTTATGCACATGAAAATATTTGAACACATGAAAATATTTGTGACCTTTTTAACAAGATTTTAAGATAGTCTCCCACTGGTTACATGAAATCACACACAAACTAACACTGAAAGTGATGCAATAGCAATTCCCCCTCCCACCCCACTCCCAAAAAAGGATGGCTATACATTTTCACTAATCAGTTCTCTTGCCATACTTTCTCACATGAAGTACCTTAGTTTAAGAGCATATTTTGACACTGTACTTTGTATTAATTCTTCCATGGGAAAAAAAAAAAAAAAAGAATGCATCTGCAGAAAAATGCATGTTTACTCCCTTATCTCCCTTACGAGGGAGCAGAATATTCTTACCAAGCGCCAGTTTACCTCAGGGTAACCTTTCAGATGGCCTAAATTCCAGATATCTGTCTCAGATACTCATTCCATGTTTCCTGAAGGGCTTCTGGATTTAACACTGCTGACACAAGCTCCTTTAAGAGCAAAACCTCTAATACTGACAAGCAAGTCAACAATTGTTTCTGTTTACCATTTCAAGCACCCAACCCCTTTGAGGCTTACCCTGCACTCCGAAGCAGTTCTTTCCCAAATATGAGGACTTGGCTTTATATTGCTTTCAAGCCTGTCCAGATCACCCTGTATGTCTGCACACCAATTTAATGATAGCAACTCTAAAAGATGGCACATTCCACAGCTCAGCAGCTGCCCTGAACAGCCAGGCAGTGTTTTAAGGGAGAACTGCATTGTTTCTAACTACAAAATTCAGTGCATTTTGCCTACACTCAGAGACTTAATTTTCCAATATGTGGGATACACACTGACTTTTGAAAATGCACAATGGGGAAAGCAAGTAGAAACTCCTCTTCTTTTAGGTCAGATAAAAAGAAAAGGGCTTTTATAAAGTGACTGAGCACCACAACAGGCATTCAGACCATGTGGTGCAATCTCTATCCCTCAGTCACCAAAACTCCACCAAAAGGGTCATGAGAAACCTGATTTTAACCTTACATTATCCCTGCTTTGAAGAGGGCATTGAACAAGATATCTCTGACTTCTGAATGCTAGGAAAGTTTTCCTAAACATCTTCACAGTGAAAAAGCAATTACTCAGAGCATTTATCTCAAGCTCTGCTTCAAGTACAAACAACAGAGGATTTTGATTACAATTCCAGTAAATATCAGTATTTTCCAGAGCTTTATTTTAAACTACAAATGATATACTAAAACACATTCTATTTGTAATGAAGAGATGTGTCTAATACTCCCTTGAAATGCTTTTCAGCCACAAATCTGCTAAATGCCAGCCCTGCCACTCTTACAGAGCTAGCTGTAATTAAATAGACAATATAATAGCTGTCCCTATTGTACACAAAGCATCCACTTGGAACCATACTAATAGAAAAAGCAGAACTGTATGTTCCAGACTGACCAGAAAACAGAATGTTTTATATTCTGCAATCTCCCAAAGTAATCTACA
Source organism: Atrichornis clamosus (assembly GCA_013400975.1). NCBI lineage: Eukaryota > Metazoa > Chordata > Aves > Passeriformes > Menuridae > Atrichornis > Atrichornis clamosus. Next base: position 345,523 of record WBMZ01012664.1, read on the forward strand.
TGTTAATAAAAAAAAAGAAAAAGTCAAATTCCATCCCAAAGTAATATGGATGCTTTAAAAAAACCCCAATCAAACAAGCCAAAACCATAAGTTCCTTCCAACCACTCGAGAAAGGAAACAAGCCTCTGATTCAGTGTGCTTAATTTTTTTTTCTTAATTTTCTACTCTGCCAGGTAGATGCACATAGTTATACCATAAAAACTTGGAAACTAGTTAGAAGTTGAGTAATAATAAGCTGGAAGCTTCTTTTGCTTAACTGGTAGGTTAATTACTGTCTTAGGTGTAGATTCATGGATCTAAAAGTTAGGAGAATCACACAATTTGCTTAAGGTTTTGGTAAGGCCCCCATCCCAACATCCTGTGCAAGTACCAAGATATTCATTGGCACCAATGCTACACATGAGACTGTTCTGCTTTGAAATTCATCCTCAGATTATTACAAAATTGTTCTGGATCTAATAAAGCCCTAGTGAGTAAAGATGAGGACCTAGACAAGGGTAAACACACTACAATTCTGCAACAAGGAGCTTGTTCCTTTCTCACTACCCGAGCATTACCTACTCCATGAGCAAGCGCACCCAACTCCTCTATTTACAGAGGGCAGCAGACCCCAGTTCCGGGGTCTCTAATTCTACTTTTTCAATAGCGCTTCAGAACCAAGAGGTTCTGATAATTTTACTTTGGTATTTCTAAAACATAAGCATTTCTTTCCATTAAATCTGTCTGCTAAAAGCAGACTAATCTGTTGGCCTGTCAATGATCTTGGTAGTGCACTAGTAAAAAAATTAACATGAAAAGAATATGCTAATAGAAAGCTTACATATCTTTCAGAATCAAGTAATTCTACATCTTTGGCTTCTAGTTTTCTTAACATACAATTATAATAAATATTTCAGAAGTAGGTAATTCCCATTCACAAACTGAAAAACTATAACATTTTAATTTTTCTTTTTTTAAAGGCAAAAGAAACTTGCTAAAAGCTGGTTAGCCAACAGAGTCCTCTTCTTCCTCACCTTGGCTCTGCAGAACTTCATTCTTCTGGTGACTTTGTACCCATACTTTTATTCTTTCATCATGGTGAGGGATTGCCCAACACTGCTTTGCAAAATAAAACAAGCTATTAGAAGCAAGATGCTTCCCATCAAAAACTGCAACGTTGCTTATTTTTGCAGTCCTCTATTAGCAAAGCAGCACTGAAAATTCTAATTAGAATGCAACTAGAAAGCAAAGTGGCATTTCACTTAAAGGGTCAAAAAGGCCAGCTCACATACTTAGAGTGTTTAGAAATTGAATTTCTCCACTGTCAGCCCATATAACTGCCCAGTTTAAACTGGATTTTGCCACTCATCAGGATTTTCCAATGACAGCCCACACTGATTTTTGTGGTTTGTTTTATCAGAGACCACCTACTCAAAATCGGATCACTTTACAAGGAACTTTTTAACTATATTAATTTTATTATTACTATTTTAGCCCCATCTGAGGAACTCCTATATAATTTCAGTGAGGCAGTACTTGATCCCAGCTCTAGTTATCTTGAAATCTGCAAACCACAACGCCAGCTGGTAAAAGTAAGCAGAGTTCTGCTGAGATTAACTAAAAAAAAAAAAACAAATAACCAAAACACAAAAAAAAGACAGAAAGAAACCCCCCAAAACAAAAAACCAAAACCCCTCAGTGGTCCTTACAATATAATATTTGAAATACTATTAAAATAGCTTCAAATAGGTGAATAATTGAATAAAATAGTCTTTATAAAAATCAAAGAAAATTAAAACCACTGCACTGCTAAATGCCAAAGTGCATGGAGAAAACAAAGTAGCAGGCAGCTAATTGAAATTTCTATTAATACCTTACAAGAAAAGGAGAATGCCTAGCTATTTGCTTTGCTCTAGTGCAGAGTTACATTGGTGTACAATGAACTTTAGAGGTAACGACTTTCTTTAAATGTGAAAACAAGAAAACCCCCAAATATTAATGTCACCCCTTCCAGAATGATAAAAAAATGCATGGTACTCAAGTTCTCCACAGAAAACACTGCTCAAGGGCATGGTGCTGAGCCCATCTGAGATCCTAGATCAGGTGGACAGGGAAGGATAACACTCATCAACAATGAAATTCATTTCTCATAAAGGATCAAACAGAGCTTCACAACCAAAGCCTCAAAGATAAGCACCATGAGCTGCACTCGAGTTGGTCTTTTCAGGCCTTATGTTCCCTGTTCAGAGACACCAGTAGGGCTCAGGATCAGAATGGTCTCCCCTTTCTTTCCCAAATGAAGACACCTGTGAAGCCCTCGTTACCACCTCTGCATTGTAAACTACCTCAAACACTAAATATAGTCCCAATGCCACTGTAAGTAGAAATTATCCCTGAAATATGGACATCATGTCCAGTTGTGGTCACTGCAGCTCCAGAAGAATCACCCAGAACATTACTGCCCTATGTGGCATCAAAACATACATAATATTAACCAATTTTTCCCACTGAAGATTCCTATATTCTTTTTAGATCTAATTTATACATTGCCAACTAATTCATCTGCAGCAAACATTTCACCTTAAGCAACACAAAGCAACAACTAAACACGTACAGAGGTCAGATAACTTGAAAGGATTCAATATGATTTTTTTGGGTGATACAAGGCATAATTATGATATGGAGTATCTGCAGAGACCTGCACATATAAAAAGTGTAAACGTTTTGCTAGAATGCAGATCTGAAAAAGGTTTGAAATAATAAAGAAAAGGCATTAAATCTAAAAGCAGGGAGGGAAAAGAGAGAAAAACATTACTTACAAGTGCAATTTTTGAACACCATATCTTCACAGCTCACTGGTTAGAGGCTTTGATGGCCCTAGATAATCTTTAACCCTCCAAGCTACACAAAAATAAAACTTCACTAAACTTTCAAGTGCAAATATATCCTATTCTACTTATTCCTGGTGTGTTTGTAGAATACTTACGCAGCCTAGAGCTTAAAATATTTTGTGTTTGTGGCAGCAGATGGGCTCTATTTCTTGATAAATTTGGTTTGGATGAAAGATAATGTCTAAAACTAGAACATTACAACACATACCTTTAAAAGTAAAAATGTAAGATGACCTTCTATGTTGCCATGTCTGCACAATACACTATCAAGCTATATACCAAAAAAAAGGTGCAGAATACAGGGAATAGATTAAAAAGTATAATCAAACTGAAGACATATTTTTCTTAATACTTACAAAAGACACACACATTCATTTTTAGATTCTGTGTCCACAGCAAGAGATAACTTGATGGATCTTAAAGCTTTGGTAAAAATCCACTTAGACATAGTATAGGAATTTATAACAATAAAAACATGGCAAATAATGCAAAAGTTCTGCAAAACATGTATTTTTATTTTAAATCAGAAGTCAAATTAGTAGTGCTGATGCATCTAAATTATGTAAATGAACAAGAATCTTGCAGCAACCTAAAAAATAAAATTTAAAACTCTGCTCAAGAAGTAGGACCTGCTTCTTCACATTCCCAAACTATATCAACTCTGAGATGAGGACATTATCTGTACAAAAATGAGCATTACCTACATGTTCTTGCTTTTCTTCATGTGGCATGACTGTAACTGTCTGGCTGCAGAGTAGCCAAAAATTTCAGGTCATATAGTTTCTTTTCTGACTAAAAAACTATAGTGAAATTAATTCCTGTAGAGGCTGTGGAAAAGACATACAGTCTGTAGCAGACAGTGGCAAAACAGTGGCTGTTAAACACTACAAAATTATTGAATTTATGGAACTATCCTACACGTTGGGAAAGTTAGATGTGCTGTCTATTACATCATGCTTCCCTGTGGCATAATTTTTTCCTGCCTGTAACCAGCAGTTACATGGAGCTCTACAACAAATCAAACTTCTTGCTATTCACAGCGTAAAATAAAATAAAAATCTCCACAATGACTGGCAATGCTAGAACTACAAGAAACAAATGCCCCAAGGCAAGAAAGTCACAGCTCATTTTCTACCACCACAGAACAAGCTAATAGTGTCTAAAAAGAAACCAGCAGTCCATCAGAATTGCTGGTTTCAGGAGATGAATGTGCTCACATCCATGGCCTGGGCAGCTACCTCTGAGACACACTGAATTTAATCATAATTAGCATACAGAAGCCTGATTTTAATCTATTAAAAAATACAAGGCTGCTGCACAAGAGTAGCAGTGTCCTTGCCACATGGTTCATCAGAGGAATAAATTGAGTCAACTTTGGTAAAAAATCGTAAAATGTATTGCTAAATTGTAACATTTACTTCACATTTATTGCTTAATATACCTTCTTGAAGCAAAAGTATTTTAGTTTTGAATTAGTGATGTCAGCAGAATGTGAACAGGGTACTTTTGACTTTAGCAATTCTCACAAATTACTATATTTAGATTTGAGTAAGAATGTGACCACATGAGCCACTGTCCCTCAGAAAGAACCACAGGTCACAGAGTGCCACAGCTCAAGCTTCTAATGTAACTGTGCAATTCTCCTCGTCCAGTTCTCTGTTAAGTCATCTGCCTTTGCTAAATTCACCCTCAGCAATTTCCAGCTGGCTTGGATGATTTTGAAATGACAGAATTTTTCACACAGTGCTCCACATCATCTCAATAACCACAACCTTGAAACAAGGAGGTTTATAACTTCGATTTTTTTTAAAAACCTGTATGATCAAGCCCTAAGTAACTAAGAAAGAATAAAAATCAAACTCTACTCTCATGCTTATCTTAAAGATAGCCATAGTTTCCTTTCCTCATTCCTCTATTTTTTTTCATTTTCATATGCACCCAGCCTTCTAGGTTATAGGTACTACCAGCAGCACAGCTGCCAAAAATCCTGCCAATTCTTCTGGAGCCTCTTATGGTTTAACTGAAAATATAAGAATGAGTTGATATCATTTGTTAACTCAATTTCTTCAACCTTAACTTGAGACACTGAACAGGTTTGAGAAAAAAAGCAATAAAAGTTGCAATCCATCTAAAAACCCAAAACCAGACAGGGAGATGGAGTTTAGCCCACATTCACTGGACCATGCTCTGGAGCAACAACTAACTCAGTGGTTCAAACCCCATGAGCTCATAACCTGAGGTGATGGCAAGTCCTCTGACAGTCACACTTAAATGGGAAGGGAAAATTAGCTCCTTTTGACCTGAATGATATGCAAGCACTAAAAAAACTAATTTGAAATACGTCAGCAGAAAAAACAGCAGTCAAACCACAGTAACAAAATCTCAGAGAACAGGCTAACCCGGTATGATGAAGCACTGCAAGGCAAAGAGAAGACATCAGCCTCAGTGACACTGCTGGATCCACTTACGGGCTTTCAATTGTGTAAGATCAGTGAATCAAGCTACAGGCAAGAGACATCAGCTAGTGAAAGTCATGCAGAACTACAGCAGAGGGGGCAAGTGCAGGCTCAGTGCTGTTAATGAAGCTGGGTGTTGATCCCTCCCTTAAGTAAGCAGAAGAAATCAATGTAACTCAATTCCGTGCTATTTTTGTGCTCTCAGCAATGAATCTGCTTGTGCTAGGGGCTTTCACATGGGGGATTACTGGAATTAAAACAGAAACCTTTTATTCATGAAATAAATGGATAAGTGTTGAAAATATAACAGAAACCTTCAAGGTTGAGACCTAATACTAAGTCTGGAAGGAGCTCTTATCTTTTACAGTGTGAAGTAAGTCTAAATTAAAATGTGATTCTACAGTTCAGGCAGCTCAAATCAAGTACCAAAGAGAATTGATTCCTCCTCCTACTTGCAGTAATTCAGATCAATAACAGGATAAAAGTCCAAACATGCCTTCTACTGAATAAAGCACCATGGGCCAAAAGGACTGAAATGCATCATCTCTGACACCTCAGCCTCTGATGAAAGGGTGGATTCTGGCAGAGGATATTCTCTTGACCCTTCACATTGCTCGTACATGGCTGAAAATACAAGGCATCTAACCTATTATTTCATCTCCAGAACTGTTTATGTGCTCTGAAAGAGAGGCAGGCACTTACCCAGCAGAGGCAAATTACCAGGCAGCAATAGATACAATACTGCACAGACACACAACAAACTGGCACAAAGCCCAGAACCCTACAGAGAAAATAATAGTTTTGTGTCTAAAATCCTCACAAGACCATATCAGGGTTCTGCACCAAAGAACGGCAGCAGGAAACTAACTGTTCTGTAGCCTTGCACTTCTATTTGCCAGACAAAGCTGGCGTTTAGGTGACAAACTACACATTTCTGACAATTAAAATTTGCTCAGAAAATGAAGTTCCTAAACCCTTCTGTTTCTCCAAATAGCAGGTTCAAGCTCAGCCCTTGTAAGCGACGTCACTTTTTCTCTTACACAGTATGTGTCACAGACTGGAAGCTGGTACAGAGTTATTCCAGGGATTAAGGAAAGCCTCTGATCTTCAAACACAGCTCTTGGCTGCCATGGGGACAATTTATTAGTTATGTTGGGAAGGGGCATAGATGGGTGTTCTGATAAAACACCGTGGACATCAGCAAACTGCCAAAACAGAAGAGTGTGTGAGGCACGTGGTGCTTAACACACGAGTAAAGCTCTCCAGAATGGAATTTTCCATATGTGTCACTGCTTGTATCTTCAGACACATTTGGAAATTACTGGTTTTCTCCTTAATGGAAGAAATGCAAACAAGATGCACCTGTGCAATACCCACATGTGCAAAAGATCTAATTTGTTTATCATTTTTGTTGTTTAGTGCAGACATTTCTACTGCTGACCTAACAGGACAGTCATAGCCTGATCACCCAGAAACATGGGCATTTGCCTTTAATGGAGCTGAAGGGTTTTTTCCAGAAAGTTAAGAAAAAATAAACATAGAATAAGCATAGGCTCACACACAATTTTTTCTTTTCATAACATATATATTAGTTGTGTTGTATATAGGAATGCAAAAAATCAGAACTAGTTTCAGAAGTAGATTAGGATGACTTAAACTTTAGTAAAGGAAACAACCCAAATGATTTCCTCTCTTAAGATTTCACGTATTTGACCTTTTTGTAATAGTATATCCAACCACGAAATCTTTGTGCCGTAACAACTGTGTTCACAATTCAGGTACAGGTTCATAATAGACACCTGAAGTCCATTTTCAGCGTACATTTTACATAAGTTAAAATAAAAAAAAAAGTCAAGAAATCTTTCCTGCCAAAATCCTCAGTATTATATACAGTAGCAACATCCCTGGTTATCACATATAGCGTGGTCAACAAAACAGTGCTTTTTGAAAAAAGAGAAGAAAACCCTACCACTGAACTAGACAACAGAGAAGAAAATGTTTTAAAAAACATGGACTATTTTCCACATTAAAAGGCCTCACTCCTTGATTATCTCATATTGTGCAATGTCTAATTGAATTTACAAAAGTCAATTCTGTAGAGAAAGAAAGAAAAAGTTTTGATGTAAATAAGACTCCTGACACAGATTTTTAAAGATTCTTGCAAAACACATCTTAGAAGGAAGACAGTGGTGAGATGAAAATCATTCCAACTGCCAGAGTGGCATTTCAAACTACAGTATGAAAAGGCTGAGACTGTGCACTCAACACAAAGCATTCCCCCAGACCTGTTCTTTAGGCAAAAGGAAGAGAAGTGAAAATAGCCAGGTCTGCTACATATACAAAACCCCCACAATTAAATTGTGGAGAATTTGGGGACTTAGACTGTCACCTGCTGTCCCTGGAATACATAAATACACTCATGTACTCTAAGTTAAATCCTGCAATTTATTTGAGACAAGCCGGAACTAACTTTGTTAATACACTTAAACTCACAACTAACTGTTAACTAAATGTCACCACATGGTGATGCCTCCACCAGAAATGCAAAGATACAATAATAAAAAAACCCAACCAAACTCAAAATTAGAAACAAATTAAAACCATAAATCCACTTTATGAAGTCTATGTGTTCTTCTCACAGTAAATCAAATTAAATGTGTAACTCCAGCAACCATTGTCACAGAGTATAATTAACCTTAAAAAGAAATTATAATGCTTTTAAATTTACACCCTGAATAATGAACAAATAAGTTGCTTTGTTTTAATGAATGATACTACTAAAAGCAGAGGTGTAGTTTCCTGAAGTGAACATTGTTCAAAGGTGGCTGCCACAGGTCTGGCCACACACAGCTGTCTTGGCAGTGGAAGTGCAAGAAAGGGAATACCAGAACAGCAGAGGTTGTCTTTATTTTGCAGAGAACTGCTTTTCCTTTTTAAGTTTCCTCTGGGAGATTCACCTGATCAAAAACACCCAAATCATGCGTGATGGAACTGAGCAGCAAAGCAGAAATTTTGTATTAATGTTCTCTTTGTTCTTTCTAAAAAGACTGGATAAGATGTGGCAATCAGTATCTGTTAGATAGTGATTCACATCCTTTTATCTTTTCAGTAATATTATGCATAATATTGATTTTTATATAAATATTCAGCTGCTCTGGACACTCTCTGCGTAAGAGTGGCAATATATATGTGCATCTGTTGACTCAGAGGAGGCCAAACTCTTGCCAGCTGTGATCAAAGTAGATTTATAATCCTATTTCTCTTAAAAAAAGGAAAAAAGAAAGAAAAAAGAAAACAAAGAAAAAAAGAAGAAGAGGAGGAGAAGAGGAGGAGGAGAAGAGGAGAAGGAGAAGAAAGAAGAAGAAAAAGAAAAAAAGAAGAAAAAAAAAGAAAAAAAAAAAAAGAAGAAAAAAAAAGAAAAAAAGAAAAATAGAAGAAGAAAAATAGAAGAAGAAAGGAGATTATAGACCTGCATGCCTCTTCAACTGTTGACTCTCCCGATGTTTCTTCTATCATTCACATAAAGGAAAATAATGAAATCTAATCGTATCAATTAAGTGCTATGGTTTCTTAAAATACCTTATCCAGAAATTATTATTTCCGACTTCATAAGCAAACACTCTTTTCTGCAAAGTAACATATTTAGTGTAAACCCAGCATAGGTAGGAAGCTGTGTAGAGCTCTCAGAACTTCCTCCTTTCCACGTAAACTGCATGAGGGGGCTGGACTCTGCCTGCCTTACAGAAAAAACCTTTTCAATGCTCCAAAGTAAAATGACTCTGGGAAGTAATGGATTCAGTCAAGTAGGGAAGCATACAATTACCATTAAACACATGGTATTTTCAGTGATCTAACACAAGCCACGTGTAGGAATTTACAAAAACAATCAAATTATTTGTGTTCTCAGTTTTTGTTCAACACTTACCCTGTACACGTCAGACAATGTCACCTACCATACCGAGACACCTTATCTTAATAATTTCTGGACTACAAAACTGAATTTTTAAAAATTCATTTTACATTATAAAGAGTTAGAACTCAAACTCAAACAAATGCTGCTGTCAAATTTACTAGTACTTCTTTTTTCTTCATTTTTTGAAACCCCAGTACTATTTTACAAAGAAAGAGAATAATACTGAGGGGTTAAATTAGCAATAAAGGCTAGATTTCTTTAGGAGCTAGAGCAGGAAATAAAACCCAGGAGTCCCTTGTGCTCATCAGTAGTCAATGTGTCTGACTGCTCAAAGAATAACAAGAAAAAAAAATCAAAGTAAATGTAAATTACTTTGCCTCAAATTAGATACACATACTGTATTTTATCCAAGAGAGGAAATAGAAAAAAAAATGAAGTTTCTTTTCAACAAACTAAACAGTATTACCCTTGGATGAAACTGTCCTCCTTGTACTCTTTCTCTCCACAAGTGTTTTGCACATAGACAAAACTCTATTACATGTCAGAAGTAACAGCTGCATACAATGTCAAATGTTTGATCTCACAGTTTTCTTTCACTTCATACTCTACAAAGATATGCCCATGAAATACATACATGCACTCAGAAAACTAGAGTATGTAAGTAGTTTTATATCTTGCAACAAATAATAATGGAACATACAAAGATCACATTGATATAGGCTTTACAATTTTTAGGTTCAAATGAGAATTTGTTCCATTTTAAAATACTGCAGCATTTTACAACACTGCTCCTACCAGGAGCACAGGAAGAGTCCTCATTGTCACATGGGCATCTCGTTCTTCGTGCTCACTTTTTTGTTTTCCTGAAGAAAAACTATCATTATTAATTTGTCCATAGGAACCTAAAACTTGTCTTAATACCTTACATGCAAAACTACTGAGAGAGAGTCTCCCCCCACTCTGTTTTTTGAAATGTTAGGTTTGAAAGTAGGCAAATATAAAAAATTGTGTCCCTTTTTGTTATTGGCAATAGTTTATCATAAACAAAAGCTTGTCTAGGTTTCTTTCGACCTAAAAGTCACAGACTAAACAACTAATAGGTAAAATCAGTTTGGATTCACTGCACCTACCTTGCTAATTGATAAAGACCTGGATTAGAGATTGAGAATGCAATGGTCAAATCCCATGTTATCCTCTCAGAACATTCGGCTTTAAAGCCAGATTATCTGATGTGTATCTAAAGAAACAACATTGATACCAATCTGTCTATTATAAGGTTTATTTATGTTTCCTTGGGAGATTCAGGTAGGGCTGTTAAGTAGAGTTTCGAAGCATTAAAGCAGTATGATTTTGAAATCAGTAACCGCAATTAAATAGTAACAATTTATACAGAAGAATTATTTAATTTTACAAAAAAACCAAAAATAGTAGAAAATCTCTCCCTTTAAAGCACCATCCCCACAAATTCCCAGATCTCCTAAGGCAAAGGGAGAACTCATTTGACTGCAGAAGTAAGGACAGAACAGATTGTACAAGATCCCCAAAAAAACTCTGCTGCCAAGGAAAAGCTGCAAACTGGTTTTGACACCTCATAACACTCCCTTCCTACCTCTACTTTTTAAAACAAATTATTTTTCCAATCTCTAGAGACATGCCATTGAATAAAGACAGGGTCATGTCTATTTGTATGGCAATCATTCTCCCCCAAACTAGAACCCTGATGTGTGATTCTTCTGCAATTTCAGAAGGCAGTAACAGTTCTGCTACACATTTATTGAAAATGGAATCTTTTATAGTTTTTATGGGAAAGCCACAATGGCCATGAGTGCTGAGAACTTTCTATGAACACATATGCACAAAGAGACTAATATTGTTTGTGAAAGAGAGAGATTAAACTTATTTATGGCCTGAAAACCAACTGGCATCATTTCAACCTCTTCATGAAGACAACAAACGTTTTTTGAAACTACTAAATTACAAAGAAAGTTTCTTTATTCTCACGTAGAAGCATCAATCGAATTGAATTTAGATAAACGGATAAACTTGTTCTCTGCTCTAATGTGAAACCCAGTCATATCATCCCTCCTGCTCACCCCTCCATTTTTTATTTTTTTGGTGTGAAAACCAAATAATTGCTCCTACAACTTGGAGAGAGGATTTGCAAGTATATTTTCACTAGTATTCACATTATGTATGAACACTTGATAGCTATGTCAATTATTAAGAAAAAATGAGAGAGAAAACCCAAAAACAGATGTAAGTACCTATCTATAAAATATATTCATGGCTAGACTCCCAATATTCTGACTAAATTGATATGCAATTTCCATCTCTGTTGCTTTTTTCTTTTCAAAGACAAACATGAAGTTTATCCTTTTCTAAAGTTCAATATACCCATGTGCTAACAAAGGTAATTCCCAATGGACCTGAGATTTGATTAGCAGCTGCTTAAATACCTACTCAACCAACTGAATACATTTAACTTACTGAAGTGTTCTCTAAATGGAGATTGGATTTTTGTCTCTCAGTCACTATTAATTGCAGACAAGCACTGTAGTTACTGCAGTTATGAAGATTAATGAAAAAGGGGGTTAGAAACTTCTTGGCATCAGACATATATGGCTGTCTGTTACTGGCACATGGAGCCCTTGAAATTATCTGACAAGGAGAGATAATAAAAGTTACCACACACAGGACACAAGAGGGTTGCTTGAGAAGTGTAGCAAAATCACATAATTGTAACATGTTCAACATTACAAATAAATTGGCATAATTTGTGACCTTTTCTATTTTTTTCCAGCCAACTATTTTTCATTTCAATTTTCTGTAATAGCTCTAAAGCAAAGTGCATCAACAGACACAACATTAACTAACACAATTAATACAATTGATTAATACAATTCTGATTAATACAATTTTTTTCCCTTAATTATATTTGGACAGTGCCGTTTGGGATTTTTTTGTTTAGTTTATTTTGTTATGGAGAATGGCTTTGGTAATATGAGGTTAGCAGTCCCTTCCCATTTCTAGGTCCTCCTCTTCAAAGACACAAGAATAAAATAGGCTTTTCCACTCCCTACATGAAATGGGATGTGGAGGACTTTACACACCACTACATCTCCCGGAATTTTAAACTTTATTTAATTATTTAATACTGAAGGGGAGGTGGGGAAAGGAAGAACAAAAGTGAGTGGTCTAAACCTTTCGAACCACATCCGTTACTAGCATTCCAGAAAGAAGATGGAACACCTGTCAACAGAAGATGATAGAATACTTCTCAACAGATTTGCAAAACTGGGGAAAAAACCCACATCAGAAAGAGGAAAGCTATTTCCGTACATATAAATACTGCAAAATGCAATCACTAACTTTTAGTGCTATGATTTTTAAAGTACATTGCTGGTATTTGTTTTTGGATGCAAATACTAAATATTACAAAGATACAGAACTAAAAGTACACCAAATGTAACAGGAAAGGTTATAATTTTCATTATTTCAACTTCAGTTTTTAAAAAGTCTCTTCCATTATAATTAACATTTTATTCCTTTTTAAAATACAGATTCTTATGACAACTAAACCCAAGTTACATTTTAAATACAGAAGAATATATTTCATGTGGATATTGATAGCAAATTGTTAAAAGACACTGGAGAAGTAAATATAAAATTAGTAATATAAAAACACTTCAGGGTTTGCAAACTCCTCCCTAAAATTTTTACTTTGTTTCACCAGTTATTTATCTGATCTTTATTTTCATAAATAACTTGCTTGGGAAAGAGGTAACTTGTTTTCTCCTAGCAAGGAAGATGGGAAGAATTAGCAACATAAACTACTTGTTAGGATTATCACATAATGTTAATTTGGCAAAATCATCTCACAAGAAAAACATAAAAGATTTATTCTGTTATGCAAAGATTCAATTTCCAAAAATGTGTACATGAAGTTCTGTCAAGGACTTATTTACTGACAGAAGAAAGAGGTCACATAATTCCATTATAGGTACAACACAATCCTTTTATAGATACAACACAATCCTTTTATAGATAGAATTTCAAGATATGAAGTCACATGCATCTTTGTCATCCTGTTTTGAGTTTTGTTATAAAGTCTGGAAGAGATCCACTGAACCATTCAGTTAATTTATGACTGATTTGTTTTATTTGGACAGATTTGTTTCTCAGAAAAGAAATTATGCTAACTCCTTGGGTGGGTAGAATTGCTGCAAAAATCAGATAAATGGACATAACTTGCATTTATGTCCTGATTTCATTCAAATCTGAAATTAGGTGAAAAACTCATATAGATGAGGTGCTTTATAAAACAATCCATCATAAAATACAACACTAAGAGCCCTATTATTAAACCCACAAAGTCCTATTTACCTGAACGTTTGACTAAGACACCCTTATCCTGCTGAAGTCCCAGTCCTTTGGAGGTCCTGCACCCATATCAGAAAAGTTTCCTCACTGGTTTAACACGAGCAGAAAACTATGGATACCATCACTCCATTGAACTGCTGTCATTGAACTCAACAACCTCTGGTAGGGGCTTGATTCTGCAGAAACTACAGCAACTACAGGTACAGAGTCACCTGATGGTGACCCCGGTCCCGTGCATATCAGGTGGTTTTCCCCCTGATTTTAGTTAGAAGCTGGGTAGGGACCCATAAGTCCTTCCAGTCAACCACAAGGACCACAAATCTTTCCCACTTATCTTCTGGTCAGTTGGGACCTCCCCAGTCAGTCAGGACTACTGGTAAATTCGAAAAGTTTTGTCTGATTTAGCGGTTTTTTTAATGCTTCTATGGGTATCTTGAAAATGGAATTTATGAGATGAGCAAATATTCTACAATGCTGTTTTAACAGCATTTCACAGCATGTGCAGAAACCCTGCTCCGTTTCAGATCCCTGTGGTTGTGATTCAGACATTAAATTACTTCTAGTCAAAACCAAACACTGGGTACTTAGAGAAGCCTTTCAATACAAACCAAGTGACTAAAACATTTCAAACTGTGTGCTGACAATCTGGAAGCACAGGAAAAAGCAATACAAATTTATTCAATACTGTCCTAAAAATAGGGTTTGAAGCGAACTAAAGGTATCAAAGGGTTGGATTTTCAAGCTCCTTTACTTTTACACTCAAACTGAAAAGCAATCAGATTTTACTCTAATAAATTTACCTTCTCAAAATAAATTGTCTACTTCACTCATTCAAACAGACATAAGAGACCATCATAAACTAATAGTTTATGGCAATAATCGAGGCTAAATACTTGTAAAACTATGGCCTAGAATGAAATTTTCTGTGCTACTCGATTTCCCTCTTGAGCACGTTTTGGGCAGCACCATTCTGTCACCTGTTCAGGGTTATACCAGACACTTTTCTCAAATGCTGACCCGACCCACTGACTTCAAAACAAAACAAGGATGTCCAATGCCATCCTGCAGATTCTAAAGCCAGCTGTCAAAGAGCTTTGTAACATGATAAACTATGAAGAAAGTTTGTTTATTCTGGGAGCAGATATTCCCAACCAGGAGCAGATAAATATCAATTATACAGAACCAATACAGACGGTATTGTTCTCAAAAACATCCCTGAGAGTTTTATGGATATCTGTTGCATTCTCTTTTGTCCTGCAATGAAGATCTGTGTGCAGGTCATGTTCTACTGCTTCAGGGATATCTGTTTCTGTATCGATTGAAAATTAAAATGGTAATTTATGCTTCCATACTGGACCACTGCAATGTTTTATTTTATTGATTTTGTGGCAGTTCTTTGCATACATTTCACAGCTTATGTGAAACCCTGACAGCAAGGTCATTTCAAACAAGCCATTCCCAGTTCTGTTCCCTTCAGTTCCCCACAACATCAAATCATTAGCTTCTAATTAAATTTTGTACATTTGGGGTTTTTTATAATCTACAAAGGTTCTTAAATATTAAGTCAAAATTTCTCTTTGTCCTCTGTTGTGTGCCCTGCTTGCCTCATACACCCAACATCGCAAAGCTTTTCTTTAAAGGATTTCCCTATTGATTGAGTGATACTTTTTCCCTTCTAAGCTTTTAGCTGCCCTTAACCTCCTATGTCAGACCAACAATTTGTTACAATTAGGCTGACAAACTTTCAGCTTTTAACTCCAGTCTCAAAGCTCATTTATTTGATCTAATGGAAGCTTAATTACCTGAGTTGCTAACTCTGTTAAAAAAAACCCAACCAATCCTGCAATATTGTACCTGGCATGAAAAATCTTCCAAAAGTACACTTTGATAGCCTGGCAATTGATAAGGCTTTGATTCTTCTGAGCATGTATTGATTTTGGACTCAAAATACCAAGACTGAATGATTATCTTTTCAATAGCACAGCGGGTGCTTGCAGGGCCCACCCTCAGCAAACGGCTCGGACAAAAACACCTTCAAAAATAAAAGTGCCAATGTAAATAGCATGTGTGGACTGAAAACACAGAACTGTCTGCAGGGTGTTTGCCTAAAACTGATCAAGTCAAAAGAGCCTGCATTTGGAAAGCAGCTGTGTGACACATAAATGCACACGCACACAGACACTGCGCTTTGCCAGCAATCTTTCACATTACCTATTTCAGCACTTTTCCTACTGCCATGAAAAAGTGAAACATTAAAACACTTGCCACACGCAAATGAAAAACTGAACTAGTGGAAAACCCAATCTCATGCTTTCTTCATGTTAAGATATTCAGTAATTACTAAAATTAGGAGTATGTTGTCACTTCACTAGAGTGTCTGGAGTCTGAAATTTAGGAATTACTTTTCACATAAGGAACTCCAGAGAGAGAAATTGTGATAAAAAAGAATAATTGGATCACTTTTGGATGGCTATAGAACTATTGGATGAAATTTTCTCCTACATATGAGATCGTGCTGCTGCTCCACACATGCACTTCAGAAATGGGAAATGCTCTTACACACCATATATTTGAATACATTATTTTATTACATAGTCTTATGCCACACATTACCACCATAACTATATATACCATTCTCAACTGCAGTAAACCTGCAAAGTTCCATTTTGAAAGAGCTCTGCTGACTTCTACCAACTGCTGAACCTTTCAGCAGATACAAGGAAGGCAAGAGACATACAGAGAAAGGCCTTGCAACAGATTTAATGACTGTCCAGTATTTGATTATAACCTGTTTTAGGAACTGTCCATAAACTACAGACAAGTCAAAGCATTAAAAGTTTTTCTGAGAACAAGGCTACATTCAGCATCCACAATGAGAGTTTAAAAACCAAAACAGAATCCCAACCCCTCCTCCAGTAAAGGTTCAATTCCCACTGTTGATAGGTGTCAGGATATGACAGGAAAGAGCCGAATGCCAATTACAGAGACCTAAATGGGACACAATATGTGAAATGCTTTTAGACAAGGAAGATGTTTTTTATTGGCCACTTATCGTTTATAATTTGCTATTTCTTTATGTTATCTGCATAAATGCTAAATTAATAAAAACCAGCCAAAACTTATTGCTACATATTGTATTCAAGTTCTCCACCTCAAAATACAGCAGCTGATCTTTGAAAGCTTGTAAGTACTACAAAATTTAACACCAGATCAAGAAAAATGCCCTCCTTGATTCTTTCTATTATGTCTTCATCCCAGTTTGCCTATTCCTGGACTTTTAAAAACATTAACAAATATAATTTATCCTATCAGATCATTAATACTGTGAAGCACACCACAGCAATTTTTACATATCAGATATGTATTTTATTACATAATTATATATTATAATAATATAATTAATGGGTTTACATAACAGCATAGACAGTTTTCTGTTCTATAGATATACTTCATGTTTTCAGTCACTGGCTGTAATGACTTTGGCCAATATTAATGGGTCATAGTTCTAATTGTTATTTTTAAATGAATATTCTACTGCTGAAATGACATCTAAGCTATGGACTTTGCACACTGATGTTGAATTGTGTGCTTGTATAAAAATTGAGGAGGGTACTTTGAAATTTCTCTGCAGCTACAAATCTAGACACAGAATCATAGAATCATATGCAGTATCTTAAATTAAAAAGAGAAATAGGTGAGGAGATAGGTTTCCTAATTCATTATGATTTATCATGGGGAATATAAAGAGCTATTATCTTGGTTTAATTACAATTAACCCCAAAAAGCTCATTTGCAAGTAATGAATAGTTGCAATAATAATTACTAAGTGTTGACAGCAGCAGAAAACAAGTATTTCATAAATATTAGTTTGCACTGGTTTATGTGCCTGGTTTTACAACAGACACCAACACTCAGTAGTTACTGTTAGAACTGTTCATGACTGCAGGTTTCCGCAGTCGTGATACCACACGTGAGGTAGAACATGCCAGACCGAGCACCTGCAGATGTGGAACCCTGGTGCTTAGGCTGAAACAAGTATTGACGCACTTGGTATAGCAAATCCAAGTGGGGCTAAATGCATCACAGGTTCTCAGTATTACTGACCCAGGACTAACCAGCAGTGGCGTGCAATACATTCATTGAGCAATGAAACCATTTTAAATGGACTGATCTCAACTCTAACAAAAAAAAACCTGAGAAAACCCCCCACAAGCTTCAAAGAGGCCATAAGTAAGTCATTTATATGTTTTCATTTGTTTGTTTTTAAGACCAGATCCTGAAACAGACAAGTGCAGAGCAGAAAATTTATTTGGTGTTTGTTTATATGCATAAAGCCTTCTTTTTTTGCTTGATCCTATCTAAGACAACAAAATGGCAATCACAAAGGATTCAGTTTCAGCAGGAGCTAAAAGAAGATAATACCTGTAATAGAAGTATCTTTAAAATCTGAAGTCAAGAGACAATGCAGTCTCCAGTCATGAAGATTTACATCTGACTTTGCTAGTTTGACAGATTGGTTTGTAAGACAATGGAAATGAAACTAACAGTAAATGGGACCAGGCTAAAAGAACAACTCCCAGAATATATAGGATTGCAGGAAAAATTGCAGTGAGTGATACATATAGACTTTTCATTCCATTAAAAGCCACTTCTCATTATTTATTTAGCTTTCGCTGTGATTAAGTAGTATTTAAGTCACTGATCAGGCTGAGATTAATGTAACATCAGAGAAAACTGAAATCATTGCAGCAATCTGCAGTGCTGCATGTGCATTCCACCTCCTATGGCACCAGGAACCAGACAGATCCCCCGTCAGACCTGCACATCCATCACTGCTTCTTAATCAACAGCCAGTGAATCACAAAACAAACACCTACCTAATAATGATTTATCAGGTCAACCTACAGATAATTAGCTTGGATATCAAAAAATATATTGGATAACTCCACGTGGTTTTGTCCATCAGACAAAACTGTAATGTGTAATCAATTTCCAACACGATTGTGTTGATTAACAAGCCCACTTTACAAAGTCACTGGAGTGGTGTGCTTGAGAGGTAATAACACAAAATATTTTATTTACTAAGGAAGGTATTATGGCATAAAGGTATTATAAACACCCAGAGAAACCAAGGATAGGTTGAAGGTACATGGAAATCTCTGACTGTGGCACCGTTTTCCTCATCTACAAATTCCCTGAGATCAAAACATTCCCACGGCAAGTGCAATCTTCTACCAGAAGGCAATCAAAGTCCCAGATTTATTGCAGTCTAAACACCAAAACAGGCAAAAAGGCAAAACAACTGTTCCAAATGAACTTTGACTCTCTATTCAAAAACAGGACAGATAAAAAGTAAAAATGTCATGTGTTCAATAACCATTAGTGATTAAAAGTTGTAACCTGTTTTAGAAGAAGATTACTACCCCTGAGAAGTTCAGTATTAAGTCACTCCTAAAAAAACCAAAGGAACCAAAACAATGAGATTTAATGCATATCACAGATTCTTCTAACAGATAACCCATGAGTGTACCTCTGGATTTTGACAAGAGAAGAGTTCTCCATCACAATGAAACACAGCACAATATCAACTCAAATAAACTCCTTGTAAGAAAATGGATATACTTTCCTTTTTACGCTTGTACATCTTTTAAGAAAAAAAACCAAAAATCAAGTACCTAACTATTATAAAGGCTAACACGGTTCCCGTTAGCTATATACAAACTACCTACTCGCTTTAGGATTCATAACTGTAAATTTTTCATATTACTATTAAATGTCTCTATTATTCCAGTTGAATATAAATTAAAAGGGGAATAGAACTTCCATATCCAGACTTTTTGGATGATAATAAAGATATTTATTGACACTATTATATAAGAGAAATGTAATGAAAGCTAACAGCTATCCTGTAAGGATTATGTTAAAGAGAAAATATGTCAATCTCCTTATTCCCCACAAAACACTAACGAAGTGTTAAAATAAAGAGACTTGCAAAAGCTTACATGTGTCAGTAATTAATAGGAAAGCTACAATGGTAAATTCCAATGCCATCTTCTAACTGACCAAAGACCCATTCAAGTAAGTTTTTAACAGTTGTATAGCTTGTATGATACTTAGTCTATAAATGCCACATTTCAAATTTTATTTACAAAGGGGGAAAAAATTTTACATTTCTTTTTCACACATTACTTGCCTGTTTTTGGAAATGTCAACAGATTAAGACGGTAAAAGCAAATGATGGATACTACATCTTACTGGTTTTTACTATAGGGAATAGCTGAATTTCAAGACAAGCAATAATGGAAAAGCTTATCTGGAATTTTGCCCATTTACAGACACTAAGCATTCTTCCTGGCTAGCCTGCAAATCTTTTCAAGCAGTAAAAGGTTGAGATTGTAGTTTTTCTTTTCTACTACATAGTTATCTAACTCTGATCCTTTTGTGAACAATGATTTATTAAGCATAAATCCAAGTTTTCTTCCACGTGATGTAAGCTCATTCTGTCATGCAATGCTGCAGTTCTCTCTACACCTAAGAATTGTGTTCCAGAATTAGCACGGGAATCCTTTTCAGGTTACACCACCCAATCCCTAAGCAAAAACTAATTACAGCAGTAACAGGACACAATTTAAGAGAAGACCCCTTTACCATCCCACTTGATCACATAAAATTTTATCCATTCTGACTTTCCCCTGTAATGCTTTTGAACTATCATGTCTTTTTAGTAACGGTAGACAGGGCACCAAATTTGCAAGGAATGTGTAATTATAGAAAGGAGACAAAAAGTGTTTGCAGGAAAAAAACCAAAGAAACAATCCCTCAGAGCTTCCAGAAGAAAGTGCAAGGTTTTCTAGCTTCTGTTAATGACACCACAAAAAAACCTTTCTGTATAAGAGTCTGACATTATGAAGAGCGATGTGTGTTTATTTAAAATTTAGATCCTGTACATAATTCACCTCCCTGCTAAGTAACAATGATTTTTCCAATTTGTTACTACTGCAAAATTCTGTCATTTGCTCCTTATCATGGAATAGATGAGATTGACCCTTTTCATATACACATAAAAATGCAGATGTGTGTGTGTGTATATAAAATTTTAGTATTTTAAATATCCACAATGTTTTGTTCCTTGGAACTACACTGTCTTTGGCTATTGTTATTGGCTTTGCAATTATATTTTCAGAGACCTTAAAACATTTTTCACATGCAGGAGAAAGATCAGTAGCTAATCTCCAGCATAATTTCATAATTATGGAGATCAGCAAATGATTAAGCAATATAACCCCTACCTAAGAATTTATGTCAGATTTTAATTATTTTTAATGTCAGCTTTCCCATGCTTAGACAGTCCGTTAGCCTGACAGGAAATTACCAGGAGAGGACTGGGAGAACACAGCTTTTGTGCCAGCCAGAGCTTCAGTCCTCACACAGCAAAAGCACCACTTCTTTTGACAGAGGGGCAGAGATCTTGATTAATTTTCTCTGCTGGAGAAAATACTTTTGCCTGACAAGTACCTCTACCAAGAGAGGAGTATAACACTATTCCCTGATATGCAGCATGAACTCAGGAATGAGAAGTATTTGGGGTGAAACTGCAATGTCTGGGTTATAGTGACCATTTTCCCAGTAGGACCCTGGGAGCACTGTGGCTCTATGGATACACTGCCAGGAACTGGTTCAGAAAGGGATTTAACTGAACAAGCAATTAAAAGATTAAGAGCAACTCTGTGTATGCTGTGGTGAGCCTAATATTACTGCAAGACATCTATGACAAAATGCCAGACATTTTGCCAGCAAGCCAAAATGAATGTTTAAACAGGAGGAAGGCACTTGGGATGACTGAGACAGATCTGTGATCTCTTTGGTTTCATCGCACGTGTAGCTTATGGATTATTGTTTGAAAATAACCAGGGGAAAACAAAATCCAGAACAGAGAAACTTATCTTTGATAACTACGTAAACAATTACCAGATGCAGCTATAGACACAGCAATGTCTTCCTTCTATCTAACCCAACAAACCACAACATTTGGGACAATTCTACAACAATGTTAAAAAAAAAAAAATCCGGTTCTGTAATACGTAGAATCATGTTTTCTGAGTTATGTTTACATCATGAGCAAATCAAACAAAAAGAAAATAAGTCACTCTGGACAAGAGCACAATCATCTTGATGCCCAAAATTCAGCATATAATAAGATTTACTAGAAATTTCATCTCTGCAAATATTATAGTTATCCATCATGCATAATGAATTAACTTTTCACTTTATTTAATATTCATACAATCTATTTTTTCCTAACATGTTGCATATATTGCTGCTATCTCATCCATTTTCTTGTATTAGGAAATATTCTACTGCACACTACTTGCAAAAATGAGAGATATAGAAATATTTATAGTCAGTGCAGTGTACCAAACATTTCCACTGCTCTAAACCATTATTATTCAAACACAGAGTGCTCAGGGATTTACAGGAATGAGCATTTTAAAACCACTGCCATGAGAACTTGATAGTTCTTTCCAAAAGAAAATATCTTTGCTTCTTGCTTTGTGAAGTTTTTACTTTAGCTGTAGATACAAAAAACCCCACATCAAATTCTAGTTGTTGCTGCTGTTTCCTACATGTTCTTTTATCCAATTTACTAAGCCCCACCCTGCATTCACTAACATATACATTTATTTCTTTAACCAGTTATTCTCCTCAATTTCAGGACATATTATCACAAAGGATCACTGAATATAGTCAATTAGCTTTTGCATTTCATAAACTTGCAATCAATTTCGGTAGAGCAGTGCCATCATACTTTATTTCATCTAAACTTTCTTCTTACTCTTCTCTACATTGAACTTCTTATTCTTCCTAGCTTAATAAGCTTGCATATTTGTCATATGATTTGAAATTTTTTAAGTGCCTGCCTTTGTCCAAGCAACTCAGTCTTTTTTTTTTTTAATGTACTTTTCAACATGACACATTAATATGCTAGAAGGAACCATCTTTCCTAGTTATTTGTCATTCTTCTCTGGCAGGTTTTACACTCTGCAAATTCATGTTGGCAAAACCCACATAGTGCAGAACCTGGAGGACCAGATCCTACAGTAGCTGTGCAAGGAAGTCAATGACAAACACAATCTACAAAGCTCATCAGAATTGGCTGAAATGTGGAGTGTCCTGTCCTGTGGGACACCCTGGTCAGAATCAAGAGTTCCAAGATCCAGGAATCTTTGTGAAGGAAGGAGGGAAAAGCAACCACTAGCCCCCCACAACCATTCACAAAAGAATATTTTTCAGTTTAGATGAATTTTTGTAGAACATGAGGTATCTTGAATGAAACATTTGAGTTAAGGACATTCATGTTTTTGTGACAGAAATTTGTTTTTGACAGAAATTTGTTTTATTAAGTCAGCAACTCCTGGTTCCAGGACAATTTTAAAGTTCCAATACAGAGAGGTAAACACTCAGCCCCACTCCAAGAAATAAATTATAATCCCCCTAGTATTTACTTATCTCTATGAATACTCACAATGAGACAAACATCTCTTTCCTGAATTGAATGATCAAAATGGTCAAAGTAACAAAGAAAAACAAAACTACTACTATCCTTTTTGTCAACATCTTGAATAATTTGAACCAATACCGCAACATGGAAATAATGCTCTGCTTTTTGAGTCCATTTTGGCAAAGCTTTTCTCTGTCACACTAGATCAGTATCTCACACGGACACATACTGTGCCAGACCAGTTACAGTATCAAGTTCTTCTGCTGCTCTGTGATACGAACCGATGTAGTGCACAGAGCTGATGGCTTTTGTAACACGTTGAATGACTTATAAAACAAAAGGATCGTTGTTCTAGTAAGACAAAAAGTTACGGACGATGGAGCAACACGAAGTCCCAGCGATTTCTGCACTGGTTTTGGGTTACCGAGTCATGCGGACACAGCATCAATTCAGCACGAAAGTAGCACCAGACTGATGAACAACACTCCCTTTACATGCTATTTTCCTCAGCACACAAAGACTTCCGTGGGGCTTGAATACGAAAACCTCCACACAGGAATGACCTCATACCATAAGGATTTTCTGACAAGTGTTAAACATTCACAGTGAATACACTGACCTATGCGTTGTATCTTTTTTTCTCTAACTTGCTCAATTACAAGGTTTGGTACATGATCAGCATATTCACAGATCACAAGCTGCATGCTACACAACAGAGGACAGGATGTAAAGGTACACTGGCATCCTCAGGTTTGCTTCCAATGGGAATTGATTCTGTGCTAATAGAGATTGAAAATATAACAGGAAGTTACACATTTACTCCAGGGATGACCACCTTGGAAAACAACAGATCAGCAACACGTGCAGCATAAAAATCACAGCACGTCATCTCCTGTGGCTAATACAACTTTGGAGGGTGCAACAAAACCCCTACACAACACCTGGGAGTCATCACTACACGTCTCTGGGCTTTAAGAGTTTAGGGAGAAGTTAGAAAAAGGTGTTATTTTGACTCTGCCTTTTGCTCTTTTTTTGCCATTCCACAAGAGGATTTTTACACAAATGAAGTGTTCCACTGTTTAATTGTGTACAGAACTTGTCTTTCCATCAGGTAAAAAGAGAGATTTGCAAGTTGCATGTTTTGGAGTTCTATTATAAAAATACAGTCTCCAGTATTACAGTCACCATTGAGCTTTAAGTAGCAGTCACAACACTGTTGGCTTTCCTTCTACACAATAAAAGGGAAAAAAAAGAAAAGAAAAATTTGGTTCAAAAATAACTGGGGAAGTAGCAGGGTAGGGGGAGAGACAACACTGAAGAAAAAGCCTGTTTCTAAGATGAAATTGATTAAATAAACTCATTTTCACTGGAGACAATTTCTTTTGAGAAAATAAAACTGATTTCCTAGGGTTTTTCTAGAAAATATTCTAAAGCATTTTATTACTTGCAGTCAATCCTTCCTTATTAATAATTTTTAGCGTTCTAATTTGAAATATTTTAAAGAATGCAAAGATGATTTTTTTCCCTATCAATAAACATTTTTATGCAGATCAGCCATCTGAGTGTCTCTGAAAACATCACCTGATCCTACACTGCACTGACAGTGGTAATTCAAAGTAAGAGCTGTGGCAGGGTGGTCAGCACAGCTGAAATCCAAAAGCAAGAAAAAGAGTTACAAAGCCAATCTGCCTGGCTGCAGTCAACAGTCACTAACAAGACTGAATCAGCCTTCAAATTCTGCCCCCAAAGTGATATAAACTCCTTTGTAAAACCATTCTCACGTGTTAAACTTACTCTAAATTGGCTACTGTGGATTGAACAGGCTGGAATAATATCAAGATTTAAGGGATAAAACAATGAACTTTCTTCCCTATTTACTGGAAGAGTATCCCTATCTAAATATATCAAAACTAAAACCCCTTCAGATCTCACATTTTTCATGGTAGCTGCGCACCTAAATGACATCATAAACGCAAGGTGTCACACAGGAACGAGCTGTTAACAGCATGGAAGAGTATCTAAAAGTCTGCAATATTGGTGATCAAAATTCCTTTCTCTTGCAAGTTTTCAAGACATTCAGAGATAGCTGCTTTTTATGTTTGAAACATCTGCACTGTTTTCATGAGCTGCATCTTCAGAAGAGTTAAAAGAAAGTGTTTAGAGGCAGTAACACATCTCTCTCTGTTCTTTCAGCTAGCTTTATGTCAGGCAAAAACGCCTTCTCCAGCTGTTTACTGATAATGATCTACCATGATGTCCAGCATAATAATACAGACTGCAAAACAGGCAAACGATTTTCTTGAACTGTTTTTAAACTTAATTTGTATAAATCCTTATATAGCTTGTAGCAGATACTTGCCTTTCAGAAGCAATTCCAGAGATAGCCTCTGACTTTGCATTCCTCTGTCATATATCCTTTGAATTTTATTTATTATCCTTTGCTTTTAATTGATTAACAAGTTACCATTGGCATATTAGAACTATCTTAAGTGCCTGGAGTTTGACCTCAGATTTGTGTGCTGATTCAAATAAAAGAGTGCAGTTATTACTCTTAAGGTTCTGACATTGGCTTCTTCCACAGCATAATTCTTGTGAAAACTGCAGTTTGCTACCTAACAAAGTGGCTGATGAGGCACAAACACAGCCCAAAAGGTGTTTCATTACAACCTTCTGGCATTATCTCTGAAGAGACTTTATCTAAATCTACTTCTTTATATATACTGCTGGCAGGTTGTTTAAAGAGTTCACCCTTCTCTGCACTGGAATAACTTCAAGGAACATGTTTAAAATTCAAACAATCTGTTTGCTCCTAAACACTACATTAATGGGTACAGGATAAGAACCAGAATATTTCTCTATTTAATATAACTCAGACAGTTTACCAGCTGGTCTAATCTGAGATACCCTAGTTTCCATAACATTACAGGATCCACACATTTTTGCCTCACTTCCCCTCTTCCCATCTGAGGTAACAGGAAGGGCTTTCTTTGCAGTAAAGAATAGAGGAAACAGGTGGTTGGTTTTGTTTCTTCTTCTCATTTAGATGAATCTAGAGTACTGGTGGATTAAAGTTCTGGTAGTTAGCATTTTGATATAGTTGGCATACGTTTCTATTTAAAGGACTCAATTGTCCAGAGCTTATTTCTTCTTCTAGTGAGGTGGGGGTTTTTTCTATCACATCATCTGGGAGAATGTCTGCAGATAGGATTAGATTGAAAATGCTGTTGCTTTCAGTGTACTTAAGACACTGGCAAGGATGAGAATTTAAATGAGAGCTTTCAGATGTCTGCATTATGCACTTCACAAATTCTTTCTTGCCTAAGGGAGGCAAGAACAACAACAAACCTAACTCATTTCCAAGTTAATTTAAACACAGAGTTTGATGGCAGAATATTTGCATATGTTAGCTTCAAGACAGATGCAATATATGCCATCAATATTTGCACCCATACATTTTGAGGTTTGGTTTTCTTTTCTACAAACACTTTGTGTGTACTATAAAACCTGTACAATACTTTTTCCACTGGGGTTTTGGAAAGTAAGGGAGGGGAAAAAACCCCAATTCTTATAATTTTGACAGAATATTCCTTTGCACTTGACCAATTTGTATTTTTCCAATTTTCAGAATATACCTCTTCATCCTGTATTTAGTTTCAGACAGCATGTACTGAGTAATAGTTTTCTCTATGGTTATAACTTTTTTTTCCTTTAGAATTAGGAAACAGGGGGCAGTTTAGAGGCAATTTCTTCTATTAACAGATTAACCTTCTTAATACAAGTTTGTATTTTGTTTAGAATGAACTTTAGTCATCTCTCCAAGAGGAGGCGTGCCATAGAACTGAGATGCCTTTCTAACCTATGATGACAAGACAGCTTCAGAAATGTGTAGGAACAGAAAAAGTGGTGACAAAAATGAAAGGTTGCACCGGCTTTAAGTATTCTTGATATTGAGACATGGGAATAAAGGCTAGCACAGCACTGCTTCCTAATCTCCCACTTAAGTGCCAAATCAAGAAATCCAAGAATTATTAGCAGCCTCAAGAAAAAGCTATCTCAGCTGCTGAGCTGGCAACTACATTTCTCACTTCTCTCTACTGAAATTCAAGGTTACAGCCCAACTCTTGAGTCAACCAACTGAAGGGATCTTGCCAAATCCAAAAGGAGCTCGATTTGGCCTCTTTTTTCTTCCAGTCCTCCAGAAAGAGATGACAGTTTACTTAAAGCTTCCAGAAATATTTTTGTTTCACTCACATTACTGGTTGTTCTAAAAATGGATACATCTCTTATGTCTGGGAAGTAACTCTGTACATACATAAATGAAAGAATTAACACTCTTCCATTTGATGCTATTATCTGTGAACTACAGATGTGTGGCTTAAAAAAAAAAGTAGGCAGGGGGATGTACTAAGCCTGTAGCGATGTTTTCCCATACTCTACATTAACTGAAAATAGATTTACATTAGTCTTTTAGTATTCTGGGGAAGAGAAATTAATTCTATGTTTTTTCAGTACTGCATGTTGACACAGGTTTAAAGCACATTCATTTTCCTAAGCTTCAACATTAACTTTGGATGCATATCGACACAATTTCTCTTTTATTTCCCCTTCTTCCTCAGACTCTTTCAAGAATATTAATTTGAATAAGCATTTCAAACAAGATGAAATGGACTATGGATTTTACTTGTATGGATATTTCCTTAAATCAAATGAAGCACAGGTGAATTGTTATATTGGAATGTAATTTAATTATCTGGGTATGCATTTTATGAATATAGTATTATGAGTTTTACCTTGTTGTTCCCACCGGAAAAGTGCATCTTCATGATAACCTTAAGCAGGTGTGTAAATTTTGCAACTTCAAAAGACAGAAATGGAGCTAGAAAATCAAACTCTTTAGTAATTTTTTTTTTTTTCCAAAGGGAACACATTAGAAAATCTGGCCTAAGGTGGTCAGCTGAAAACAAATATCTGAAATACTATCATTAGATAGAAAGCTTTTCTTTATTCTGTATTTCTTTTTATCATTAAATTAATTTATCCTCCTCCAAACAATAACTATCACAAAATTGCTTTCAGAAGATGTTTCAGAGGGATAAATGGACCATAGATGTTTTGCCAGTGACCTCTGGTGCACAGAGCTGCTTGAAGGAATGACACCACGTGAACAGCAACAACCTGAATAAACTCTGGTTTTCTGCAGTAGTCAAAAACTTCAGCACGTGCTGAAGGGTGAACTCTTGTAAACAGATCAAGGGAAATGTCTGTCATGGCATTGGAAATGAAAACTATTACACTGCTGTATTAAAAACTTCATTTTGCAGATATTTGAAAGTAACTGGATTCCACAAGATTTTTAAACTTGCTTATAAATCGTTCAAGCTGAAAGTATTTTCTCCTGCAAAAGTCACAGCCAACTGAAGAAGGCAAGTATCTGCTACATGCAATAATCTAGGGGAAAATCTGTAAATAAAAAGCACTGTAAAATGGAGTGTTGATACTGTCAAAATTAATAATTAAAGTACTTTGACAAGAAGCTTTCTCAAGACTCTATCTTCTGAATGTTAAATTATGAAAGCATGAATCAGATGTTATTGTGTTTCATATGAATATCATATAGTGTGTTTCTTCACTACTGCATCTGGAGAGGATGTTAAAAGACTCAATTTAATTTTAAAAATCTGTTTATTATTTATTGAATTCTTATACCATAATATCAGACTTGAAGGGGTTTAATTTTAGAGGACTATTAGAAAAAGAATTAGGAATAACTGAAAAAGTACTGATTTTATATAGGTGAAATTTAGTATTTGGACCAAATAATTTTGGTTTTATTCTGTTTAACTGTATCTAATTAAAAGAGCTCAAGGCTTATGGGTTGATCGCAAAAAACTTCAGCTCAAATGGTAAGAATCGTGTAAGACTGGATAAAACGAAAGAAGTTAGGATGCCTACGTAACAAGTAAGAGTCCTGTAGAGATCTTGGACCTTACACCATTTCATCTTGAGGTTTATAAACAATTTTTCTTCTCAGTTCATATATAAAAAGTTTTAACATGAAAAACCAGGTATGTGACAGCAAAGCCATGCAACCTTTTCCTGTGATTTCAAGGGGCAGGAGCTTGAAAGAGAACGCACAGAAATGCTCTGGGTTTGGGGAGTGTTTCCTGGTTTGGTGTTTGTTTGTTTGGGGCTTTTCATGAAGGGAAAGCAGTATCTAAAATTATACAAGAAAAGAATGATTTCCAATAAAAAAAGGGAGAGGTGGTCACATTGTAGATGATATTAGTATTACTAAAGGCAATAAAGGTTTTTACTTATTTATTGTTTACCAGCACAACCCAGAGTTATATGAACATGGGCAGCTGATTCTGCCCTGGGGATGTGCGCTCCCTGTAACAGACTTCTGGGCCAGAATTTCAGCTTCCCAGCTTCTTACAGGCTGAGTTTTGGAAAGGATCACACAGTCACAACACTTAGGCACACCAGCCATTCCACTTGAGCTAAAGAAACAATTGCTTTGCTGAAAGCAACTGTGACCTGTGAAATCACTACTGAATAAACAGGTGATGGAATTATAAAACACGGGGATAGCTATATTAAATTTACTAAAGAGTTGCTTAACCACAGCTTACAGATAGCTAATGTTGTATTTCAACTTCACTTCAGGTTTTCTAAAGTAAGCATGAAAGTAAAGGCAAAGCCATTTCCAGAAGTGGTATGTGCAACTTTGCAAATATAGTTTAGGTATGTGCTGCAGCTGTGCTCATACGACCGTAATTTTCACAACAGGAGGTCTGTTGATTGCCCTTGACATGGAAAATACCCTAAATTTCAAGCACAGCCTTCTTGCTCCTTTAAAAGTTTGTACCTGTATGTTACGTTGTCAGCTTAAGGCAGTGGATTACTTTTGATGAAACCACCCCTGGAATACTGTTACATCAATGAAATTTTTTGGCTTGTTCAATGCTATTCAATAGTGAATAGTTTCCTGGGCTTGCTTTATTTACATGTTGGAAGCACTCCGGGAAAGTGTCAGCATAATACAAGATGGGGGAAGGCACAAAATGGAGAAGCTGGTATTTTAAAACACTTAGGTCAGACTGCCAAAGCCTAGAAAACAAGCCATGTAACTAAATCAGGGAAATTATATTCTTAGCTTTTTAGATTTTTAACTTATGGTTAAGTGCACGTATCATATGCCAGGCTCAGAACTGTTCTAAAGTCCCATCTGTTTGATCCCTTTCTCCTGCTTTTACTGACAGCAAGGGCTATGCCTGGATTACAGTTACAATTATGCAGAAGACTCACAATAAAACCTGACAGTATATAAACATTTATCCAAACTGGATTTTCATTAAATGGGGATTCAATCCTTCTGGTCTCATGACAGATTTTAAACAAAGCTGAGAAATGCTGGTATAATTTTTTAATCAACTAAATGTAAAAATGGAAAATTTATGCATAAAAATGAAAAAGATCACCAAGTACAAAATTCACCAGAACAGCATGTATGCCTCAAAAGCAGATTGTCCAATGAAATCTGAAAACTCTGGGATTGTAACCACTGCAGTGCACTTAGGATGCATATGTATAACCTGCTGTAATTTGGCCAACTGGAAATGATGTTTTGTTTACTGTATTTATGAGTCTATTCTTTCACTCTCCATTGTTAGAAAACTTTATATTGCCTGCTGCATGGAGGGGAGATGAAGGACAGAAACACAAGATGAAAGGAATATCTCTTCCAACATACTCAAATCTATGAAGAGTGCATCAGAGTTCAATGCCAAAACTTCCTGTGCATATGCAATAGTCTTAGTGGCTTCTTTCAGAGGAGAAATTTAAAAGTGCAATCCTCTTCTCCCCTCAAAAGTTTTAGGCACTTATTCATCCAGTGTTTTCTAGTCCTAAATGGGTTATCTAAAGAAAATGCAGGGACTAAAAAGTAAAAAAAAAAAAAAAAANAAAAAAAAAAGAAAAGAAGTAGAAAGGGTCACGCACAAAAAAAAAAACCAAACAAAAACTTCAAACTCACGACAACAACAAACACTCAAAAGCCAAATTCAAAACACCCCAGAATGACTTCAGATGCTGTCTTTTAAATAAAATTGTACAGAGAAAACCTGAACAGTTTTTTTAAAGCCCAGGTTATGTAACACCCCGTTAAAAGCTGATGTGTCAGTGTTGACTGCGTACTTGATTTGTTTTGTGTAAATTACAAATTAAGGCACCCTCACCATTCAGCTTAAATTCTCAAGGTGGCAACATTGAAAAAATTTAAGCATATGGAGAAGCTAAATATGAAGTTTCCCTACTGATGACCTACCCTATCCTTAAAACAAGCTCATGTTAAACCATTCACAAAAATAAATACTGAAGTCACACTTTTAAAATAGCACAAACATCCAATGTATCTTGTTTGTTACCTAACCACGCAGGAGAACTCTTGCCAGTTTACATCCCAGGAAATTTTTCACCAAGAGACAGTGAGTAAAACGTAGATGTCTGAATAAAAATTGAATTATAGAATTTGGAACTGCAACCTTTTATTTCCCCCCTCCAGTTGTCAGTTAAATTTAAAAATAATTTTAAAGCCTCCATGACTTTAGGACACCTGCTCTGTAGGTGGTCAGGGTCAGGGTCTCCCTCTGACCTCCTCATTTCCTGTATTCCCTGAGGTCTCCTGCAACCTGGCCTCCCCCTGCCCTTGGCCAAGGGTGCACGTTCGTCCCACTCTCCACAGTAAAGGTTCCAAGTAGGCAAGGCTTTATCTCAGAAAGCAGAAACCAGTTAGAGCCAGTGCCCTACAACATCCTGGTGCCAGTGCCAGTACTGACAGCTGGAGGCAGAACACGTGTCAGCTTTCAAACTACAGCACCTCCAAAAGGTGCCTGAGCTGCCAGTTGAGCCTGTTTGCATCGCCAGTGTGGTCCATGAGGATACACAAGAGGTCCGGGATGAAACAAGTATTTATTAATTGCTATCAAATCTCTTTTCTTTCCCTTTATAATTAGCATATTTATCCTTAAACATGCACACACAAGAACAACTGCACAACTCCTTAGGCATATCATCTGCTAGCACCCTTCAAACCTGACAAAGCAGGATAAAAGTTTTTTTCCTCCATCAAGGTCTTCTATCTGCAGCTGTTCCACATGGCAAATTCCCATTTCAGTAAATTGGTGCTCTGATCCCAGAACAGATGCAAAATCACTCTCAGAATGAGAATATACAATGCAGCTTGATTCTAAGAACAAAGTACCATTTTAAGTCTTCATGATTCTGTATTCAAATTATTCTTTTTGATCGCAGTGGGAATTCCATAACCCTGGTAAAAAAATTACTTTTTTACTAGTTAGAGGACAAGTACAGTGCATCAATATTGTATCTTTGTCTGTGTGTACATTCTGGCTGTTATTTCTGAGCACTGTTATGGGCTACAGAAAGAAAAACACCTGCATCCCACTCACTACAGCACTGACCCTGACAAAGAGACATATATCCTGTTACCAAGGCAGAGATACAGCATTTAAAGGTCCAATGAAAAGGTTTCTCTTCATTAATGACATAGATATCAGTACAAAGGTGATTCTGAACAAGTTGCTGCTTGCAGTGCTGAAGGTCCTTACAAAGCTAAGCAAAATATTAAATTGATCACAGATTTTAAAACGTGCCCTCTTTTGCTATGTGAACATTGTTGCCTTATGCAGGTCTTTTTGTGCTGCACCCTTCAAAGCACCCACCCTAAGAAGCAGATGTTTAATTCTCAGAGAATGTGCCAATGCCTGAAACCTGTACAAGTGATGAAAACCTGTTACACACACGGGAGCAGACAGACTCACGGAGATATCCTGCAGAAGGATAACACAAGGAAGGTGATGAAAAGTTTCACTCTGCTGGAAAGAATGAAAAGTCAATATTCTGGTTTGTTTAGCTAAGAGGAAAAGCTTGGATGGAAGAACTTCTAGCCATTAGTCAGACTGCACTATCAGACAGGAAAAAAATGAGAATTTGGCAAAGGCAGACAACAGGAAAGATCCTGAAAGTCAAACAAACAAATAAAGGAATGCAGCCCTTATGAGATGTACTTCAGCAGAGTTTTTAAAATGTAATCCATATAGTTTATAAAACCAGTCTGCTCAAAGAAATTAGCTACTAAATTTACCAGCCAAATTAAAATTTCTCATATAAATACGTTTTTTTGCTGTTATTTTGTATCATTTTTTCCAGTTTGCATATTCTGACCATGAAAAATGCTTGAATATGTGTGTGTGATATAATTCCCTTCACAGCCCATGACATTTCTAAGAAAGACCAAAAACCACACCTTCTTTGAGAAAAAAAGAATACCTGTGAAGTATTATGATGGAAATAGAAAAAGACATCAATTTTCCATAATAAATGACTCATAATTAATTTAAGCATGCCATATGAAAACACAAAATAAAGAAGAGAAATGAATGGTCACTGAAGCATATACAACTGAATGGGAAAAATTACCAGTACACTATAAAAAAATGAAAATCTCAAGAATATTCTTCTGATGATAAGCAGCATTTCATCAATCTTGAAATCTATAAATAACCACTTTCAGGCCAGGCACATATGATTTTGTTATTTTTTTCACTTTCAGTGGGATTTAGAAGCTCAAATCCCAAATGCTTCAGGAAAGCTTCTGTCTTCAATATTTTTTATTATTTGGAGTTATCCACACATTTAGACATTCAGTTTAGAAGTTGGGCGTATAAGTGTCTTAGATACACCTTCTGTATGCCATATACAGTGTTTTAGGAGAAAATTAGAATATCACAAGTAGTCCAAACTGAAAACCTGTACTTCTGGTTAAAAGATTGCTTAAATAATCCAGGGTGTTTTTTTAATATCCTCATCTTTAGGAAGATATTTGAGTATTCCTTCTGTA
This sequence comes from Atrichornis clamosus, assembly GCA_013400975.1. Classification (NCBI taxonomy): domain Eukaryota; kingdom Metazoa; phylum Chordata; class Aves; order Passeriformes; family Menuridae; genus Atrichornis; species Atrichornis clamosus. The sequence continues at coordinate 379,562 of WBMZ01012664.1, forward strand.
TATCACTCCTTTTTACTGGCCACTACAGCTATGTATGTATAACAATAATAATTATATCGAGTGATTTGGTTTCCTTTTCTGATATTCTTTTCAATGCATTCGAGATGGCCTTGCATCACAGCAGAAGTTCAGGAGAATAAAGTGGTACAATAGCTATATAGCAGGTTCAGGTGACTATTACAGACCATTTTATCTTTCAGTAATTAAACTTAAGAAACCTCAATTCTTAAAACTACTAGCCCATCCTCTCTCTCAATTAACAGTGCATACAGCTATTGCCAAAGCACTACCTGGAGTACCCAAAACAAAGGAATGCTTCTGGTATGTAGGGGAACATCAAATTTTCATATGTAATAAACCCCAACAAAATGAAACATTAGTCTTTACACGTTTATATGATTAGAAAATAGAATACTGAAGATTTTTCTTATCTAGAAAAAGGTCAAAATGTTTCTTCTTGTATTTCCATATTTCTATTTATGAATATTGCAGACTAGCAAAGAAATGTATCAGCTCTGAGGGATGCAGTCAGATTGGAGAGAACTTCCATTGCTCTCCAACATTCTACGCCTGAATGTTTATTTTTTTCTAATACTTCCTCCCTTAGACAGAAGACTTTTTTACAACTTCTTGGGAAATGACTTACCGGCAGTGTTTGTGTGATCCTGTTAATGTTTCAATCACAAAGCATTCCCCTTCATTGAGACAATATGCAAGATCCTTGTCTTTGCATGGCTTAAAGTGCTCAGATCGCTCAGTGGAATACGTTGTAGTGTCTACGGAGAAAAGAGGAAAAGGAAAGAAATGTTGTAAAGCTAAATACTGGATATTCTTACAGTATATGCTAAATAAATTTGATCAAACTGGTCTCAGTAACATCAACTGACCAACACAAACTAAAAGAAATCAAAAACACAGGGCATGCAAACGTCTGCGTGACTGCAATACTATTTGCAGTCAGGTTTCTTAAATGATTCACAAGAATGTTCTTATATTTAGAAATACCTGCAGAAAAACGAACTAGACTGCAGCAAAGTTGGAGTACAACCTCAACCACTTCCAATTTCCAAAGTTTCCCTTCTACAATGTAGAGACACCTACTCTGTGTTCTTTAACTAGAACATTTGCATCTTAATACATTGAAACATGCTCTTAAATAAGACAATTTTTTTCATGAAAAATGAGCAAAAGCAGTTAATACAGCATCAATCTAAAAAAATCCACGTAAAACCCACTACAAGGAAAGAGGGAAAAAAAAAAAGCCAAATGCCCAAGGATTGACCACTCACAAAAAACACCCTGAAACTTAAACACAGCAATGTACCAGCAATTGCGTACTTTCAGATACATCATCTGTAGGTGTCTATAGGTCCATCTGAACACCCCCAAAACACAGTTAGAAGGCTTGCTTACAGGATGAATTGTTGGCTGTACCTTTGGAATATTTAGTTAGATAATTAGACTTGGAAAAGGCTGACTATGTCAGGGTGAGCTATCATTCCTGTCTTCTAATAAATCTTTTTAACCTTTCCAATCCAGTTGGATTAATCAACAATAAAGAGAAATTTTCTGAGGAAGATGTCTGATTGACAGATATTTTAATTTTGTTCACTGAGACAAGGTTTTGTTTAACGAAGTGTGATTTTCAGAGTAGATTTTAATTTCCACAGGGCATGGTTAAATCTTCATATTCAATCTCAATTCAAAAAAGTTTAAATTCCTAATCACTTTTCAGGATCTAATATATACTGAAATAGTAAGAGAACATTTCAACGTGTACCATACAGCCAATCACAAAATATTAAATTGCCTGATGTCACAGGAATGAGGCAGTGCTCAATGGGCATAAGACCTTGCAAACTCAAAATTATACAAACACATTAACTTGCCTTTTTTCATAACTCAATACAAAGTAAATATCCACTAAGCTAACACCAAAGTTGAAAGCCAAAATACAGAACTGTGAGACACCCATAACTATGGTTCTGCAAGAAAATTCAGCTAATCCCAAAAACCTAAGTAACTTTTTTTGTTCTTCATGTATTTTAAATAAAACAGCACTACAGGTTTTCCTTCTATCCAGACTAAGTGACAGAAGATCACTAAAATACATTTGAAAAGAATAAGAAGATCCACACCATATTCTTTGTATACAACACTTTTTTTTTTCCCCTCTCTCTACAGAAAATATTTTAGCTCAATGTTTTCAGTGGAGAGAAAAAAAAAAAACCAAACCTGGGGATAAATTCTAACAGTCTTTCTTCAAATGTTTTCACAGATTCAGAACAAAAGGCCACGCCATTGTCCCCAGTAGCAGCACTTACAAAAAAGTTGCAGTAAGTAAAAACTACATTGTTTTTAATGACTGCCAGCAAACCGTGAACAGAAACGTATCAGGTTGCATTTCGAAGACAATACAAGATGTTTGCAAATGCAAACAGTGACTAGCATCTCACTGCTGACATTTCAAGAACCATTAGCTTTTATGTAAAAAACATATCCTCACATAGTAAAAAGGTAGCCCAGTTACTTTTTAAGGTCAGTTTTACATAGGAGCACGTCAATGACCATTTATAACTTGATTAGGTGAAAAATAAACGTGAGTAATCAGTTATATTTCTACCCCTTTTAAATAAGGAAAACTGAAGGTAATGTTATTTAAAAGCACTTGTGATAATTACAAAAGGTAAATAAAACTGTTTGATGAGCAGAAACTCAGCTTGATCCAGCTTTAGGGAAGAGAACACTTGTATATGCCAGCCTGCTCTGAAGAAACAACCTGTGCAAATACCTTTATGAAGGCAGCTGCAGTACACAGACCAAAGGAATCCTTCCCAAAGGACAAGAGCACAACCAGGGAGATGGGCTGTATCACAAAGAGCACCTTTGAGGCAGTGATGTAATGAATTCCCAGAGCACAGCTCTGGATACTCAGTGCAGGATACTCCTCTTCCACCATAATTAAATCAAGAATACCTTGTCAAGGTCACCATTTTAAAGTTTTAGATTAAATAGATTCATTAGAAGTTTTGTCTTGTTATAATTATCTTTCTAATATTAATCAACACTTGTGTTTATTTATACACAGGTATAAGTTGTGATACTTCATTTTCTCCACTTGGACACGATCTCAGGCTTTCCTTTTTTGTTTTGGGTTCTGTCCCTCATCTTTCAAATTAAGTACAACAGTTGTAGGTAACAATGATGGCAGCTCCTTATGGCAGTCATGGACTGCACTCCTAATGTTGAAAAATACACAATAATGTCTACCTTTTTTTTTTTTTTTAATAGTCTCATTAAAAGTCATTTTTCAGTTTTAGCCTGTCTTGAAAATATTTGTGCAAGTCTAACCAGGTTGATGCATATGGACACTATGTACAGCTGACCTGCAGAGGTCAGATGTCTGAGCTCCAAAGGTCATTCACCAACATTCAGAAGCTGTGATTGATATCCCAGATATCCCTGGAGCTGCTCGGTACTTTCTGCTGCATATACTCCTGTACTGGATACAGGAATTTTCATAGTAGCTACAATCCTGCTTTTATTTTATGTTGCATTCATGATGAAACAAACTCTGTTACAGCTTCATTAAATATTGATAAAAACAAAATCTAAGAACTTGTTCTAAACAGAACTAGAGAAAATAGAAAACAACAGAAAACACTATAGAGACGATAGAGTTTTCCTGATTCTTTTTCTAATAAATCCCATTGTCTTTTTTTTTTTTTTATACTCCTAACCAAATACTGAATTGACTTTTCCATGGTGAAATTCTCCTTCATCGTTTCAGAGGCGTGGTAAATAAACACCAATCTATTGTGATGTTTGACTTTCTGATTTTTAGAAGTATTGATGAAACCTAAGCATTCAAAAAGTGGCTAGTACAGCTCCTTCATGTATTTTTAGTCTTTGAATCTGGGTAACAGTCCCAAATGTTTATAGACAAAGGGGAACATGCATTAAGAATTCATATGTCCCTGAATTCAGTACATATTCCTTAAAATATTTTTTCATTTTTTTAATTGCCATGTGTCCAGGTGTTTCATGCAAAAGCAGCAGGGAATATTGATTTCTGCTGGAATGCTTCCAACTAAGATGGAATAAAAATATTCTAGGCACTCTTGTTCTTATTTTTCTTGCCTTAGTATATCAGCAAAGGCTCACGCATGATTCCCATACTTTAAAATGAATATATCCTTACCAACCCTCAGTTACCACTGTTTAATCAAATGAACAAGAATTCAGTTCACATTTCAAAGGAAGGCTTCAGGATCTTTTCTTTATAAGCATAGAGTTGGTTTTTAAAAAAATGCAGTCTTTGGGATTGTTTAAAAAATTAGTAGGAAGTTTACAGATATTATTTTGTTTAGGGCTAAAACCTAGCCTAAAAAAGTGTTAGTGATTTTGTATTCTTGTCTCATCAATATACTTCATAATATTCATACCAGTACGGGATGGCTGATTGCAGCTAATTTTTCAAGTGATCTTCAAGACATGGTAAGGTTACCAGAAATACTATTTGCTCCTTCAAGGCTACCACTTCCGCTGCTCCCAATACCATGCTCTGATACTGATAAACCTGAAACTGCCAAGCTAAAATACAGGAAAAGAAAGAATGCAAGATTTTAAATATCCTGGGAAACAGCAGCATTCACGGCAGCTGTTTCTGCACAGACTGCAGCAGCAGCAGCCATCCCCATCCATCACATCTGTCCTGCAGCATTCTGACTTTGGAAACAGATTGCACGGTTTACATCTCAAACAAAGTTTCCCATCTTAGCTTGAGATCATGCCCACACTGCGCGGCCCTCGCAGAACACTGAACCTTAACAAACACACAGCCTAAAATTTTTATTCCTGCGCGTTCAGAAGCGCCCCGGTTTAGGAATGGCGTTCCCCAGTTTAGTGGTGCGGCTGAAAGCCGGCCGGCGCTCGCTTCCCCTTCCCTCTCCAGCTGGAAACACACCAGGCAGAGATGCCGGGGCGAGATAAGAACAGTTTACTGGAAACGTCAAAGAGACAGGAAAGCAAACGGTAACAGTGACAATGCTGATAACAGAAGGGTACAAACAGAGGGCGATTCAGATGCAAATGGCTCACTGAGCCCGGGACAATGAACGCCAAAGGCAGACAAACCCTCTGCCCACCAGGTTTTCCCGGATTGGAAAGGAACACCTTCCTTCCCAGAAGTGAGGGTCCCTTTCCCAGCCGCCGGCAACAAAAGGCGGGTAGGGGGACAAGATACCAAGTCCTAGCAAGATATTCATTAAGGGAGAAGGAATGGAAGACCTAAATATTTAGTGTTTGTTATGATTTAGCCTTAACTGATGGTAACTCTTAAGTTGTTGGTATTTGCTTAGAAAAAGATTCAAGACACGGCCATTTTTAAAGCAAAGCAGAGATCTCGGTTTGTCAGTGCTAACTGAACTCTAGCTGGCCTTAGCCATGGGCCAGCTCAAATAATTAAATTAAATTTAAAAATTCTAGTAGTAAATGATGAGAATTTTTTAAAAAATCAATTTTTTAAAACAACAGGCTTCTTGTACCAGACTTACTTGAACTTTTTGTATGTATTTAGCTATGATTAAAACCAAAAGTTTAATTAAAAATAAGAAAAGTATATTTTTTGCATTTACAGGGGAAGTTTTGTATAAACAAGCAATAGAGTTCTGAATGATGATTATTCAAGCCCCTTAGCCATTTTGTGCCAGAGAAAATTTTATTTAATCCAATAACACTTTAGAAGCTTTGATTGCATCGTGATAGAAAACAAAATTGTCTTATAGTTATGGGACTTTTTGTAGATTTTCTATTATCCTTCAGATTCAAATTAACAAATCAGTATAATTTAGCAACAAATTGAACAAGCAGCTGATGCATCAAAACACTGTCATTTACAGGAGCTGGCTTCCCAGTCAGACTGGGGAGGTAGCTGAGATTGTTATCCATGAGAGACAGCCCCAATGTCTTTCCTTTGCATTTAGTTCTGAGGATTATGTAAGAAAACTCATGTGATAGTAAGTCAACCAGCACACTCCTATGAAACATTTCTCTGTCAGTACAAACCACCACATCCTTGAGCAGACTGCTTTTCTCCTCATATCACCAGAGCACAGCATCACGTGCACAACTGCAGAGAAAAAACAGCTCCAGGAGAAATTAGAGTCATCCCTCCAAAAATCACACATGCTCCCTTGTCAGCGATTCCTAAATTAATTCTTTAAGTACGACCTTGTTCATATTTTCTAAATGTTTTAGCAGTTTGAAATCACAATACACAAGCACTAATACATATCTTGAAAAATATGTTAAAGGATTTTCAAGTTACTGGTGCGTTATTAGCAAATATGATGTGTTACTTGCTTGATTCAAAACTCTAACATATAAAATTATCCCTTTGCTTTCATGAGCTAAGGAAAAAAACCAAACCAATCGACCATTATTTCTAAAAACAATGTACAAAAATATGCCCACCTAATGCTTTCTCACAACTGTAACTCAAAAGCAGAAGAGGAAATAATGCCAGCATCACTTCAAAATGTCTTGTCTGCTCACATCTGTCAGAACTTAAATACTGAACCTTGAACACCACTGAAATTCATCTATATATGTGCAGAATTGCACATCAGAGGCTGCATTCTCCTGTGCTGTTCAAACTGAAACCAGCGAAAGCTGAACAAATGGGAAAGGACTCAGGAGAGAGCCCTGTGAGACACAAAAGGCCAGGGTCTTTCAGAAGTTCAATGTCTAGGAGCCAAAGAAACAGGAGTGACTAAAACCCTACAAGGTTTTAGCATTCAAAGTGAAGAATTATTTTGAAATTGAGTCATGACAGTTTTGACGGGCTCTCTAGGTGCCCTTGCCATCAGACATGAATTCAGTTGTCCTTGAGTAGGTCTTATTAATTGATCTAAAATAAACTAATAGAGGAAATCAGTGGAAAAGCAGCAGACTAGAGATCGTACCAAAAGTGGATCCATCACCCACACCTGGGGTTTTCTCTCTTTGACCTCTGCAGTCCCTCCCATCACAGCATATTGACATCTCCGGAGACACCAAAAGCCCTGGAGATTGGATGGCACCATTGCACCAAAAAGGGACACCCTTTTGGGATGTGAAAATAGCTCTAGGAAATAGTCTCCAGTAGATGGAGAAACTGAAATTCTGTTAAATTAAGTGACTTTGCAGCATAAAAGAAAAATAGTAAATTAATTAAAGAAAAAAAAAGACTTCAAGGGGTACACGCAAAACTTGGGGGGACACCTCAAAAAAGAACAATTCTGCATAGCTTAAAATATGCTGGAAGAAAGCAAATGTAGCACACATCTGTGATGCCTGCAATCACCAGCACTCTGAAATAAAAAAAAAAACAACCCAAAGCCTCACACAAAACCCAGTGAAATAAATCAAGAAGGAGAAAACACAAAAAAATACAAGAAATTAAACGACCTAAATAATTCAATATTGCTACAACATGAGGATAAAAATGGTGTTACAATTATTATTACATGTAGTTAAAAAACCCAATTAACAGTCCTCCAAATCTTTTTCTTTCTTAGATCACAGCTGTCTTCTCTCTCCTTCTGCCTGTGAAACATTGTGTGGGGGTGGGAGTTTAGATGCAAGAACCAGAGGAGAGTAAGGAAATTATAGAAACCTTAGATCTTGAAGGTAAATATTTCTGTTTAGCACGTACAGAGGCTTTAGCTTCCCCAGCTATTGCTAAAGCAAAAAATGTTACAATTGATAAAGAAAGCCTCATCAGTAATGGTAGCTGGCAAGGGTCCTCACTGAGCAGCAGTGCTTTTTCACTCACAGATCTGTAATTACCTGTACATCTTTAGATACACTATGGTCTAGGAATCTTCTTCTGGAAACAGAGTACTGCGTGATTTTATATGTTTTTAGAGTAAACAGTAGTGCAAGGAAAACACATGGCTACACAGGGCAGGGAAACTGGCCACTAACACTGCTGACAAGGCTGAGTTGCCTGGGCCTGATCCATGTTCTAGAATTTATGGTTTTTCTGGATCATTTATCATTTTCTTAAAGTTGTACAGGAATTTTCCAGCGCTATGTTTTCAATACTTAATAAATTATTTATAGTCACCGTCAAAGTCCTGTAGGCTTAAAGATAGATACCTGATGGAATAAAATAATTAAAATAGTTATAATGTTAAAATACTAGTTACCAAGAAATTATGGGTAGGTTGTTTGACTGGCAGTGATGCTCTTTCTCTAGGGAACTGAAATAGGTCAAACAATGTATTGAATAGAAACAAAGGAAGTAAGAAAAGCTATTTTAACTCTAAGCTTGTGCGTATTTCCAAGGCATGTAATCTAAAATTTATTCATGACTTCATTTATAATTCGCACATTCTTGTTGTGTGGACATGCGAAGTCAGGCTATGAAACATTAACATTACTCTCTACATTTTCTTTCATAAAGAAACCCATATATTTTACATCGTGCTTTATTTTTTAATCTCATTTCCTCACTTTTTTGCTTTTAATTCCATCTTTCAGAACAGGAAGGGGGTAGACATGAAAAGGTAAAGTGTCTTTGCAACAGGTCTCTCATTCTGTACTGCTCTGTTCTCATGTATGGATTACCTCACAAGATTTCTCTTGTTCTCTTTCTCTGATAAGGAGAACAATTTTCCATCTATTTCTGACACTGTAAGAAGTTCACATGCTGCAAATCCCCTGGTCTTTACTACCAGCACACAACAACAAACTCCTCAGCTTTATTGGCCAGCATTTTCTAATGCAAGTAATTAGGTAAACCACACACAGATTTTTAATTTAAAACCACATTGCTTCAACATAGCAAAGAGTCAGTGAACTGTGATAAGGAAGAGACAGGTAATGAGATTCTCAGGTGGGCTACTACAGCTTCAGAAACTAGACTGCAGTCAACAAAACCCAAGTTAGGGCTGCCTTTGACTAGAGATGTCAGAGGTATATGTAAAATAATAACATCGATACAAATATTCTGCAATATTTTGCAGAAAAATGTAAATATGATCTTTTTTGGTTTCATGAATTCTTGGCCTTTGACTCACATTGAAGTCACATTTAGTTGCATCCCCCTCTGGTCTTCGATTTAACACAAAATTATGAGTTCAACATCCATGATACAAATCTAAGTCATTGCCTATTAAGTGAGACAGATTTTTCTGCTAAATTCCCTGCTACTGAGACTATTGTGTTGGTACAAAATAAGCTTAAAAATTTGGAACTTCTAGGTTTGGTTGCTTATTATTAAAGAATACACAGCCTTAGTGCAATGAATCAATTTACATAGTCTTTCTAACTGTGAACAAAGGAGCAAAAGGAAAAGAAGACAGTTTGGAAATATCAGGAAAGATGCTTTCATAAAGACACAGTATAATGCACTCTGAAATTGCTCTTGGGACCATTGCCACTACAAGAAATATTCTGTTGGGGCTCCTGTTTTTCACTTCTGTCTCCACAAGCCCCAACAGTGTAAAGCTGCATTTGGTAGCACATAAATGCTCCTACATCCAATGTGCTCTACAGTTCTAATTTTATAACCTGTCATCATACTCACCCTGAGTGAAGTACCACAGGTCTCATGTTATCAACTAGGTGCTTGATTACCGAGTTTCAAGAGATGTAATTATTAGTTAAAATCTGCATTTCCCATTGCAGTAAATTTAATTTATTAATTTTAATGATAAATTAAAAGTTAATATATATTTTCTTCCTATAATGGAGGTGATCTAGAGCATGGCTGACTGGCAGGTAAGAGAAACATGCACAGAGCTCTTTTAGATAGTGCTACTAAAAAGATTATGAAGTATCAGAAACTGAATTAACACTAAAGCTAGACACCAAAAGGAAGTCTAACCTATTTGCCTGCCTACATTTAATAACCTATACAGCAGCTATATCCTGACACAATTATTGAGAGAGTACGCGTAATTCAACCATTCAACAGTGACAATGAGTAGTGGTCACTACAGTAGACAAGGAGTGGTCCTGAGCACCAGAAGCACACAAAGCACCCCAGACTTAGCATCTGCATTTGTTCAGTGACTTATAAAAAAACCGAACACCCAAGCACCTAGTCCTGTTCTAATAATTCCTTCCTTGTTGCATGCACAGAGCTTGTAACATTGTAATCACACATCAAGGCAAGATAAGCACCGCCTGCCGCAGGGTTCTGGTTACCGTGAGCTGTGGAACTAATATTTCACCTCCAGGCACCTGCGGTCCAAACCAATGGCACCTGGAGTTGCGTCTCACTGGCAATTCCAGCTGCCAGTGAATTTTGGGGCTATGGTTACTTCTGGGCATCGTATCTTTCATCCTTAATCAGTTTTGAGTGACTGAAGGATGACTGCAGGCAAGCAGAGTGCTATGCAGTAAATATACTCTGTCTCTGCTTTTTTCAGTACAATCCGCTTGTTTTGGTGTAAATTATGGGGTTTTTTTCGTTTTACATAACTGAATCAGTCTTTACAGTGCATCCTTCAACACAATAGTTGTGAGAGCTATGATTTAAAACATTCCAGTAATTACTTAACTCCACTGAAGATCATGAAGAGAAAATGTCCCTGACAACTAACTAGAATTTTAAAGTTCTCAAAAACATCCAAGTTAATTTTCTATTCATTACTGACTAAACAAGTTTTGTAGGTCTTATGCTTTGTCTTCCCAACTTTACATTTTGTTAAGGAAAAATATCATATTATTTTAATTAGGGCTTACAAAAAACAAACCAACAAACAAGTAAAATAAGGCAAAACAATGCAAAAAACCCCACCACCGCCCTAATTTCATGTACCTGAGAAAGCAGTGCAATTGAGGAAAAAACAAAATAAATGGGCAGTTTTTCCCTCCAATGCTGCACAGACTCAGAAAACATGAGGTCTGCAGGGTGGGCTTCTGGCAGTGTAAATTCCAACGCTACACAAACCTCAATCTTCATTCACACTTCAAGTTACAACAAAAACAGCATGACAGAACAAAGACACCACTACTTGAATGTCAAAAAGGATAAAGGCGATGCTAAAACAGCATCAACAAATTTGCACTCTTGCAACATTTTATGATATTCTCTATTTTCCCCTATTTCCCATTAGGAAAGGAGAAGAATGAAACATCTGTAGCAGCTTTTCTTCTTGCTCTGAGAAGCATTAAGATGCAGTCTCACCCTTCAGTTCCATCCACTCTGCAATTAATTGGTTTAGATAATACAGACTAAGCACAATTGTAGCAATTATCTTTCAACAAAACTGTCTTTAAAAGAAACTAGCCTTGAAATAGAAGACAGAGGTATTCCTTAGCTTCCCTACACTCCTGAATCAAATACACGTTAACCTAGGCTATCTATCTATCAGTGTTAGCTAGCAGAGAACACAAAATTTAACATACTGAAGTTGCATCCTTGTTTCATTACTCAGATTAATTCGGTATATAATTGAAACTGAAATATCTCCTACCTTTACCCATGAGAAATTTGGGCAATATCACAAGCACTTTGTGTCTCACTGTACCAGTTTGATGGTCGCAAAGCAGTCAGCTTTGCACTGCTAAACAAAACAGCTTGAGGTTCAACAATTCAGCAGCGCTGGCATCTGATATAGCTAAAGTAAGGGGGAGGAGAGTCCTTGTGAGATGCCACTGACAACTTCATTTCCACTTCTGTGCAAATTAAATGTAGGCTGGGGCACAGAAATGGAACATAATTAGACATAAAAAGTAGGACTGCAGGCTCTGGTTGACTGAAGATACCAGTGCAGTAAAGAAAAAGCCAATTAAACCAGTAGTTTAACCCACAAACTGCAGCATTAAAAATCCTAATAGAACTACAGAGCAACAACAAGAAAAGTCCAGTTCTGGAAACGCAATGCCAAGTATCTCCAATGGTAGCCTAATTCCTTTATAAAATCTCCCCATTGGAATATGCATCACATACCCGGCTCTAGTGCCACCACATTGGAGAACACCATATATACAAGCACCAGCTGTGATCAGTGAAATATGAGAATACAATACCAGCAATTAACAATTGGGTAAGAAAAGATAGCAGAAAAACTACATTATCCTCTTTTGATGGCTTCTAATTCTTTAAAGCTCATGCATACAACAACTGAATAAACTGAATAACTGTTCTAAGTTATACCACTTACACATCTTTCAACCTGCTAACCAGAATAATAAGCACAGTATTTCACAGTCATTACTGTGTTAGCCCAATTTTAATGACATTTATAACTAGAAGGAGATTTATTGTCTACTCAGAAGCTGCCCAATAGGCAGCTAACTTATCACTGCTGCAGCTGCCTCTGAATTTGTCATGTTACAAAGCTGACTCACAGTGATTTCGTGCCAGATCTTTGGCAGCAGCAGCAAAAATCCTAGTAATAACCCCTCTGGAAAGCACAACTGCTACTCTTGGGAGGGTGGAAAAGACCAAGAAAAAAAATAAATCAGCTGATAAATCAAATAAGCTGGTTTCAAAATGCTTCAGTAACGATTGACAGAAGTTCTGTCAGAAGTTCAGAAGAGACGAATCCTATCACTAATCAATTCTTCTAACAGCATCCCATTTCAGGTTTGTGGAAAGAAGTCCACGAAGAAATATTTATTACAGTATTCTGCTCCTCCCTCTTCCAGTGAATGGTTAACTTTTGACCTTGTTTCCCCAGTGATGTTTTTTTTTTTAAATTATTCTCATGTAATGTTGCCCAGGTCACACAAATATGTACATATATACTTAAATATTTGAGGTTTTAAATAACGGGTAAAGGGATTCAAACAGTGGTTCTTTACAGAACTTAACTGGGAGAGCCAAGACACAACTCTCTGCTCTAATCAAGATACATTTGCTTCTTAGCCATTCCTAAGAAAGCGTAAAGTTCATTTCCTTTGCAATCTACCCTGCTGTTCTCCTAAGTAAATCTTCCCAGAGCAAAGATTGCTTTGTTTGTGCAAGTTCTGACCAAGGATACTGGGAAAGGGTATGGACTGAGTGAAAAAAAGAAAGGAAGAATAAATGAATCAATCAGGTGCTAAAATATAATTTCTTCAAATATATGTGACATAGGCTAGCAGGTTTTAATAGGAACATAAAATATGAGGCAGGAGAAGGAAAGTGAAAAAGACAACTAACAAACAAAAATACTGGAAGTTCAGGATGACAAAAAAAACTCAACAAAAACCTGCTCACATAAACAGAAAACAGGTCCCTCCAGGAAAGAAACATTGAGAATGACAAAAAACCACCTAATATCTCTATGTAAGCCTACCTTTTACACAGCAGAGATGTAACTTGTATGAACTCCAGGCTGACAAAGAATAGCTCATTAAATAATAGAGTACATTAAGTTTGTAAATAGCAGGTATATAATTAGCAAACCAATATTTATTTACATATTTTATCCATTCATTGCACAAATCAGTTGAAATTTCTACTTAATGTGCTTTAAACTGGAATCTAAGTGTACCACTTCTTCCTCTCAAATTAGACCGATATTAAACCAAGGTTACTAACATCACTTGTTAAAAAGGGAAAAGTCCCCAACATCTAAGCAAACATCTAAGCCTGGTTTGGAAGTACTCATTCAGATTGAAATTACAAAGTAGTTCACTTTGAATCTGGGATTTCATAGATTTTTTTTTTTTTCTTTTAAGGAGTTATTTTTACATTGCCTCAGTTTTCAGCTTCTTTTTGCCAACAGTAAATTTAGACTGAATGCTCTCAGAAGCAGTGGAAAAAGTGTGATGGTTTGGACCTAATTAAAACCTGAGCAAAAGCATGGAAAACTTGGGGGTAGGGGAAAGTACACAATCACAAGTTCTCTACCATGTAGAGAAAGTGGAAATCTTTGGCTTCAATCGTGGTTAGACTGAATTAGCCATCTTCTACATCAGGAAAAGCTTCATAAGTGAAGAAGCTATTTAAATAGATCCCATGCCAGCCCCCTTGAACAGCCACTGGCATGTCTAAGAAAGACATAAACCCACACCTATGAGAAGGAGGGAGTCAGAATTTCTTTCCTTGAAGCTGATCTCACTTTTGCTGCAACAGCCTCTGTGGGGCACTGGAGGTTGGAGTAAGCTAGAACAAGCTAGAACAATTTTCAGACTATCTAGTTTGCATAAGCAATAAGGTTGGCATCTGGTAGCTCTAAAAATAAATATAATAGAAAAAAAAATCAGTCCTGAGATGGTGGAATTAATGTTTCACATCCCTTTTGGCAGCTCATATCTCTCCGTTTGCCAGCTACTCTATTTTCTCCATTTGAGCATGCTTCATGGTTATTCAGAAGATTTATGTATTTTCTTATGCTACTGCCTTAGTAATGTCAAACATGCAAGATGATACTTTCTGCTAGCTAATTCTCTTCCCACTAGATGACAAGGACTTCAAAGACAGAATGAACATCTCGAGCCTTTATTATCCAACTTCCCACTTGCGCATACACTGCATGTAGAGTTTGTTTGAGATGGCAACTTGATAGGAAAGCAAGACAGAGCACATCAGTTCTGCACATCTTGGCAATGCAGATGAGCTGCTGGAGTTCAGCATCAAACAAAGGCAGCAGTATGCCCTGCCACACACTTACTCATAAGGCTGGCAGACTTATCTATGAGTGCACATGAGATACGGATATTACTGAAAACCTCTGCAGGTTTTAGTGCTATATCAAAGTTCAGATCAGAAGGAAGTGGCTTTTGAGTACCAAGATCTCTACCACACCTGAACTGACTACTAGAAATGAAAAATTTACAGAACCACCAAAAGCCAGTGTGGAAGCAAATCGGGACTTTCAGACACACACTACGGCTGGATAAAGTCTCAGCAGGTATCAGAAAAACCCACAGATCTGTTCCATATACCACGGCTATTTAGATCAATATCTGAATAGCGCTAAAATTTTGGGATTTCCCAAGAAACATTTTAAAAATCTTTGTACCCATAATTATCATAACATGGCCAATTAGCGCTGCTAATGATTGTAATAGATCCCTGATGCTGAATTTTTCCATGCCAACACAACTGCACACACATCATGAGGCTGTGGGTCTGAGCAACCTCACCTCATACATCGCCTCTCAGTTCAGAACCTGCAGTGCCCTTCCATGGGCAGCAGTGCAATGTAACCACTTGTGGTGATTTGCCCAGGCTCTCATTTCATCACAGCATTATCAAACAGATGTGAGATTTTTAAGGAGTGAACAACCAGGCAAAAAGCTGAAAGCTTGCTCATTTATAAAACTTTGGCTGAAATTCAGCCTTCCAACAGCTGCAGCCGTGTTCATGACATTTTGAAAAAAACCTGAACTTCACTCCCACGAAGATTTGCTTTTGTGTGCAAGTTTTTGCTGCACTATTTCAGGACTCAGAAAGGACTCAACACTTCACAGCTCTCTCTCTCTCTCTCTCTCTCTCTCAGGGTGAAGATTAATTTTTAATGAATTGTAATTAAGAACTGAAGTCCCACCCTCTGTCCACCCCCACACAGCTCCAGCAATCATCTCTTCACTATTCCCTTCTCTCCCTCTTCAGCACTGGAGGCAGAATGTACAGAGTGTGGGACCCTCCCATCTCTTCAAAGAATCAGACAGATGAACACACTGGGAGCATGTCAGGAAGCAATTCAGATTACGGCACTATTTCAAAAGCTGTGTACTTTGAACATTCCTTGAAATGCCAGAAGAAATCTGAAGATCTATATTTTTTTTTCAGTTTTCATATCTGGGACATATTTTACATAGGGAGAACTTTCAAAGGTTGAGGGTTTACTGTTCTGAGCCATCCTAAAAATCAGAGCACAGCAAAAAACAGGACAGAATCTGCCCTAAAACCAAGAACAGTTAGAAGTCTCACTTTGTAGATGTTAATATTCTCCATATTGCTGTAAGCTATATTTGATATTATTTGTCTAGCATCAGAGCTATGCAGAGTACTTCACAAAATGCAGGAAATGGAGATTTACTCCCAGAAAATTTGTCTCCTGAGTTTTAAGAAAAAAACCACACCATGTAGAGGGTCACAAACCAGAGGACTACTAAGGTAACCTTCCCCTCTGATTATTATTCCAGTTGTCCTTAGAGATGGCTTTCAATAAAGGCTTTATGACTGAAGAATTACACGTGCAGTAATTGCAAACATCTAAGCTTTTAGCACAATGTTCGTAAATACAACATATCAATGAATTTTAGTAAAATAACACCAAAACCAACAACAACTCCCTCCCATTCTTATTTTTTCCTGTATGCCCACAAAAGGACTTATAAACATCTCCCCCTCCTCAGTTTTTAATTTCCCTACTTCCATACTGCTTTCATCTGGGCTTATTGAGAGACACGCACTTCCCAATCCCATTCTGAACTGGGTGTCTAATTTTGCAGATGTACTTCACTGCTTGACGTTCATTATTGAGCCTCCTTCTCATATAATGATGGTAGACAGGAATCTATACATACACAAACTCTGTTTATTTTCACTAGAACAGAGACCAAAGCTAATAATATGCATGGATTTTTTTACAGTGGTGTAAAAATTTAGGCTGCTGCATGCTCCTGTCTCTGTCTGATTGTGTATGGAACCAGGCAGGTGCCACCAGTGATAACTTTTGATGGTCACATGCAGGATTTTTGCTTGATAGGCTGAAGCCATTAATCTGATCATCTCATAGTTCACCTGGTTTTAAATCAAAATTCAGTCCTGTACATGTACGCATGCATATAGCCACATGTATGCACTCTGGTTTTTTTATGAACATATCAGTTGTTTGGTGTAAGATTTATGGGGTGGATTGCTGGTAAACAATTTTGGCATCTCATTTCAGTTTTATCTGGGGAGAGGCAGTAACATGAAGAAGACTAAAAAATTATTCTGTGCTTCAGCAAGTATTTTAAAACTCCAATATAAAACAGCTCCCTCCCCCTGGAGCTTTGGGTACCTCTGGCGACATTGGTATTTCAAGAACTACAAGTTCACTTTGACAGAGGCACTAGAAGAAACAGTAGAGCTACATCATTATTTTCAAACCCAGCAATAAATATGGGATGTTAAAGTCTTCAGCACATTAGTTACTGATCTTAAATCTTTTTAATGATATGAAACATTTTAAGATCCACTGTTTGTCAGAACATAGAATATTCTCTGTGTTTATTTACTATGATCTAAAGTATCATATTCAAGAGAAGTTTATAAACCACTGCTGATAGAGGTTAACATTCTTGACTTGTTTTAATTTAACTAGAGAAGGCAAACTTCCCCTAGGTTAGCAGTACAGAAAGTTTTATTCCGCTATATGCAAGTTTTGTTAGATATTCAGTGGGGAAAAAGCATCTTGACTAAATCTCTGTATCATGACAGCTCCTTGGCCTCATTGACTGATACGCTACAGGACTATGAAAGCAATGGAAAGAATATAAAGACAAAAATCCCTCTATTCAGTCCAAGTCCATTTAGAAAATTATGGATATAAGTAGCACAGTTTTCCTGCCTTCTCCGTCTTCACTTTGCCCCTAGTTCTATGGATTCCTTCAAAACAGTAAAGATAGAATTTGATCTTTGAACACGTCTTTTACAGAGACTTCTATCTCTACAAACTCAAAACTAAACTTGTGCCATCCCACAGGTATATCAAAAAAACCCCAGAAAGCAGCCCACAATGCAGGGGGTGAGGGAGAAGGACGTGCAGCCTATTTTGGGAGAAAGCTCTCCAAAAGCGCCCTCTTTGCTCAAACTGCACCACTTCTGAACAGGAGGTCCAGCCAGACCCCTGTCTGGACCACCCCAAGCACCGCAGTGACAGTGGCTTCTGGCAACTCCCAGCACAAGTAATATGAAATCACAACAGAAAGCGGTTGTTTGGGACTGTTCTTCCCCTTTATGCAAGAAAGTACACAGAGATAAGCCTTGTCTAGAAAGGAAGAAACCTAAATCAAAATAAAGAGGAGGAAAGTATAACTATTAGCCTCCACCAGAAATACAAGTAAGCCACAGAGAAACACAATGACCCACTGGATGTGACACGTAGTGTTTATAGCACAGCCAGGAAAATAAATCAAGTATTTTTGAACCATTACACATCTACTGTCTCACTGTTTAATTTTCATTTTGACCATGGCTTTCATAAATGAGAATGTGCATCCAAAACACCAGACTTAGATGTAGTTAAAAGCTTTTAAAGTGTAAATGTAATTAATCAGCTATTCCTCCATCATGAAAACAAAGTCACAGAATCAAACTTGGAAGGGAGCTTTGGGACGTTAGCTAGTCCAGCATCCCTCTCAAAGCTGGGTCAAACACGGAATTTGGGTTGGGCTGCTCAAGGCTTTGTGTTGAGAAGTCCAGAAAATCTGCAAGGAACTGCATATTCAATAAGTAATTTAAATGAAATATGTCAAGAAGAAAATATCATGAAGAGATATCCTGTCATTCATCTTTTGAAGAAAGCAGGCATGATAATTCTGATCATAAATGATGTTAATTCATATTATCTCTTCAAAACACTTGACCTGGCTTAGGCTGGATAGCAAGTGAGGGCAAGAGGAGGTCAAAAAGGCAACACAGAACTTCAAACTTAAAATCCAATCTGTCCTCAGATATTTTTTTTAATTTGAATTTAATGTAATGAAAAACTGCGTTTAAAATACAAAATCAATCACACTCTCCAACCAAAAAGGCTCAAATCAACATGCTCTTGGACAGTGACAGACACTGTGTGTGTCGATGTGCACTTAAGCACCCCTTGTCCCATTATGTGCCAAAACCATGCTACGACATTCATACAACGTAAGGTTTTCCAATCATTCCATTTGGAACCATCTGGAAGAGCAACTAGCTGAAATAATAACTAGGGCACAGACTACTGCAAGGAAATTACTATGAAATAATAGTTTATTTTATTTAAGATACTTTAAGCCCATCAATGATATAGATGATATATTTTGTAAATATTTTGTGAGGCAATGTTTTTCTTCTACAAGATCTGCATCCATATTCTTCCTTCCCTTCTAAAAAAAAAAATTAATATAAATCACTATTTTAAGAAACTTCCTTTCCAAGCAGTATAGTCCTGAAATAACTCACTGTAATAGTGGTGGACTGTAAATCTTAAAACAAATGACACATTTCTTTCTGAGCACATTCTCCAGCAATCATTGTCATTTATGTTTTTTGAAGAGCATACAACGTTGCCTGTGTAAACATTATTTTTTTTCCTCTGATTGGTTTCAATAAAGTAATTTTCCCAGGCAGAACATTTGAATTACCATATATTGAAAAGCAGAATGTTTTATACACATCTGGTTTGGATTTGTGAAGTGGATTGTTGTTCATACGTTTTCAGCTGTGTGGAATAAAATTGTGTTGATGAAGCAGTAAATATTTTTTTATTGAACACAATGAAAGATGAATTCTGAGAGCAGTCCACTGTTAATTACTACAGGTACTCTGCCAAATATTTACTTCAAAAATCATCAACAAGCCAAGCAAACAAAGCAGAACAGACACTTGCGCAGTGACCCACGGGGTTCAAGCACACAGCCCAGAATCTTGATGCATATTAGACAGCCTTTTTAGTTACCATCTGCAACAGTATGAAGAGATGAACATAATCTTGCTTTTTTCGACTTCTGTCACACTAGCTTTTATGAACCTGAAATGAAATCTATCCCTCTTTTCCTTTGGACATTCACTGGAAGGTGTGCTGACTAGCTACGGCCTCTGTGGAGGTCCCGGTTTACAGAGTTGCAAACCCGTTCTGCCAAGTCCCTGGAGAAGAAAGAAGTGCTTTGCAATTCAGTCAAAAGCAAAGCAACCAACTCTGCCAGTAAGGCCCACTCACCCACAAACCTCACCCTCTCTCTCAAGAGGAAAATAATACATTTAATCAGAAGATATGCAACGAGGTTATATGATAATAAAAGAGATGGGTGGAAAAAAACCCCCAAAAACCTCAAAATCTTAAATTCTTTTCACTAAACCAAAAAAGGAACATTTTCTTGCCTCTCCTCTTAACCAGCTGGCATGCTATCTCCTCCAGACAATGCAGAGGCCCTGGTTTCCTTTTTCGTATCTCTCAGTTATCTATCTCCACATTATGCATAACACTGAGATCAGAATCTCTAACAGAGACTGTCCTCACCGTTGAGCTTTCAAAGATTGCTGTACATCAGTCTAGTCTTGACTTCCATTGCTGATTCATTAGTATGTGTTTAAGTCAAGGCATCTAGAAATGACAGCTAGTTACATAAAACAATTACATTTATTCATCTAGTCTGGGAAACCCTACAGTACCTTACAGTCCAATCTTTATTAAAAGTATCACACCTGCAGATTAGGTTCCCTGGGTGAACAGGACTGTTGATTTCACATACCTGAAACGTGGACTTCAGTAACAGCAGGCAGGTGTTACTGCAGCCTCTGCTGGCCTGGGTTCCAGAGGGTGTCAGCCTCTCCAAAACCCACAGCACAAGCCCCCTGAGTGTCTGCTCTAATTAAGGAAACAAGAACTTTGAGAACTACCTACTGTCTGAAAAACATTCATGTGAAAAGCTGCTGAACTGCACATCTGAAGCAGAGGTTATTATTTAGGAACTTAGGTTTGCACATGTTCATTAAAATCTTCTCATTTTAAAAATAAAATCACATGACATTCTATTCCAATGCATCTGTAGAGTCAGTGATTCATCGAATCAGTTTGCTCTTGTGCAGTCTGATTTACTGAGTTGCTCCAAGTACCTCTCAAATTGTTTTACTGATTTATTTCATGGCAGTTACACAAGGATGAGTTGAAAATTTTTCTCCTGTCCAAAGGCAGAGGTCCTAAAAGAGTCACTTGTGTTGGACCATGCCCTAACTTTCAGCGATACACACTCAACATAGAAATCTTAACCCTAAAAGGTTTCTGGATTTGGGGAACAGGACTGTCTTCAGTGTGTTAATACTGGTTGTTTGGAAAAGGGATAAATTAAAATCCATAGTGTTCCTAAAATTAGCTACTCCTGACCTAGCATTCTGTCTTTGCATGACCAATATTCAGGGAAGCTTTTGAACAACAAAAATATCATTAAGTTATATTAGTATTCATATTTATATTGCATCTACTGCTTTGATACTGGCATCTCTCCATCAGTTTGCTGCCTTTGGATTTAGGCATTCAAGGAATGCTAACTCGGGGACATCTGCCGCGTCTCCACCCAGACCATTCACAGGTTTGAAGACTCGAGGGAAGTCTGTGGAACAGATTAAACTGCTGCAGGGGCCGAGACCAGCCTACAGGGGATGCCTCTGCCTCTGTGTGCTCACACCGCAGTGACTGCAGTGAGTTCTAAGCTAATTAGTACAAGTTCTGCTGGCAACTTGCACTCTCAGAAGCACAAAGCTCTGGTCAGCTAAGTGTGAAAATATTTCCTCAGTTCTCAGGTTGTTGCAGCAGGTGATGAGCCGCTGTGGTTAAGAGCAAGCTGTAAATGCAAACCAGCTGAATTCATTGCTGCTCTCCTCTGCTGTGAGGAGACAGCAGGGCTCATTTCAATCAGCGTTTTCAGATGGAGGCTGTTTACATTACATACCTACAATTTCTAATGACGACCCAGAAGCATTTTAGCATACAACCCTCCTTCCCTCCTCGTCAAGAGTTTTAATGTAAAAAAGATTTAAAAGAGCAGGAACTGTGCAGGGTTTGTGATTTATTCAAGGCTGCACAGCAAATCACAGTGAGAAGTGCAGTCGTTGCACGTGACACCGAGCCATTGAGTTAGTGGGGTTAAGATTCAAGATTTCAGCCTGATATCTGTTCAGTAATTATATTCATTATGCTTGATTAGGAACAACGATGGGAAAATAACCACAACACAGTAAAAAATTTTTTTTAAAAATTTGCCAATTGAAATACACTTCAAAGCTTCCCAGCCTGTCCCAGTCTTCAGGATATATATTCTGCAAGACTGCTCCCATGATTCAAAGGAGTTGTTGGCCTTAATAGCAAATTAATGTCCTGTCATTTGAATGACTTGACACAATACATTTTATTCTAACTAGAGTTTAAATGGCAAGTAAATAGTAGGGCTTGCCCTTATTTTAATGAAACAATTGCATAACGCAGATCTTTCAACTCCACATTCTTCCACAACTATGGCTTCTTCTAGCAATAGCAGAATTTCTATGCAAAATATTTTAAAAACTCACTGTTTCAGAAATGAAATTACTCCTCATAAAATAAAAGCAATAAACTGATACCACCAATATTTATGAAATGTGAGACAATTATATCAGTCTGTAAGAGAAGTGCATGTCTGCAGGCAAGTGATCCTCAGTTCAGACTTGCTAGTTTAGCACAATATTCTAACAAAATGCTACGCATCAAAATCACTGATTTATGGGGTTTGGGTTTGGCTTGTTAGGATTTTTTACAAAGTTGATATCTTAGAACAATTTTTGTACTTGGTGTCATATTTGAGCAATTCAGATAAACTATCATTCTTCCTATGAAAGCAACACTTAAAAACATTACATAGAAAAAACCTATTCCATGAACACTAGGCAGCAACCAAGACAACATTTTTTTAACTAAGTAATGCCAATTCACATAATGTCAACATTTCCAAATCAGTCAATATCCAAATGGTAGGTTTTGAAAATCATTCAGGATACCTAAGTTTTATTTCCACTATTTGAAAGAACGTTTTTCTTTTCCTTTTGAAAACCCTGGACCAAGTCTCTGTTATTAGGCAGGTGAATTTACTGGTAAATTCCTCTCACTACACACAATTGAATTTTCATGGTTTTTAGGATTCAAAACTTGGTCACAAAAAGGACTGACGCATATATTTTTAGTAGTTAAATATTTCATAATGATCCTTCCCTAGGAGATGCATGTATGGCTGAAAACCAAACAGAATTCTGTACTATCTACTCAGAAATAGCAAACATCAGAGCAGCTCCTTCATGTTGGACAGGTATGATGAAGGAAGCTTTCCCCAAAACACCACTGTGACGAGCTGAAAGTTTCCCGTCATTCTTTTAAACTCAGACTGTAACCCATTTTACAGGTAAAGATAAGTTTCAGCCAGACACACTTGCAGATCTGTCTTCCTGACCCCAACATTTGTTATAGGAATTCCTGATAAAAGCCAGTGAAAGGTGCACGGTGCTGCCAGCCAGTCTCATTGCACTGCACAGGGACCTGGCCTTGCTAGCTCTGTGCTCCCCCCAGCCTCAGCATGGCTGGCTATTGCACCAGCACCTCTTCGTGCACAGCCACGGCCACAGAGCACCACACGGAGCAGCTGTGCTTGATAACCCTGCCACGTCCATCCCGTGCACGTTCAACGTCACTTCTGAATGTGCAACACCACGGCGTTCTTTGCACAACAAAGCATCATGATACGGATTCAACTAGGAACCTTGAAGTGAGAAGTTCCATGAAGCCCAGACATTATCTCTAGCCTTAAATGCTAGAAGAATTTAAGAACCTTTAAGAATACAGAACAGGTGCTGTGATAATTCTACACCTCTTACAAAATACATATACACGAGGACTCTCAGTGACTTAATTCTGAACAGTCACCTGAAGGCTTCTTTGCATGAATAAGATCCAAATACATACGTAAGTCCATAAATAAATTCAGCATAAAGTAAAACTAAGATAAACCTTGCATTAGCCATATCACTTCATTAGGATTTAAGATTCACTGTTCACATCTCTTGTAACTCAACTGAAGTTATAAATAAATCAGTGAGGAAAGTAATAACAATCATTAAGGAAAATCTGGTCTCTCATTTGTCTTTAAAAGCTTTAAGTCTTTACAAAAGCAAATTTATAAAGGGAGAGTTATAGCTTCTTGATGTGCGCTATCAAAACTGAAAATAAACCAAGAAACTCGTGAAGAGTTACACAAAAAAAGAATATAGACTGTACTGTTCATTAAAAATATATATATATAACTGAACATATATTTGGTAACACTTAACTGGTTTCTTAGGGAGAAGACAAGATAGAAGGCTAGTTAAAGACATTCCAAATCTATTTTAAAAGCAATGATTAATTTATTTCCCAGAGTTTTCCCACCTGTAAAATCAAATACTATTTTGATTTACTACTACTTGCTTCGTTTTAAGTCAGTCTGTCCCAGATTTTACTACTTCACTGTGCTACTCAAAATATCTTTCATCACTGTAAAATCTGCCTGTTTGCAAAATACTCATCTACACGTTTTACAGCCTCCCTCTCCTTCCCAGGACCTGTGCCTCTTCACTCAGCATCTCCTTCGATCAGAAGCATTCACTCAACAATTGCCCGTTCACTGTGCAGCTCAGTGTCCCTTTGCTTTCCCTCAATGCTTTAAAGGAGATAAACTTGCAGGCAGTGTCCTCTCCTGCTGAGAGCTGGTTAGCAGCCCATTTCTTGTGTTCTATTACAAAAGCCTGGCCTCAGTGATCCAAACACACCGACACCACTACTCAGCTCTGCTTGTTTGGGAACGCAGCCAAACAGCTGAGGAGGCAGAAAGAAAAACCCACAACCATCAGCTAGTGCAAAACACAGCAGCCATTTATTGCTCAGTAGCACAGGTCGCTCTACCACCAGCGCAATTCTCTTGCACACAGGTCTTCACTCAAGCAGTGAAGCGGAGCTTGCCCCGGACTTTCCAAGCCCTGCGGAGAAGGCCCCTGAGATAGCAGAGCAATTGTGTCTCCAGCTCCTGTGCTCCTTTTCCAGCCCTACCCGAACAATGAACAGGGATGCAGTAGCAGGAGCCTTATCAGAAAGGTCACCTGAAAATGCTCAATAGGTAATAAACATAACAATAGAATGATGGGGTGAAAAAAACAATGATCACATTAACTCCTTTGGTTTAGCTTCTTCACTTAGACTGGAAAGGAATCTGTTTTTTTACAGAAGTAGGCAGAGTTACATTGCACATATATGTAATCTGTGAAAATAAATTGATCACTTTCTGGGCAAAACAGAGCTGCACCTAATGTCATAAACTCCTGCTTAAACAGAGATAGCTTTGAACTTCAACAGGTTGCTCAGGCATTTGTTTGAGCACATCCCAAACACTTTCAGTGAGAGAGAACCCACAACTTCCTTGGCAACCTTGTCCAATTTACACTCAGGGTAAAGATATTTTCCTTATATTCCATCGTAGCCTTCCTGTTAACATTTCTGACCAGCATATCTTGTTCTGCTGCGCACATCTACCAGGAGTTAGTCCATCACACACAGAGGATCTGTCCTCACTGAATTTCCTTAAATTTCTGCTGGCCCTTTCCTCCAGCCAGACCAGGTCCCACTCAAGAACAGCAACAAAGGCAGTTCCTAAGGATACAGAGGGCCGGATAAATATGACAGGGAGAAGAATCTATACAACTTTAGAATACTTTGAAGATCTAACTTAATATCCAAGATGTATAATTTTTTATAAATATAACAGGATTTTCAGGATTTAATGAGTTTACATTGCAGCTAGACATTAGGGGAAAAACTTTCTAATGGTAAGGACAGGCCACTGGAACAGATTCCTCAAGAAGGAGGCAATGGCACCTTCATCAAACTAGATGTTCTCTTAAGTGCTACATTATTTTTAAACAAGTGCATATTAAATAACCATAGGAATAGGAAAAATAGTGTATTTTGCTTTAAAAATAAATGTATATGATCAAAACCTACAACAATTTCATTTAGAAAGCATTTCTAAAATTTTGGGGAGTTTTCTTCAGTTTGTTTTTTTGTTTTGGGGTTTTTCTGTGGGTGGTTTTGGGAGCAGTTTGTTGGGATGTTTTTCAATCCTCCCAGGAGTTTGCAAAAGCTTTTCTTTCCCTTCCCTGATCAGAACAATCATCTCTGAATAGAGAATCTAAAATAAGCATGTATGTATGTGGCACAGCTACCTTACAATAATACTGTTTCTAGCTAATTGAATTTTAAAAAACCCCCAAAACTGCTTTCAAAATTTAAGCCTATTTCATTTACTTTCCAGAACAAAACACAATGAAAACCTAGAAATACTTTTTAATAGATCCATTTTGACAATGAATGGGATATTGTATTTCACTTATTTTCCAATCTAATCTGTTCAATTGAGGTCTTTATTAATTATTTTTAGCAATTAGAAAATCCATTAGCAAACCATTTCTTCAAGCTCGTAAGTCAAATAAATCCAAGTCCCAATATGTTTTTAAATACTCCTCAGAGTATTTTTTTCAGATGCTAGTGAGTATAAATGTTTGCCTATATTTTCACTTTTACCCTGTGTAGTGACTAGATGGTATTACTTTTGTACTATTTATGGAGTACACAAATAAAACTGCATGGAAGTCAAAAAAGTCTAGAGATGAGCCGTGTGTGACAAAGTCAGCTTGAGAAAGTTGCAGTCTGACAGCCTTCTCTTCAAAGACTTGCAGGTCTTCTTTGAGCTGTTCTATGTTTACCTAGAAAGATCTCACCCAAACCCAGAAAAATCTTTGCCTTTGAAGTTGTAGAGAGGCCAAAAAGTAGCATTCCATTTGCTTTTCATCCCAGCAAACACTGACATGAGAATTACAAGTAGGAGGAAAACTTTTCATTTTTGTTTCCAAGATGTACCGAAAATATGCCATACTATGCTGTTCTCACCAAATTAATTTTGTAACACCACAGTGTGTAGTAGGATGAATCCAGGTGTTCTTGAACACCAGATCACAAATAGGTCTGTCTGAATAACATTTCAAAGTATTATTTCTTCATCACTCTGGCCTCTTGCCACACCAGTCTATACACAGGGATATTAAAAAAAAAAAGTGATTTAAAAGTTACTTCAAGTCAATGGAAATTTTATACATAAAATTTTGGGTTTCTAGTATTACAAAATTAAGAGAGCAGACGTAATTTCAATATCAACTGTAACACTGTATTTGTTTCCAATACATTCAGAAAACATTAAACTTGTAATTTTTCTCTATATTTAATACTAGTTATTCCCTTAGATTTTTTCTAATGTAATCCTCTGAATTTATTTGTTCCAGTTTTTTAATGCATAGGCAGATCTCCCTTGAACATTTAAAAATAGCATAAATTCACATGCAGTAGGAAAACCTATTTTATAAAAAACTACATACAGTCTACTTAAAGGGATAATAATTTACTACTCAGCAGTATAACTGGAGATACTTCAGAGGATATTTATTATCATGCATTTCCTACAAGTGCTCTTGTAGCTCTACAACAGCAGGTAGCCTGTATGATGCCAATGGCTTGCTGAGTCGTGTTTGGAGCCTGCAGACTAACGGAGCTCCCTGGAATGGGATTCCCTTTCTCCCTTTACACACATTGAACTTTCATTAAAAGGTATTATACAATAAGAACAAAGCATTCTGGAGAATATTGGAGAATATCAGAGAATATCTGAGACAGAGATGGCAGATAGCCATCCCATAACCAGAATACCTCCAAGGGAAAATGAACAGTCTGTAGTTAAAAAGCAAGCAACACTCCTATCTTTCAGCAGCTAATCTTTAGTTTTAGTTATTAGACACAGCCATTTATTTCTGAATGAGAGTTTACAGGCTTGTATTTTGTTGGTAGGTTTCTACTCCTCTCTGCTGCAACAGGAGTAACCTCAAAGCAACAACAATTTTAAAAAGTACAGTCCCTGCCCTCTGCACACTTAAAACCTTATCCTTGACAAGAAGTGGGAAGCAGAGACAGCTGCCCCCACTGTCAACCAAGAAAATACAATTACTGTTCTGAAATCATGACAGCAGCCAAAACATCTGTTGCTGAGCCTTCTGAAGTTATGCCACTTTCTTAAATAATCCCCCAACTTTCTGCTTGCCTTCCAGCAAATCCCAGAAATGTAAGTTCAAGCAGCACACCCAGCTCCATTCATCACTGAGTGTTTAAATTCCTACCAATGACTTTAAGTAGCCAACATTCAAATCCCAAATCACACAACAGAGAGATAAAAGCTATCAGATCCCGATAGTGAAACCCTTACATTCTAAAAATATTGGAATAATGCATTCTAGCATTTAAGTCCCATGGCAGTAGTGCCTTCTCTTTCATTGTATTTGTTATTAAAATACATGTATGAATAAAGTAACTTCACTCCTTCACTTAATAAAATAGGAAGGGCAGCTTTGTGTCTTGCCCAAGGTCTTGAAGTTTCTGAAGAGGTCTATGGCTCTGTCTAAATCCCATTTTTTCCTTTCATTTCTGTACACTTCATCCTCATAATAAGGCAAACACCACATATATTAACTGAGACTTCGGCTATGGGCAGGCACTAAAATTTATTGTGAGAATAGGGCAGGAAAAGTGTAACGATACAATTTAAGAATGTGTCAAGCTGATGTATTTCATTTAGTAACACCCAGAGGAATTAAAAAAAAAAAGGCACTGAAACATCTGCTTAAGAAAGTCACCGCCTCCTATAAACCCATCTGGACTACTGTGGAGATGATCATATTGCAATATGGTGGTCGCTATCATTAAAGAAGCTGTTAAGGAAAATGTATCAGCCTTCCTGCTTTCATGATGAAAACATCCAGAAGTCTCCTCTGATACTCTCCTAGCATCTTTCTAAACTTTATAGATACAATTAAAGCTGCACCTGAATCTGCTGTTGGTTGCAGATTTGAGTACCATGTTTAGAAAATAAAAGTGATACACATTAACTGTCTCTCCTGTAATTTATCTTAAATCAGATTAAAATCAGACTTCCACAATGAAACAGACAACAAAATACAACCTTCAATTTTACATGACAGAAATCTTAAATCTATTGTTACTGTTACAATAGGAAAAAAAAAAATCTACGTTGAAATCCTCCAGACAACAAGATTTCGCTTATTTCTGAAAACGTCAGTACTGTTAAAAGCTGACATATCTAAAAGGACTGGAAAGTAAAGTTCCCTGTTTATCCACCAAAGTCTACACCACAGGAACCATAGCTGGCAGTCAAGACAGCACCTTTGCTTAAAGAAGGCATTTATACATATAAGAAATGAGGATAAGGGTGGCTACCAAGAAGGTGGAGACTCCTTTTACACAAGGAGTCATAGGGAAAAAATGAGAAGTACTGGGTACAAGTTACTCCTGGGGAGATTCTGAGCAGACACAGAAGGAAAATTTTTCACAGTAAGAACAATAATCCAGTGGAATAATCTCCTGAGTGAAGTGGTAGATTCCCCAACATTGGACGTGTTCAAGGTTTGGCTGGACAGGGTAATGGCCCACCTTGTCAAGACCCTGCTTTTGTCAGGACAGGTTGGACCAGGGGATCCTTGAGGTCCCTTCCAGCCTGGTGTTCTACAATTAAAGCAAATAAATACTCCTGGTAAGTACTGGTCTTCATCAGGAACACCAGCCCCTGTCTACCCCAAATTCTTCATGTCAACTCCAAAGCTTTTCTGATGACCTGAAATGCTTCAATGGGTGACTTAATTAATAATTATGAGCTTTATACATAAATGGTTCAGTGACAGGTGAACACACTGCTACACTGCTGGGCTGTGTCAAGAACTGCATGCAAAGATTTCATACTTCTTCTTCCAGCAGAGGGAACTTCCTGACATACTGCTGTTTGATGAAGACCCTGAAGGTACCAAATTTAATTTTATTTCTGAAAATATCTAGAAACCGATTGCATACAACTTCTCTCCTTTTCAAGGAAGAGATCTGCCCTGGTTAGCTACAGCTGCTCCCACTGGTTTGTAATCAATATAAATGACCACATTACTAATTCATTACAACTGCAGTTCTAGGACAGGCATCCATGTTTCAAGATGCCGGAACTGTGTTATCAAAAGATCTAAAAAGTTTTCCCACTTACTCCTCAGACTGCTCAGACCCTGGCAAAGGAAGACGTGGTGAACACGTTCCCCACACACACTGTGCCACTGCCCATTCCAAGCTGCTGACCTTTCCCACATATTTGATTGAACACCTTATGTCCATCTTTCTACACAGTTCATGTATGCATGATGCAAGGGGTTAATTAACATTAAGTATATGATATTAAGCAACAGAATGCATGTCAGAATCCATATAAATACTTAATCTGAAGAATTACTTAGAAAGTACATTTCTGCAGTAGTAAATAATTAATCCTCTCTGATCAATACAGAAATGACAGTAATTAGAGAAAATAAGACAGCACTGAAACCATTAGCACACACTTTTTTGAAGTTGGGATATTTTTGATGCGGTTATGTTCTTTGTTTACTGTAAAGTTATTCCAACAGGGACAGAAAATCTCATATTTTGGAGTGTTAAAACTGTCTAATGTTTATCTTAAGCAACACTTCCAGAACTTGTGCAACTTGCAAAAAACCCCTGTAAATTTTCCACAATTTATGCAGCCCCATACATCCCAGGGCAGCATTCTCCATTACTGTAGATTCATTGCAGTTGAAAATATCTGTGCTTTTGCCAATGTGTCACAAAATGCATATTTTTCTTTTTATTCCTTTGTTGTGTACAGCAATCTGTTTAGCTGCGGCCTCGCTGATTATAATTTCTACTTGCAACAAATAAGATGCATATAAGCAAACTACTCCAGCCCAAATGAAAACAAAACAAAAAACCATTACCATTAAAACAGCATTTATCAGCTGTCAGACTGATATGTGAAACACTTCTGGTACAGGAAACTTGAGTTAGTATTTCAAATCCCAGTCTATGCAAATCACGAAGTGTTCTGACCTCCTCACTGTGTTTTTTTTTTTTCCTGTAAATACCAATTTAAATGATGAAACTATATAGCAGTAAAACATGCAGTTAAAACTTTTCTCTTAAAGTTTGCATACACATGCCAGCAAACTAAATATCAATGCTATGTCTGTTATTACTAATATAGCCTTTAAAAGCAAAATAAATCCTTTAATTTTTCCTGAATGTATTTGCATATGTAAAGAATAATTTCATTTTAGTTTAAGAGCTTTTAAATTACAGTTAAGTTCCAGCATATACAAAGAAAAAGAGATCTTAAGATAGGAAGTTGAGTAAGCAACAGGGCAGGACAAGAGTTAATGCATAGGGAAATCAATGCAGTAGAATTAATAGGTAAAGCATTTAAAAAAAATCCAAAACCATCTTAGTCCATTTGGAGTTCTCATCCTTGTGGTCCTGTTATGTGAGTTCCAGTCCTTTAGTTATGTCCTGGATTTGACTGTATGATACTAGCTATCCCCATTGTCTGCTTTATGCTAAAATGAATCTTGTACCTTTACGAGCCAAGAGTGTTTCAGGCTAAAACATTTAAACAACAATGCACACTTCCTGGGACTTGGTCAGGTTTTTTTTTTTCTTTTTTTTTTTTTTTCTTTTGAAAATAAAGTGCTTTTGATCCCATAAAAACTTACATGCAGGCCTAAGATTTTTTGGTGCACAAAGCAAACAGAAGACAGCATCACGGGCACATCCTACTTACCAAGGCAGTTTGGGATCCAATATTGCCTTTATGTTTGAAAATTAGGAGCTAGTCCAGCAATATCCTGAGGATACTGAGACAGCTAATGATTCAACACATTTTTAAGGGGAAAACCCTCATTTCACAAACAGACTTTGAGGATGAGCCTTTGCTGCAAAACATTTCTGCTAGTTCAAAAAGTCCAAAATACCAAGGCATGATTAGTTTTTTCTTTGATGATGAGAGCTTTTGAGGATAAATAGCTTCCATTATCTTTTTGTTAAAAAAAAAAACCCAAAAAACAAACCAACAAAAAAACCCCACCAAAACCCCCGAAACTACTACCTTATCTCATTTATTAATTATGCTACTTCCCTTCTGATTATGCTGACATTTTGACTGAAGGAGGAAAATACCCAGCAACTGTTAAGCCAAATCTTGCACTGCTTTTTGCAGGGAACACCATAGGGACAGACCATGAAATTACATGTTTCTATTACTACTGTATTTGCCATCACACAGCTTCATGGAGATGTAATATTAACATATTGCAAAGAGCAATGAAAACACCAGAGATGTTAGTGGTAAAATAAAGAATTTCAACACAGACTGTTCTGAAAAACATGATTAAACAGACAATAGAAAGACTGGCTTTAAACCACAATGGAGTGAAAATGGGCAGGTAACACTAAAGTTTGAATTTCAGTACTCTGCAAGTACAGGGCTTCCTTCAGCAACTCTCCAAAAATAAGGTTTGGGATCCTATTGGTTCACTAGCACAACGTGTGATAGACAATTCACGCAGGGACACCTGAGACAAACAGCATGACCTAAAGGCTGCAGCACAAAAATTAGACATCTGACATGAAAGTATTTTCTTCAGTCAAACGGCAACATAACATCCCCCTCAAAAAAACCCCCCAATTGCTCCTTGCCCCCCCCCCCACTTTACTAACCTGCATAGACACAATTCTCGTACTCTGCTGAAATGTCCCAGTGCTATCTACCTTTCCAGCACAGAGGCATTGCCACTGTTACACTATGTAGCAGTACAAGGCTATCTCTTTCCTGAAGATTGGACAATTCAGTATCTTTTTATAAAATAAATTTATGCAAAGAGAAAATTAATGGCTATAAACACAGCTGAAGTATATTACAGCACAGTGAGTATAACCAAGAATCACTTATTTTCCAGCACCTGCTTTCCTCATGCATATTTCCCCCCTGCTCTGCCAGTACAGGGGAATCTGTTTGTGTTTTGCTGCTGCTGTTCAATTAAAAAGAGAATCTAGCAGTGTCAGTTATCTAAGTTGCTAATTAATTAATACCCTGTGCATACTATACCCTTTATTTCCAGTACTTGTGTGCAGCTCTGCTTATTCTTTGAACCCATTTATCTACAATTACTGTTAATTTGAGGTAGGACATGAAAAGGTTTGCTATTACTGTGGTTGCTGCAGGGATTCAGAGCTCTCACACTGCTGGCTCTGAAGTTCTGAAGCAGCAATGCTGAAGCAGTGGAAGAGACAAATGTGTGCAAAGAGAGGCAGCAGTGCAGAGCCTTAATCACATTTTGCCTCTTGTGACCTGGGAGAAAGTACAGCAGAGTGCAGGTGACAAATGAGAGGAGTCTGTGCTGCCAGCGTAATCCAAGATGTATCTGTTAAAAACACAAAACACAGCAGAGTGGTGTTGTCTGTGAGATATGCCTTCTCCAGAAAAAGGTCGATACTGATGACGATGGAGATACAGCGGCAGCACAATACAGGGGGGATACCTGGCCTCACAATATCAGCAGTGAGCAATCTGACAGGCGCCAGTGAAGGGTGGCTTTATCAAAAGCAGACAGATTGATTTAAAAATCACTTGGAAAGTTGAAGAATTTCTTCAAGCTAACAGTGTTATTCTAATCTCTGAAGTGATTCCTAGGACATTGGTGCTTTTACAGTACTGCTGAAGTAAAAGCAATTAAAAGTGCTTTTAATGCTGTCGTTCGACTAACATGTTTAAATACAAATTTTAAAAAACAAAACCCCCAAAAAACCCCAAAACAAACAAAAGCAAACAAAAAAACCCATACCAAAACACAACAAACCACCGCAAGTGCCCTAATAATACTCCATTTCAATGGTAACTTTTTGCTTTATGTAACACAGAACACCCAAAATTCTTCTCAAAAATGTTAAAGCATAACCTTGTAAAGCTTTTTAGAAAGTGTTCTCCATTGTCCTTCCTCCCTATCAAAACCCTGTATAATTTCATGAAACATTAAGGCTCTAGAGGAATGATTTTTTCTGAGCATAAGAGGAGTACAATTTGCATCCTGCTCTAACAAAAGACCGTAATCTCTTCCCTCCTGTTGGCACTGTAATAGCAGCAAAGCAAAACATGGCTTTTGTAACCAGACAGCAAATACAACTTGTCAAAAAATCCGCTCGTCTCTCTTCCTTTCAAAGAGGCATCAGCTTCACAAATCATCTGTTATTACAAAAATTAAATGCTTGTTTGGTCATAAAAATGCTCTACTTGACACATCAAGTGTACTGTTAGGTCACTCCTGCTTCTGTTTTATCATACCTATTCCTATTTATCATGTGAATTCACTCACCTGAACTGGCATCAACATTCAACATGAGCACAGCTCAAGAATCAGTGCAATGACAGCTGATAATTAATTGTGCTTCTTGCACACAAGTCCAAAATCTCGTATTCAGCATCTGCCACATAGTGGACATAAATACATTATCTTTACACACATATTTGCAGCAGAAAGCCCTATGATTAACTAAGTTAAGTAAATTAGCATCTGAAATTCACTGTACAACTCACATTTTAGAAAGTTGTAAAACTCTTGGAAGGTCTGAAAAGTTAGTGTAACATCCAGAACCTGGCAAGCCATTGATGTACAGTACTGAGAGTGCTTCACCTCAACAGACTGTCTGAACAGAATTCAAATCTCAGTTAATGTAAAAACAGAAAAAGAAAATGAAATCAGATGAATCTTTATAGAACAGGAAAATTACAGATTAATATAGAACAGCATCAGCCCTAGTGAGGGATCTGGGAGGAATATTTGAGTTCCCTATCGCAGACACATAGAGAATCAAATATTAAATCTTTCAGGCTATATTATTTATTACTTCAAATTGTGCAGATGTCTTCCTTCAGACCCACAGAAAGGAGCAGACTTCCTGTTTTCTCATTGTCTATAAATTTCCTTACCACTGCAGAGAAGCCATCAAAGAGTCTAATACATTGTTGAACAAAAGCAGAAGAGTTGGGTAAGAACTGTAGATGCCTCAAATCCAACTTCATTATTTAAAGCATCTCTTCAAGAAAAATAAACCACACACAAATTTCGCAAGTGATAAAAAATAGAAGGGAATCTCACCAATGCCAACAAATAATAACATACTACAGAGATTGAGGAGAACAAAATTAAATCCCTCTTCAAAAAAAGAAGAGACTGAACGCTGAGAAAATGGACAAAATCTTACTAAATTACAAAACTGAAGGACATGATGAAAAGAACACTTTAACAGCTTGAGATAAAGACAAGATGTCTTTGCCTATGACCATATCAGAAACACAGCTTGAACAAAGCTAAAACACTCCTGAGCTATATCCAAAGACAGCTAGTCCCTTAAGAAGAACACAACAACCTCTCTGTGTGGTTCTTGGTGCTGTGGCATTGAAAAAAAAGTACGGAAAACTGAGAAAAAGATTTTGGAAAATCATCTGGGTTTTTTTTGCAAACCAGCTCTCTAAGTTGGTACTCAGTTCTCCTCAGGTCAAGACTTAGCCATGTCTAACTGGAAAGAAATGGTAAAGTGCATTATCCATAACAACATTTATGAGACTTTCAGCAGAGGATTAGCAGCGACATAGCCAAGAGACAGAAGAGAAATAAAGATGGCTGAGTAACCTATGCCCAAGCAACTACTGCCATCAACCAATTCTGCCATGTTCTGATACAGGAGTCCAGTAATTGATATATTTGCATTTAGAAAGAGGTAAATGTTTCTGTGGTTTAAGAAAGAATTTTGAAGCAATATGGACTGATTTAACTTAATTCTTAATCTTTTGCCTAAGAAATATTCTCCTTTAAAAATTATGTATCTATGGCAAGAGGCTATTCCATTTTTTCCCCACAGGTCTCAAACATAACTTGTCAGCAAACAAAGCCATTTCAACACATATTATTCAACTCCATGTCTTAGAGCGATTGAGGAAATTCACTATCATTACATAAAATCCTTTGACAGCTATTCATATGGCTACACAGCACAGCACTGGAGAAAAATTGGAAGATCATGATAAATCATCACTACCATCAAAACAAACAGCATAAAGAACTCTGTGCAAGTTGTTTAGAGACAAATAAAGTAGAGATCTGAATACAAATTTAAGATATCTGATCATATTAATTCCTGACATTCCATCTAACAGAAAATAGTACCCATGGACAAACCTTACCAGTTATTATTGCAGTTTAAAATATACAAACAAGGTCATAAAAATAAATTGGTACAAATAAATGGAAGCATATTTCTACCTTATACATCATTTACAAAATTTTCCTGACTCCATCCTTCAGAGCAAAGAGCAATAAATAACATTAAAGCTGATGCAAAAGCCATGCCTGTAGCACTGTCTTAGTCTGCAGCCCATGCTACACCTCCCTCATGATTTTAATGGGAGTTATATTCAGATCTTCATATATGAAGTATACAAAGGAGTGCATTAATTGTGTATATATATATATATATAATTAGTTAACCACATGTATGTGTTTGGATTTAGTGTTTTGCCATCCGAAGTGATAGTTTTCCCCTTACTCTACTAGTGCCTGTTCATTATCTCCAAAAAACATTACAATTCTATTTATTTCTTCATAAAGTTTTTGTTCCCCATTTTGGTGTTTACCCACTTTAAATCCTGTTACTTTATTATTTTTGCTTTGCTCATTCCTGCTTTCCACAAGCTGAACAAGGTATATATCATAGGATTTTGAACTTGAGCCAAACTGGCATCTCAGTATTCATACTAAGACCATGGAAAATTTCCATATCACTCAAATTAATATTTCACAGACAAACTAGACGACTTGGCAGTTCTTACTACTACAACTTTAGCTCCATATCACAGCATAAACTGAGATACTGAATGACAACTTTCAATTATTAATTCTCCGTACTTAATAAATTTTACATTAGCTCTTTCTGTCCATATCAGCAAGTCATCACTGGATTACACATAATAGCATTTAAGAACCTTTTTTAGAACATATGTAGAGAAATAAAGTTATATGAATAAACTTGAGTTTGCCCAAGTGACCCCGGCACTCACAGAAAAAGGATGCTGCCTGTTTTCCCAAAGAAGCAAGTATCTACCCAGTGCATACCTTTACCTGATCTCCACTGCAAAGATTTAACTTTGCAGTACAAATGAATATTCATGATCCTTCTTCTGTGCCTTAGCTTTAACCAGCATCTTCAAGTTTTGGTTCCAGACACTTCCAGCTTGATAACCTCGGCAGCTCTCTCTGATCCTGTCTCTCCCTGTGTTTGACCCAGGACGCAGCTGTTTGCAGTCCTGCTCTGCAGTGAACCTGTGTCCTGCATTTATGCTCAAGATCTCACCTGAAAATGCTTTCCTGAAAGTTTCTAACACAGTTTTAGCAGTTCCCCGTATTTCTTCTGGGTTTTTTTTTCCCCTCCGCTTCTGCCTTTTCAATCTCACTTTTATTCTTCCACTTTAATTAAACTCACTGAGCTTTTGAAATTTTCTATTAAATAAAGGCGTATCTTGCAAACCAGGTGGGTAATTACAAGCATTCACTGCTCTGGGCTGCTGGTGAATTTTTCAGATTAACTCACCTAGCTCTTACAAGAGTAGAAACACATCATTAGACAACATTCACATTCAAAGGAGGCATTAGGAAAAGTGAGACAACTGCATTTCACTTATTTTTAAGATGTAAACAAAACTGATGATACAGCCACTTACAAGGTACAAGCACAAGAGGCAAACACCAGTAAGATATGTGGAAGTTCTCAAGACTGCAGTATTTTGACTGTTATATTTCAAGACTTAGTTGCTGCTTTCCTGTTTCCTGCCAGAAATTTTTGGCAACTACAGTAGACTACTACAGTCAAATGTGATGCTACCAGAACCAGGTAACTCAAATGAAGCTACTATTTTTATTTAGCTATTTTTATTTAAGCTCTGCATATTATGAAAGCATTTATCTACTATTTTATGTCTAATAAATCAGGATTAAACCAACCAAATAATAGCAAATACTGTACAGTATCAGTCATTCATTGGGCCAACATGACAGGCAGAAAATGTGCTTGAATAGACCTCACTGAACAACATTAAGCAGCAAGCTGCTTATGTATTGTTTATCCAGGCAAAGGAAGCCAGCATCTCATTCAGCATTCTTCCTTAAACATCTTCTTAAACCTATTATACAGCTATTGATATTGAGCATTGACTAATACACAGCTGATATAACTTCGGGAAGAGACACAAAATTCAAGGCAATTCGCAGGAGCACAGATTTTAACTGTTTCTTTACTCCTGTCACATTGTTTCTAACAGTCTTGTGCATGGTCTGACCAAAGTGTAGAAGTCCAGAGTCAAGGCAATGGACACCCTTTGGAATCAGCTGAAACACGCCAGGGAGGTAAAAGCTGACAGCGATGGAAACACATTCCAGCTCTCGAGACCTACACTCCTGCACAGATGTACATTTCTGCTGAGACCGTACATGAACACACAACACCTCAGTGAAACAGTAAGTGCAAACTGAAATAAATGTACAATTTTCAAGGATGTGTGGAATATAAAGATATCTCATTAAGGGCAATTCAGAAGAAAAAAAAAAAAAAAAGACAATAGATGACAAAAGTAATAAATTAACCCACCCAGCTGTATAACACTTAAGGAGCAGGAGAGGGCCAAGATGATAAAGCAGTGATGGTGCTGTTCCCCTTCTGCACCTCTGGAGACCTGCTCAGCCTTGTTACTGGGTGAACCCACCAATTGGCAAGCGGCCCAAAGGTGTGCAAATCACAGAACCCACTGTCCAAATACCTGTACCTGGAAAGAGCTTCTCAAATGGCATGGCAGAACTTTCTGGCTTCCCGTCCTTTTGCCATCAGAGATGGCATAATCAATAAAATATGAGATCAACACTGATTGCAACTGCAAAATTGGCTTTTAATGGCAATCAACCTGAGCTATAACTGGCTGCTCTAAATTAAGCAGAGTGACACAGTACAGCTCTAGTTTCTCCACATACAACTGACTTTTATTAGCAGTGTTACATCCTTTAAGTGGAGAGCAGCCTTTCTCAAGCTACTGCTGTTATTTTAAATGCCTCTCATACTGTGAACAAATTTACTTACCAGTATTCTCAAAGCAGTTCTCTAAATCTTAGATGACTAAATTAAGCAGTCATTCAAGCAGCTTATCTCATTAATCATGAGGAGGGAAAGATCTTATGATTTACAATCAAAACCAAAACTAATTTTCTTTCAGAGGCCAAAACAATTCACTTGAACATCCTTAAAGGAAACATAAGAATGAGACAGTTCATAATAGCTTCAGACAAACCTACTGGGGTTCAAATGATTGTATTTGGCTCATCTGACTGCATTTTTTCTTTTCAAACTTCTACACGTTGGATAATTAAGGAACAAGCCTTGTCAAAGCACAGATTTTTGGGTACGTAATTCTTCTGGTTGAACAGAATACTACTCTCCCCTGTTCCCCCACCTCCATCTCTTTTTAATTTTTTTTTTCTTTTAAATGAGCTTCTATACATGCAAAAGAAAAAAACCCACAATAACCCAAAACAAAACACCAAAAAACCCATCAAAACACAAAAAACCAAAAAAACCAACCCCCCCACAAATTTATAGGAAATCTGGTTGAACTTATTTGGGTCTACTTAGTCTATGTAGACAACATCACTAATGGCCAACAAGATAAAGTCTAGAAGATTAGAACTTATTCTAGTGCAATATGTAACCACACTGTTACATCACCCTTTCAGCTATATTGTTTAATCTCGAACACTTATCAGGAACCTTTCTAATCCATGTCTGTCCATATGGTCTTATTGAGTTTCCTAGACACTGGACTCATTGTAAAAAAATAAAGTATATGTCTCTCTGAAGTACAATTGTGCCTATTCACTTCGTCAAGGAATATGAAACCTATAGTCCCATTTATGGAATAGATTCTCTGTGGATCTTCTATATGGAACTCACTGAGTCTGGTGGAAATATAAGTTCCAGAAATACATGAGAAGTCCAAGAATATATCTACAGATCATTCCATACCTACTAATAATTTGTTGGTGGACACCTCCCCACAGTTAAATTCTAAAAATTATGTGACCTGTTTAGGACATGTTAAAGATC
The DNA here is from genome assembly GCA_013400975.1 of Atrichornis clamosus. Taxonomy (NCBI): domain Eukaryota; kingdom Metazoa; phylum Chordata; class Aves; order Passeriformes; family Menuridae; genus Atrichornis; species Atrichornis clamosus. The sequence continues at coordinate 419,389 of WBMZ01012664.1, forward strand.
CGTAAACATTCTACATCACTGTATTCACTTTTAAGAGAAACATGATCAAGACACCTTTCCTTGCTCATGCCACCTAGATTATCTTCAGCATTTATCCTGATATATTTCAAAGAAAGTTAACTTGCCTTACTGAATACCCTCATCTGAGCAAAATAGAAAAGCTAATGTAATATTTATAATGTAATAAGCACAATAGAATCTCATAAGAATGCGTTAACTGGGATATAGATGATCCATGATCCCCTAAAACTACATTACAGTCTAAATCACATGATTTATGCCAAATATTTCTAATGTAAAATGGATTTTTTCTTAACATTTGTTTTTTTGAAAGGCTATGTAGAAATGGCAACAGAAATTAATGTTTTAAACACACTGCATCATAATAATAAAAGTCTTCTAAACTAGCGTATGGAAAAATAAAAATTTCACATTACTTTTGAAAAGAGAGTTTAACAAGCTAGAAGTCACAATTTCTGTAAAATAGGCACATTCATAAAATGCACACATTCAAAAAGATGTTTTTAAACCATTTGCAATCCAGCTGGGTTTTGCTGTTACAACAGGTTAACTTCCCCCTTTTCAGACCAGCAATAGCAGCTTCTGCCACACTTCACATCAGGTATTTTGTAAGCCAACTGCCCTATATGCTTTGCTGAACTTTTTAATTCCTAGACTCAGTGACTTCAAAGTAACATAGAGTGCCCCCATGGGAACTTTTGGAAGCGACACTGTGATATGTGCTGAATTTACCCAAACTGACAGAGGGTGATGAGTCACCTCAGCACTAATCCTAAAAATCACTGAAGTGCAGCAAGTGTCCTCAAAGGAAGGGTGAGGCAACACATGGGCACTGCAACCCCGTGGAGCTGGCCTGGATTTCTGCCATGACAGGTAAATAGGGATTTAAGTGTGTGTACCTGTGGGTGCACACACGTACAAATATTGATTCAGGACTTTCTGTCAGGAGAGAGGCGTAATTTCAACAGTGTTTCTAACCATATTTAGAGTGTGAAATTTTATTGATTCACAAAAGCAGCAAGGAATGTGTGGATCATGCCAAAGGCAAATGGATTGGTTTATTTCTAATCAGATCTAGTAAGACCCTAAGCTCCTGGAAATAAGATACTTTGGGCTGGTTTGGATTATTTTTGCTTCTACACAGGTCAGATTTTCATCTGACTTTCAGCAGTAAAACACACTGCTTAAGGTGAGAAACATTGAAAAAGACATCCTTCTAAACTGGTTAAAACTTCAGTGTTGTACTCATTCTCTTCTCTTTAAAAGGCTGACAGCTCTTCTAGTTATAAATGAGAATAGTTATAAAGTAAATCTATAATTATCTATTTTGGAGTAATTATTTCCTGCTTGATTTTCTAAAATTTTTGTTCAGCATATATATTAGTGCTGCTTTATTCACTTCAGTTTTAACCTTTTTTGCTCTGTTTCACGTGAATGTGCAAATATCATTTTAGCATTGTTTTCCTAATGATTGTAGCCATCGATTCCAAAGAAAGATTAAATTAACTAACTGTCCTATGCATATTTCTACTTTATGTGAAAAAACATCTGAGAAATACTTTTCCTTGTAACTTCATACATTCTGAGATTTACCAACCCTTACCCACTACACCAAAACACAACAAATTCAAGAGTGTCTTGATCTATCTTACAGTGACCATGGAAAAATGTTTAGGCGACATATCTGGAATAATGAACCCAGAACCAACACACTTTAAGGGACAAGAAAGTGTAAAAACATACAGCCTTTCAAAATTACAAACCCCCTAAAGTGGAACCTGATCTTGAAAGCCTCACTGGTGTGATGAGATCAAGGGTAGAAACTACTCCCATTGCAAGACAGGATGGAGAGGTCGCCTAGTCTTGAAAACACCTTTGTACAAACATTAGAACGTTTATAGATTAGGACCATCGCAAAATAATTCTGGAAATAAAGGTTATATTTGATTGTCACTAAATAAACAAAATCACTGCTGAAATGAGTTCTCGTGGGGACATAACAAACAGCAAATCACCCCTTAAAATTTCTTCCAGCTCTTATTCTAAATGGATTTCAAAAGAGAATCAAAACGAGCATATCTAAAAAAAGTCAAACATTACCTGGAAGCAGCTTAGAGTTTTCTCACAGAGAACATACAAAGGGCCAGAGAAAACCCTTAGCTTCATATTTTCTGCACAATTTGGAGGCTTAAGGTATTTGTGTTGCTTTTACAGAGCATGTAACACGAAACTTTCATCTAACTATAGTCTTTAGGCTACACACTGTGCTAAGATTGAAAGAAAGGTGGTCTGGATGAAAATGGATTCTTTTTGCTTGCAGCCATATTTATTATATCATTCATTATAGTAAATGAGAGCTAGAACATATTGACATTTCTGGCAGAAAGTTAAAAAAAAAAAGCTGAAGAAAATGGAGACTTTTCACTCTATTAGCTGAGGACAGCATATATAGAAACAAGAAATCTTTACTGAACCAGAACACAGTGAAAGCAATTTTAAGGTATTAAAGTTGCACCAGAACAACATCCCTTGTGGTGCAAGGAATCCAAGGTGGGCTTATTCCTTCTCTCACTTGAGAAGATGAACAAGATGTGCAAATTAATGAAGCCAAATTAGAGTGAAGGAGCTCTGGATACTTCTTCATAATTACACAGTAGCAAGTAACTGTATCTGAACATGCCAGAAAACAAGATTGATGGTTTTACAAACCACCTTTCCTGAAAGCTATAAAGTAACTAAAAATTGATTCTTCCTCAGTTAAATAATGTCAGTTCTACTCCTGAGCAACTGAGCTCTCTTGCACTGCAGAGTGCAGGGAACTACAGGAGCAGGTGGTGACTGAAGAGGCAGCACACTCAACTCTGCTAATGTACAAGTAACATCATTGACAATTCAGCAGTTCTGCACGGGGTAATCGAAAGACACAAACAGCTTTGATTTAATATTGCCATTATCTAACATTGCAAACATCCATCTCTCAATCACATACACGGTTGTTTTAAGATCATAAAAACAATTTAAATATAATTATAATGAATGTTCAGGTCTTCTAATTTAATAAGCCTACATCTGGTTTTACTACATCAAATTTCTTTTAATGCTTTATAAAAGCAATTATAAGCCTACAAGCAATACAGTAGGGGGATTTTTTTTTTTTTATCAGAAAAGATGTATTTGGTTATAAGTCTTCTTACAGTAATGTCACTCATAATGCTTATTATATTGTGCAACACCTGCCTTTTCCAACTTTTAGGATAGGCATAATCACTTTTGTCTGATAATAACAGGAGAGCGACAATGATCATAGAATATTTAAAACTGAGTACCTACATTACAAGCCCTCAAACTGAGCACAAAGAAGTTATCAGCACAACTGTAAGGTAAGATGTCCTTGACTATAAAAATACAAGAAACCGCTCTTCTCATCAAGTCTGACATGCAGCTCAGCGATGACATGGGCACTGAAGAGGAATACACAGTGATTGTCTGCAATGTTCTTCATAACCAAACTATATATAATTCCAGGCATAAACTGTATCGAGCATTAAAAAAAAATCCTTGGTCAACTAAGGTGTTATGTTGGAAAGCAAACAAGGACATACAGTGCACAGGAATGCAGAACTGCCTGTGCCCATGTCCAGATCTTCCGGGTTGACCATGGCCCTCGCTCAAGCTTTGCCACTGTTTGGTTTTCTTTTGCACCTTTGAGTGAAAGTGCCAAAGGCTATTTAGCAGGATCTCTCACTTTCAGACACATCCTGTTTTGAGTTCTGTCTCTCTGCTCTTGCAGCTGAGTTTTCTCTGCGCACTCCCTCGGGACAAACAACAGGCTCTGGCTGAAAAACTGCACTGCAGTGTCACAGACCTTAGCAGCAACGGGCACACAACGAAACCCAGCATTTCTAACCTAGCACCTGGTAAACCACACCCAGCACACAGCTCAACATGCTTTCCATCCTGCACCAGCTGTCTTCCTGGGGCTGTTCTTACCTCAGGCAATCTGGATTTTGGCAGGCTGCTTATCCTTTGCCCAGGACAGACACGCAAGGTGGTGCAAGCTGCACCGATACTGCCAAAGCACAGCAGGCAATGTGACCCCACAGGCAAGTCCAACGGGCTTCCTTGTTGATGACAAACAATTAAAATTCCAGCTGCAACGGATTTAACAGCCACTTAAGACTTAGGCTGCCAAGACCCTCAACACTTCGTGTTGTAAAGCAGACACAACGTGACAAAAAGAAAGTTTCATTGTTCTGTAAGCCATTAAACATTAACTCATACTTAAGAGTTGGGCCACAGCAGATTTTACAAAAACTCTCAGGCCTCGAAGCTGAAAGAATTCCCCAGCTCCCACTGCTTGAGCAGGCTGTGGGAAATGACAGGTGGCTTCTCCATGAGAGGGAGACAAAGGAGCACATTTCCTTATCTAAAAGGAATGGTCACTATGCAAGAGACCCAAATGACAGGCATTGCCACAAACTGTAGAGGCTTTGAGGAAAAGAGGAATGAAAAATCAAGAGGAAAATGTAAAAGGCCAATGTATTATTTCCCTAATCCCCTTCCTCTCTCCATTCCTTTGTTCTTCCATTAAAACATGCACATTTCAATACTGAGGAGAATTACCTCAACATGTGTTTCTTTCATCAGCCTGGCACACACTGTGTGGAAGATAATAAAGGAGAATAAACACATTTTCCTCCTGCCAGATGTGATCTGGAGTCAGAAACACCTCAGCTACCAATAAGTTCTACCAGCTCCACAGGAATCCCTTATTTTATTTTTAAGTGACTTAAATAATCTGAAAATTATTTGCATCCACAAATTTTCAATCACTGAATGGTTGGTGGCAAATTAGAGAATTATCTTTCCAGCAGGGAAGTATTCACACTTATTTTGCATGGCAGGTTCTGCTCACTGTTGAAGTAACATTTTCTTATTTGTTCTAAAAAAGTATGTTAATAAATGCATGGGTTTTGAAAAAGCAGAAAAAAACCCTTGGAAACAGAGATCCATCCAGTGGTGCATTTATATCCTCATGGCATCAAATGCTTATAGTTGAAGGGTTGGGACACATTCAATTTGCCAGGCCTGCAAATAACCCTGTCCTTCTCCACAGCCTTCAGACACACACAGACCTGAAGATTTTGTAAATGTGCTTTCTTAATTTTGTCCCAGACAGACATTTTAATTCTTTGCAAACATTCTCTTATTACTCATACATATTGGCAAAATCTTGGCTTATTTGATTAAAACTCCATGAGGGTACTTATGCTGTGGTTCTAAGTCACCTGATTTGTCAGAAGAAGCAAAAATTATGTCCAGGAAGAGCATTAAATCCATCTAAGTTTCAGCAGAAACCAGAAAGGGTGGCAAGATTTTGCCCAGGCCACTTTTTCAAATCTCCAGTTCCTAACACAAGAGCTGCAGACAAATTGCAATAATATGGAATTTGCTACAGCCCCAAATTTTCTTAGCCCAATGTCTTGGGTGGGAATTTGCCCCTACACAGAGAGCCTGAATCTGCTATGCCAAGTTGTACTTGGCACCTGAGCTGGGTTATGTTTACACTCATACTTGTCAGCAGCACAGACAGACCTCAGGATCTCATTAGCCACTGCATTTTAACAACTCGAAACAGAATTCTCCCACCAAAGAACCCGAACAAGCAAATCCCCATAACCCCAGAGTATAACTTTGTATTCTCTAACACACTCAAAGGCACTAACTCAGAAAAGCATTCAATTTTACCTTTTGAGAGACATCAGTTCAGAGGCTTTGGCTTCGCTCTCCACCCAAGAAAAAGAGCTTTATGTGATCTAAGATGACATATTCTAATAGGAAAAACTGACAGAACGATGAACATTAAAATAAATGAGGAGTGGGACTCAAGTGGCATAAATGTACCTTCTCTCATAAATGCAGATCAAAAATTATGAGTAAGTTGATCACATTGGGGAATTACAAGATTTTAAATAAGGTAACAGTAATTGCATCTAGCAAATAGAAAAGAAATCTGTAAAAAAACCATCAACAACATTAATAAGAGTACAAGGAAAAAGTTTGATGCTGACAGAAATTGTCTCAGAACATAATGATGAGGCACAGTCGTGGTGTGCTTGTCTGAAGTCACAGTGATTAGCAGCAGTATTAATTGTATGAGATCACTTTCAGGTGTGATGTCACTGCATTCTTATAAACACATTCAACCCAAGGAAAAGTCTTGAAGCCACGCTAGGCAAAAGGAGAGGTGCATTTAGAGCTGAATGGTGTGGATTGCTTTGGACATAGGGGAGAGCTGGGGGATTTGCTGCACCTCTGTACTGGATCATAAGAAAATATTTAGGACTCGTCAAACATGAGACAGGCCCACACTGCAAGTATGCAAAAAGATTTGAAAAGCTTCAGACAACATATCTAGAAAAACCACCTTGCCTACAAGAAGCAGACTAACAAATAAACAGTCAAATGTCATAAATGTTCTCAGGCTGTATGCTTTCAATAACACAACTTCTAGAAAATACGTACAGCAATATCAATGTTAGTCATCACAAACTTTGCATCAGCACTTTTAGAGCTAGATTCACGCACCAGATGTATCAGTCTCCAGGTACTATTGTGTCTACTTGATTTCTTTATGTCAATATTTGAATTAAAGGTTATACCTGATTATGTAGAAAAAAAACCCGATCAAAATAAGTGAAACTGCGGGTAAGTAATACTTGCTCCTCAAATTTAGCATGGCAAATATTCCATAGGACTAGAGACAAGTTGCTGAATGAATTCACTTTGTGTTAATAGTCTATAATCCAGTGACTGACTACACTGCTTGTTCCAGGCTCCTGCCACCATTCAGGTGGCATAAAAACACAATGCTTTCTACCAATGGCCAAACAGGGGTCACTGCTTTCGCACATACCTCTTAAGCCATCATTTCACTAGAAATATGTAGCCTATGCCAACAGGATAAATGACCTTGTTTTTCATGGATGCTATGTACCAATAGCTAAGCTATTAACCTACAGAGGGGCAAACCAGAATTTGATGGATTTTTGAATATTATCTGTTAAACTACATAGAATCTCTGTAATGATTTAAAAACAAAGTAAAAGAAAATACTGAAGAGCTATTAGACTCAGCCATTCATGGCACATAGTGCATTCTCCATATAGCATGGGTTTACCTTTTTTTAACAGTTATTTTAATTATATTCACCACATTTCTATTTAGTGACAGTTTCTATTGAGTTTATCTGTTTGCAGTATAAATGAAAACAAGTCAATGTTCACGATGCCTAAAAGCTATCGCCCACTTTCTGTTTTAATACAAAAGCCCTTAGAAATCAGCAGGGTCCATAAATCACTTAGCTATTCTGCATCTCTTGTCATTACACGTATAATTTCTTGCCCCTCTTTGGGGTTTAAGAATCTGCTCATCACTGATAATGCTTTGCATATGTTACAGACATAAGATCGTGTGGAACAAAAAAACCACAGGCAGTAAAAAGCAAATTTCCTTCAGCCTGTATCTCCTCATTGTCTAAAGTTAGTAACACTCTTTAGTCGTTCTTTGCTTTTATGAAGAGTAAGTTTTGCTTCTCCACCACTTTCCAGGTTCTCATTTAAAAATCAATGAGACATCAAAAGAAATTAATACATTTTCTTGAAAGTGTGCACAGTTCTTCCAGAGCACAGATCAAAGCTGGAGTAAATTTCTATAAACACTTCTCATTATTTTTGGAGCATTCACCAACTCTTTCAAGCATGCTGGGGATTTCAAATTGGCCAGTAGGAGATGTCAGTAGATCCAATTTCTATGGTTTCACAGACAAATTTAACTTTTTTTTTCAGGTAAATGATTATGCAACAGTAGTCTGCCATCAGCCCCCACTCCCCACTTTTTAATTGTAAATGCATATATTGCAAATCAGACACTCAAGTATTGAGCTCATCAGACTGCAGTACAAATAAGGATTTGAAGAGGCTAAATTAAGGCCAGTACTTCCCTGACACATATTCCCACAGACTACTGCTCACAGCTTCATTCACACTAAGTGAGGCCACAGAGAGAAAGACATCAATGTGCAGAGGTCTGAACACAGGATCAAACTCCAGTTAAGACATCCTTGCAGTGCTACTTGCACACACCTTAACAGATCACTGGTTACATTTTATGGTCATTCTAGAACCATGAAACATATGGCAGTATATCTCGAGTTACTGGACTGATAAGAGATTTCCCTTTTTTATTTATAAATAAGGCTAGACATGATATTCTTGATAAACATACTTGTCTCTTCTACACAATCAAAAACAGTCAGAGAGAGAATGTGGACTAGTCATTTACCTGGAATTCCTCTGCACAAAAAGAAACTGCATTCAGTGGCTCAATTAATGTCTTCAAACAAGACAGCTGACTGTAACTTCAGAAAGCCATGCCAAGTGGCTAACAGAAAGATCAAAGCATTTTACCATCTGCGTTGAGAAGATTACTGTGTTAGACTAAAAGTGATACAGACAAAGAGTGATGAAAGATGAATCGATTTTCTTTCGGAACTGAGCAGTTTGGACATTAAAGTATTTGGGCAATTTTACATTAGAAATCCATATCAGAACCAGCAGTTTCAGTTCTAACACTTATGGTTCTTCCTCTCCTCAGTTCAGAAAAATACTTCTAAATGAATGGATGTAGTATTATTACATAGCCAAAAATAAATTTGCAGCAGAACTAGTTAATTGTTATTTGCACTGTTAGACAACTCTGTCAGGAAATATAGGGTGAAACCAAATTCTCTCTTATTTCCCCATACAAAATAGGAAGCAGATTATAGTCTATTTGTTCAGATTTGCACCCTTTCGCCTAATAAATGAAGGTGTAATTTACTAGAATAGAATCAGGTTTGTCACATCTGTGAACAGAAATCCTTATTCCAACCTTAGAAAACTGGCCAGTAAACACTACACTTGCTGTCATTTGTACACATTAATAATAAAAGCACAGAAGCTGCAAGAAGAAAGTGGACAAAGCTTGAAATAACAGCCAGGCAGCACAGGCTTTCTAGAAAGATGGTCAGCTAAGCAGGGAAGGTAAGAGATTCCTGCAGTTTCACACCAAAAGTACTGAAAGAAAGGTGAAAGATACCTGGAGAACATGAAATTGCCCACAGCCTTACAATATGAAAAGCTCATTACTTGTTCCTGCATTTCTGGCAGGTTCAAAATGCACACGTCCTTATATAAGCTCATTTATACATCTTAATAGAATTCTTAACCTCCTTTTTTCCGAAGCTCAACTGTAAATATTTCTGTGCTTCATTGTGATGTGCTGAAATGAAACCTTACATAGAAGGTAACAATATTTTCGCTCCATAAAACATGGGTTTGAAACTGTGCTGAAGGAGATTCTGTAAAGGCTTGCAGGCTGCCTATTCTAACCAACTGAAGACAGTACAATTCACACATAATTGCCTAGCTCATTACATCAAATCTTGTAAATATTTTATTACACTGCTTTACAGAAAATGCTCTTTGAATCTGCCACTACTGCACATTCTACACCTACTCAGCCATTACACTCGGAAGAGGTGAGTGCCATCATCCACGGCCAAGAACACAGTATCAGAAGCAATACAGCAAAAAAAAGCAAGCAACTTCAGAGAACTTATACCGGCTAGTTTCTCTGTATGGCAGCCTAAAAACTTAAATATGTCTCATTTAAATTTTGCTTGTCAGTAGTTCACTCCTTTAGCAGAACCTCTGCCCCACAAAAGGATGTGCAAAAATGGGTGACAGAAATAGCATGGAAGCAGTTATAGTAGAAGCCAGCTACATAAGCCAGACATTTTAGGTGGAAAAATAATACTATATTAGGATTTTGCCTAACAATGCCAGCACTTTACTATATTCCACACAGTAAATAACACTCTTAGCTTCCTTTGCTCCTGAAGTCTCCTATGGAAAGCAGACTACAAATCAGACATTGCCCAGAAATACCTAATACTGTTGTTTGGTTCCAGTCCACTTCACTATAGTATGAGGCAGTCAGAATTTATACGAGACTATCCTTCCACACTTCGTTCACAACCTCCCTTCACTAGCTTGTCTTCTCCCTCTGTCTCTCTCCCAGTTACATAAAAAGCTATTAAAAATTTGTAGCTAAAAATGATCAAGGTACACTGATTGATGCAATACATTGGAAAAAGATAACTATCAGGTTTGTTAAGAACAGTTGACTGTAATGCTGTGTTTTTGTTAACTAGTAATGGCAGCTTGGGTGAGTTTAATTTGTTACCAATCAAATCAGAGTAGGATAATGAGACAAAACCAAATCTTAAAACACCTTCAGCCCACTCCTCCTTTAATCCCAGGCTTGACTTTGATTCTCTATCTCCTTGCCCAAGTGACGCAGGGGAACGGGGAAGGGGGGCTGTGGTCAGTTCAGGTCTCTGCTGCTACTTCCTCCCCAGGGGGAGGACTCCTCACACTCTCTCCCTGCTCCAGCGTGGGGTCCCTGCCATGGGAGATAGTCCTCCATCAACTTCACCAGTGTGAGTCCTTCCCATGGGCTGCAGTTCTTCACAAACTGCCCCAGTGTGGATCCCCCACAGGGTCACAAGTCCTGCCAGCAAATGTGCTCCAGCGTGGGCTCCTCTCTCCACAGGTCCATAGCCCCTGCCAGGAGCCTGCTCCTCCACGGGCTGCTCATGGGGTCACACCCTCCTTCAGCATTCACCTGCTCCAGCAGGGGGTTCTCCACGGGCTCCAGGCAGATCTCTGCATCCCCAGGGCAGGGACACAGCTGTCTCACCATGGGCTGCATGGGAATCTCTGCTCTGGCACCTGGAGCACCTCCTGCCCCTCCTTCCCCACCGACCCTGGTGTCTGCAAAGATGTTCCTCTCTCACATGCTCACTCCTCTCTTCCCTGGCTGTAATTGCCTCTGTGCAATATCCCTGTTATCCCAGAGGTGCTTCCACCATCCCTGAAGTGCTCAGCCTTGGCCAGCAGTGAGTCCATCCCGGAGCCAACCGGCATTGGTTCTACTGGGCATGGGGGAAGCTTCTGGCAGCTTCTCAGAGAAGCCACCTCTACAGCCCACCCACTACCAAAATCTTGGCATGCAAACCCATTACACAGCTGAACAAGCCAACATTTCAGGTTTCATTTGCTTTTAGTAACAAATTTCTTGTACTGCGTACGCATAAAACACCGCTATAATTTTTTATATAAGTGTTTTAAGTATAGAACTGGTCTTTAAATATGAGCATTTGTGGAAAAATATTAGAGCTAATAAATACTGGTGATATTTGAAATGAGGACAGAGCTATGAAACTAAATCAGGGACTCAGGCATCCATATTTGTTAAAAGCACAATTTTTCAGTTAAGAAGAAGGATGCAGCCCTGTAAAGAAAAGTCATATATTAAACCACTAAAACCTTTAGAAGAAAAAAAACCAAACAAACCACCATCTATGTTAACGATTCAATCATTACTGCTCACAGGATAAAGGATTTACAAGCAGAAATGTTACCTCCTCACTTATTACTGGAAAAGAGATTGGTCTTAGTTTTATTAAATCAATGACAGTGGGTACTACGAGAAGACCTAGCGTATTTACTATGATAATTTCTGAATATACTGAATAAAAATTCCTATTTGTCTTAGTTGGACTTCATACCCTAAAAGCCAGTATTTTACCTGTTGTCTTGGGATAGACTTATTAATGGGAATAATATTTAGGGGAAAAAAATGGCACTAACAGAAATATCTGAACATTATAGCTGGTGTTGTTGGAAAGATTGCACAAAAACTTTCATTTCAGAAGCAGAAAGGCAGAACTCTCCGTACTAAAATCACACGAATTCTCAAAGCACACATTTTGTGCCACCGCTTGATTAAAGATGCATTTTCTTACATTTTGATTTTGATGATTTTGTGACTGAACTGTGACCATGTTTTTAGCATCACTCTTTGTCGCACAGAAAACATGTTTATGGCAGATATTTAAGTTTAGTATCACTGTGACTGATGCTTTACCTATTACATGTGATCACTTAACATTACCCAACTAATGGTGAACAAGACATGGAAAAGTCTGCTACCCTTCTCATGTTTCCATAGGTTTTTCTAAATATGCACCTTGGTAACTAATGGAACAGCCAGTCAACATGTGTGTTAGAAAAAACCCACCAGACTGTACCTTTGTTATTTAAGATGTTTTGAACAGGGAATATTAGCTGCCATAGGTTCTGATGCTGCCATAACCTCAACCGTATAATTACAAAATGTGAATATTCAGAGACTACCCACTTATTTCATTCAGCATCCATCTTCCTGCTTTAAGATCAGGAGTAAAAAGCTCCTACATCTTCTACAGTCCCTTGTAACAGGCCATTTATATCTACATAAATATTCTCCTAAGCACTTTGGGGTGCTCTTATGCCTATTTTAAACAAAGGATTATTTTAACAAGGAAATCATAGGCACATCTATGAAGCCCAGAAAGACATATGGTAAAAACAGCTGAACTCTAGATGAGGGTACAGAGAGTATGTACATAAGCTTCAGCAGCGTGAGCCAAATTGCAAACGATTTTGGGGAAAAATTAGTTTTAAACAAAAAGAAGATTTGTTTCTATTTATTTGGCATTGACAGCTCCACAAAAGTGATGCTTTTCTTCAGTGGCATTTGCCAGTGCAGACTTTTTTCTTTTAATTAATGCAAGACAAAGTTAGATGACTTTTTTCACTTGTGCCCAAGATGTCACCTAAGCAGTTCACTTGTTCTCCACTTACCAGAGAAAACCATCTCAAGGTCAGGCTGATCTGAACCACCACTAAAGCACAGGCTGAGTGCTAGAGAACATAATTCATTTCATAAAGGCAGTACCACAGATTTCAATCTACATTGGCACTGACGTGCAATCTATGTGTAGCAACTTAGTCAGAAAAGAGCTCTAGAATCAAGGCAAATCATACCCATTTTTAGGAAAAGCACGTGTTGGTATCAAGTGAGCAGCTCCTCGTGGTGTCCAAACACAGACACTACAGTAGATTATGATTAAATATCCCCATCATAAACAAGAAGTAACAATAACAGGTACTTGCTAGCACTTAATCACATGTCTTTATTGCAATAAAGTTTTAATTAGCATTTACAAGACAGGCCAGTGAGATCTAGTGAAGCATGGGGCACACACAATGGGTTCTTAAGGCATCCATTTCTGTCCAATAATTATGGTGGTATGCTAAGCACTATGCAGGGTATTAGACATTCATTAGGCTATTGTCTTAGCTCTCTAGGAGGGACTTTGTATTTTCATATTACTCAAATATATGCTGTGGAGTTAACCAATTTTAAATACTCATAAACACAGGGAAGATTAAGTTTTATCTGTGTTTGAGTTTCATAAGCTTATACTGTTCGAAAAAACTCTAAACTCTGGATAAAAGTTGTGCTTTTCACTGATGCTCTCTGTCCTTGCTTGATGCCCAAAAATCTCCCCAAACACAGCAAGTGTTCAAACAAAGGGGAGTGGGGATAGAAATCATTATACATCTGAATGTAAACTCCAAATCCTAGGAAAAGGAGACATAAATACCAGTAGATTTGTGTCACTGCAGATAATAAAAGCAGATCTTACAAAGACTTTTGCTGGTAGGAGAGGCTCCATAATTTATTCCCAACAGTAATTTACTTTAGCCAACCTCAAACGAAACAAGAAGCACAGAAGAAATTGCAATTCTGAAATGTTTTTCTCCAAGTGTTTCCCCGGATTACTCTGCTTTAACTACCCTTGCTGAAAGTTGTACCTTACATCAAAACCAGCCCTCAGTTTCCTAGTTTGATCCTCTAAAGCCTTTCCAATTACTCATTTCCCCTGACTTCTCAACAATCACATACAAGTAAAGAGGGCTGAATAGAGCAGGGGGGAAAAAAAGAAAAAAGAGGAATTCAGTTTGTAAAATCTACTTGCATAAAACGCGAACATTACTATAGCATTGTATCAGACATATTTCAGGACTTTCTCATTAGAAGCTTTAATGTAAATATGCTTTCAAAAATACTTTAAAAAGAACATTTATAAAAATATTGATCAATGTTTCTGCTTCATCCCTTAAGTCACATTCATTTTTATGGTAGACTATTTAGAGAAAATCTTGAATCACACAGAGTGAATCCTGTACTACAGAATTTTTTCCAGATTTTAATTGTCAGTTAAGCAAAATAAATTTAGAATTCACACTCTGATGATGAAGAAAAAGGAATATGACCAGATAACTTGTTGAGCCTCACATTTTTCTCCGCAAGCATAGATAATTTGTTCTGCTCAGGATTAAATGCATACCTGGAGAATTTTCACATCTGAACATGCCACCTTGAGAAGAAAATGGAAGGGCACCAACTTCTTATAGGAAAATGTAAAAACATTTTCTTTTCTCTCTAAGACTAAGAAAACATTGGAAGTTTACTGGCTTTATACAAAGGATAGCTTTTCTCTAGCACTCAGTTCCAGTGAGGATACGATTTTATCCCTGCTACACAACATTTTGCAGAAATGGACGTTTTTTAAATTCAGAAAAAGCTGTAGAGAATAAGCTGCAGCTTAAAAATAAAACATCTGTTTCCCAGGATTACTCCGTTCCAAGTGCCTTAGCTGAGGGTTGGGCATTAACTTAAAAGCTAGCCCTTAGTTTGCAAGCTTGATGCATACATTTCTATTCACTGCTCTTCCCCAACTTCCAGGTGCCAGTGGACAAAATTGTACATATACTGATCATGTATGGCAACGCTGGTCACACATCTCTGCATGTGATCTTAACTGATCACATTTAAACCAAAGTACACTGTCTGGGCACAAGTTAGAGCAAGAGTCCCAGACATGGAAGACTCTGGTTCAAGAAAGTTAAGGCAGCTGCATAGCTTTCACCAACACCACATATTGATTCAGGCTCTGTACAGGAAATTTCTTCACTGTTTTAGATACTCTGAAGAGGAGTACTATGGTAACATTTTAATATTTATGAAGAATTCAACACAATAAAGAGATTAATTTTTTTTCTTAGCAGTTTACTAGGTTTTATAAATATCAACACCCACTGGTTTCCATATTTACAAACATCAATATTTACCCAGCATCATGAGAACAATTCAGCCTTAGTGATCTCACGGGCTGCATTTAGCTGATGTTACACAAGTTACAACAAGCCCTCCACAGCACCACAGAAGAGGTCCCAGCTTCTCCCAGCCCGCTCTCAAAGGCAAGCCTGCAGTAGCTGTGAGCACACCTCCAGCCACAGCTGGCATTTTAACAGGCTGCCTGCTACGGGCACGTAAAGCCCGAGCAAAGGGGCCAGGAAGAAGGCAGAACACAACCGTCAGTCTCTGCTATACCTGAAACACTGGCAGCCAAGCCAGAGCCAGCAGCTTCCTCCACTCAGGCACCCCACACACATACCCACAGTAAGTTTTCTCCCTACTGCTGCTGCCAGGGAATACAGCTTGCTTCTGGAACAATCTACAGGCCTTAAACGGCAGTGGATTATGGGACTTGCACCAAATACTTGTTTTTTCCTGCTGTCTTCTCTAATGCACTGTAACCTCCTCCCAGCTCAGGACCATATTCATATATACCACATTACATACGAAGAATCAACAGCTACTGCCATTACCACAGCAATTTATTCAGACCTCATTTCAGCACAGAAGATCCACAAGGAAAGAAGGCTGAAGGACAAATAAAGCATCACAAAACGTAGCCTGTGGGTCACTGCATGAGCACTGCTGTAACAAGAGAATAAATCACGAGACCATAACACAAAATAGCACTTACTTACAACAGGATCTAGGCACTGCTCTTCTGTCATGCTCAAATTCCAACTCCACCTGGGTTGCTACAGCAGCTCCAACACCATCAGTAGTCTCACAGTTATTTTTAAATCACTCAGTTCATGTCTCTGACGGTGAAAGCACACTGATCACATCGCCTATCCCGAACCTTTCCCTAGCGTCATAACTCTAGGTCACCATCTTTAGTTAGCCAACTTTTAATTTTTCCTTAAGAGAAGCCAGAAGTCCCCAGGCACTTTCCCCTGCCGGTTTCCTTCAGAGCCGGGTCAGCAACTGCTGGTCAGCAACTGTGCCCCGCACCTGCCCCTCCCTGCTCTCAGGTGTTCTCAATCTCCTGGCACCGCCCCCCGGCCGCCCCCAAGGCCACGGAACAAAGAGCTAATTAAGGTCATTAACAACTTCAGCTGGCCCGAGCTGCCCACCTGTCTGTCAGAGCCACAAATGCTTAAACACCCTGAGCGCAGCTGGGTGGCAGAGTTAGGATTTAGCGAGATTACAGCATCGGCTACCAAGGCACGGAGGGAAAATACTTTCAGCACAAAGACGGGGATTTAAATTTTGAATAGGTGATTTACCCTTCAAGGCTATGAATTAAAGTTACAGAGCAAGTGGGAAGGAAATATAATATAGCTGCATAATAATATTTTATTAATTATACTAGCTGAAACACATCAAAGCCTTCCTTCATAGAGGCTTGGTGTGTTCTGACACACCCAGGAAAGGAAAAGTGTCTCAGTGACGAAAAGGTGCTGTATGCCCAGCCTTCCTGCACCCAAAATAAAAATTTAAAAAAAAAGGATGTTACTATTAAAACTTTTATCTCACTAGACATCCTAGAGAAGAAACTAGAGATGAAATCTTTGATAAGTCTCACTGATTGTTCATGTTTTCAGCAAATTTGGAATGCAGAAACAACTCCCTGAAGAAAAGACCTGTTCAGAGGAAAAATACAGGAAACAAGAATCAGCAAGAGCCGATGTGCTTCCTGTAGTGATTAATTACCTGTGAGGAATGGTGGGAGTCTGCTGTGGGAGGACACCACAGGGCAGGTTTATTCTCACACAACAACAACCTCACTGGGGCTGGGGAGAACACAAAGCATTCCCTACCACTTACCATGTACTGCTCTCTTAGTTAGAGATAAACACACCACTGCGTGGGATTCACTCATAGCAAATAAAGGAAATCAATACTTTTTAAAATGGTATAAATAAAGAATTAAAAATAACACATTAAGACCCAATTTTGGATCGTTTAGTGAACAATTTTACAAATACCTAAAACGTTTTCATCTAAACAAACAATTTGAATATAAGGTTTCATTTTAAATCAGATGAGTCCACTACATCCTTGAAGTTGGAGATAAATTTCAAAGGGAATATATGTATCTATAGGCATTTGATTTTCTCTTTATAATTAATTAGTTAACACATTTAATATATTCCTTGCCTCTGTATTTATAGCCACAAATTTAAATTACATATTTAAGATACTCTTGCTTATCAGAAACAAGCAGGATTAAAAGATTTTTACTGCAGATAAACCAACAGGAAATTCAAAGAAGCATGTTGTTTTTCTAAATATTGAGGGGACTGTTAAATTTATATACAAATCTTTGTTTAAAAAAGAAGATTTAACCTGCATCTCACTTAGATTTTCTGACATGATGGAGACTTCCATCCAAAAGTGTGTTAAAAACCTGCCTCTTCTCCCAGCAGGTATATTTAATGTCTAGGCATCGCTCTGACATCTGGTCTGTTACAGATTAATTTACAAAAACTCTCCCACAGAGCACTCTAGAAACTAGCATAGGAAATGGCCAGCCTACCAGCAACTTCTTCCCAGGGAAGGAGGCCTTGCATGTAACTGAAATGCTTCTTGACAACATCCAGCTTTAGATCATATTTCCTTGCACTTGTATGAACTGTTAAGCAAAATGTGCACACACAGTTTGGCCATCACAACAGAAGGGCATCCCATCCAACCCACACTCAGCCAGCTGATCTCCTCGCTGCAGACTGCAGCTTGTTTAATACAAGCTTTGGCATAAGTGGTCTTTATGATCTGAGAAACAACGGAGAGGGGCCAGCACAAAGCGTGGGCTCCCCTGAAACACAAAACAGTTTTCGTTTAACTTCAGCTTTTAGAGCCACAAAACTGAGCCTCACCAGATGAAGGTGGGGTAAAAAAAAAAGTCTCAGTCATGCTCAGGTTATTAAAAAGAGAAGCGCAGAACCCTTTGGCAGAGGCTTCCTCAAGACTCAGAATACTCTGTAAAAAATTACTGATGGTTTTAAGGGTAAAACGGCCAATCTGATTGTTTTCTATGTTTCCAGAACACCAAAGCTGCAAATGCACAGTAATGTTTTTGGAGGTTTTCACATGAAAGGAAAAATCATTCCTGAGCCTTCACGTTACTATTCTGACCTGCCTGGTCTCAGGAACCATTCTATCTCCAAGTATGTTTAAAATTACTTTTTTTTTTTTTTCTAACTGCATGTCATGTCCTTTACAGAGTACAATATCTGGGGACTTCAATGCTATTACACCCTTCAATCCCTTCAAAAATAGGATGAACTCATTTTTACAGTTCCAGTAAGGGACATCCTCGGCATAGTCTGCATGAGAATTTGCTTCCTTCCTGATTCAAACCACTAAATCATATCACTCTTCATAGGACAGAAGAAAAAAAGAGTATAAAAAATAAAGATGTGAAGACCTTGAGATACTGCCCTCATAAAGAGTCTGTTGGGCTCTGTAAACTTGCAAGTTCCTAACATGAAATTCTGCCAATGAGTTTGCTGAATAAAAGATTTCATTTTTATTCTTTTCCTCTTTGCCTTGATGATAAATAAGATCCAACAATTAATGACTATTTGTGTGATGTCCATCACAAAGTGACATGGATCAAAGATGCACAAATATTTCATACACTAAAAGTGCACAACAAAGATGGGAGAAGGAAGTAAAACAAACAAAGAGGAAAGATAATAGCACGTGATAAAACCATTATCATCAGTTGGGAGTATTTTTGTGCTCATCTTTACTACAGTTGTACCAGAGTTCTAGAAAATTATACTTTAGAAATGCAAATAAATGTCTTGGCTGTAGCCACAATTCAATCTTCAAAAATTTATAAAATTTCCAAATTGATTTTCATATTTTCAAATTTTTATATTCATACAAGTATTGGAATGAATTTATTCACCAGAGATGTTCTGATATTTTGGAACAGCAGTTTTCAACAGGGCTAATTTCATTCAAAGTCATATGGCTGACTCATGTTTATCATGTTCATAACAGTTAATGTTGCAAATAGTGCAACTAAACATTAATAACATGACTGGTTACAAAATCTGTAGGACAATTAGTCTTTATATATTTTAAACCCATTAAGCACTCCTACATTGAAACTAGATGGTTCCATTCATAAACTTTATATCTCTTTGGCCTGTACATTACACGTTAGCTCAGTAAATTAATGCTTTCAGGTTAATTTAAAATCTAAAATAATCTGGAAGCACAAAGTCCTGCTGAAAATGCAACAATATGGGTTTTTTTCTCCCAGGAATCAAATTCTAAAATTGCTGTTCTGAGAAAGTTCAAGGCAAGATACTTTTTGTCACCTCTGATAGAGTACAGAAACATAGCTCTGCTTTCAGTGTTTGGTGTTTACATGGACCTCCTGACAAAAACTAGGAAAATGTCAGGTGAGTGATGAAATGACTAATGTTATATTTCAATATTATTAATACTATTTTTTCCACATTTTTTCAGAACACTTGACAGAAAGCCCATTCACACCAGAAGATGAGAATATTAAACAAGTTATGTGTTTCTTTATAAAAACATGGACTATTTAACAAAACAGTAGATGCAAAATACTTTTGCTTAATATACCAACTACACCTAAAATCTGGAAACACTTGAGATGTAATAGACACAGAAATATAATTTCTAGAAACAGAAATAAAATCTGGAAATAAAAGTTTATGCAGGGAAATACTCTTGCAATAATAGCAGTTTAAAAGAATGAGCTAAAGCAGAGAGATGCAGTGATGTTTAGGATGTGTTAAACAAACTCAGCAGTTGTAACAGGCAAGGTAAGGTTTTCAAACCCTTTCTGCTTTGAGACATCACTGTTCCCCCATTAGAAAACAGGAGGAGTAAGAACTGCAGCCTCACAATATCCATACGGAATACATTGTTGACAGCTGTGTACATAAAGTTACACAGCTAATAAACACACCTTTCTAACAGAACAGCAAGGGAGAGCATCTGCACACCCAGAACAATGTTTTAAATCACAGAGTTTTCTGTCCAGAGTCAATGGGTTCACATTCGTCTCTGTCTGTAATGAACATATACATCTGAACTTCTTTTTATTCAACTTTCTGAAACAGAGTATTTAAAAAAATATTTAGGTTACTTAATAGGACAAGTTGTAGAATGTTTTACCATGTAGAGGACTTGCCAAGAAACTGTTAAGTGGAGAAATGTGAAAATGTTTTTCTTTACATATAACATTTCATAACAAGAGCTGCAATTACTAATCAAGGATATCAAAGACAAAACACATATACTCCCAAGAGTTTAAATGTAAATTAGTCCTTCAAAAAGACACAGCTTCATCCAATGTAATTAGATTCCTACCAATTATAGCATTAGAAGCATAATAGTAAAATACAAAACGTAAGGAATGGGAACACATAGGACACAACAGGAACTTTTTTTTTATTTCCTTAGTAAGTCCATTTTTGAGTTCTGTTAATCATTAAACAGGCAGACAGGAAAAAAATGACAAGCCAGGGCTATAAGACTGAGATTTTCTTCTTCATCACTTCTCTTGGTTTCTGTGATGCTGTCTTCCTGATATCAATGCCTGTTTCTCAAGGTTGTTATCTTCCAGCCCTTGATCTTTCTCAGCCCCATCTTCCTCTTCTCTAAGCTTAACTTAATTTAATTTAAGAAAACCCTTTCCTAAATTAAATAATGGTGTTTGGCTTTACAGGTTACATGCTCTTGCAGCAGGTTTTAGTTTTAAATAAAGCATAGAGGGAATCCTGGCAGAACTTTACTTTAGTGGCTATGGGGGAGATTGAGCTAAAATGAATGCAAATAAATGAATTCCAAGCCCTAAGAGTCTCAACAACAACACTTTTTCCATTCATAGACAAAATGTAAGACAACATTGATTAATGACTTTTCTTCTGCATATATCACATTACACTTCAATTAAAGGTAGATTTTGAAGTGTATGGCTTGACAGTACAGTAAATCTGGCTTTAAATTTGACAGTGCTGGATCAAAATCAATACAGTCATACAAGATAAAAATGCTGATCCAGCACAGGCTCTGCATGCTCATTCAAAATCATTCTGAAGCATTCAGAGTAATTTTATACTAACCACTTTTCTGCTGAATAAGATGTCTTGGTAACACTTTTCTACAAGGAGACATCACAGAATGAATCTTATCACTAACCAAGGTGACAAAAACTCCACATTACATATCCCTTGTTCTATAATCTGCCAGACAGATTATTTGATTTCCCCATCACACTGGGATCAAATTTGTATATTAGTGCACTATTAAACTACATGGAGTAGCCTGTCCCCAGGTTAGACAGAAACCACAGATGCTTCTGGGGTAAGAAAACAGCATCCAGGTCTTCAGGGGCCAGGAGTGCAAATAAGCTGTGACTGTGGGTTACAAGTGCAGCTGGTTCCAAGAGCTGGATGAACTCCTAATTGTCTCATTAGTGACAGTTCCCTTTGTTAGGTAAATACCTGTTACCAGTAACTTCTGCATTCTCTGCCCTGGAGGAGCTGAGCTGCTGCTATCAAATCCAAATCTTGGCATGCCTTAATTCCTGCCCCTGGAGGTGGGCTGAAGGGTTATGTGCTTCCAAGATACAGAAGGACAAATGAGCCAAATGGTTCTTGTTCTTTGAGCAAGTTCAAGAAATACTGAACTAAAACCTGTATCTGTAACTACCCTGAGGTTTACGCTGCCCCAGAAAGAAATGGGAGACAGGAAAGGCCAAATCTGCACAAAAGCGTGTGTGGGCTCCAGTAGGCTCCTGGTGTCCTTGGCCACCAGCTGCTGCAATAGCATCACCGTTTGGGAGGAAGGTAGAAAACCGTGGAGGGCTCCAAGAACGCAACAAGAGTGCTGCTGAGATCCTTGCCTGAAGCTGAGCTATCTCCCTAGGTGTGAGAAATCCCTGGATGTGAGAGAAGCCCAGGCAGTAGGACAGAGGTGTGCATGTCCCTGTTCACAGTGCAGACTGAGCCTCAAAAGCTCCCTTTGCAATTTGGTTGTGTTTGGAGCTATTCCCCGGTGTCCACTGTGCAGAAGTGTTCCAAGTATACTCCGCTGAAAACATTCACAAGTATATCCACAAAAATAAACAGGAAACACAATAGAAGCCTAAAAAATATGTTTATTTGAGAGGGAATCTGACTCAAATTTTAAGTGTTGGAATTTGGAACGTCATTTTGAGAGTAACAACACTATGGAAACTGAGCACTGTAAAAGGTATGAATGTTGCTTTTAAATTGCTTTCTACTCTCTCAGCTTATAAACACCTAGAATCTACAGCTTGGCAACAAATTCGGTTTTATCTAATATGGTTTTCCCATCATCTGTCTCCAAATAAATATCACAAATAATGTGTAGGCAGTTTTACCTAGAATAAAAGACTGTAACATTAGAATAAAAGTCTGTAATAGTGTTACAACATAAGAGTGGCATTTAGTAAATGCAGCCAGAAAACAGAATGTGATTCAGTAAGAATTAATATCCTAAATTGATGCACAATGAAAACACATTTTCCATCAAACTTATTTATTGCAGCATGTTTTCTCCGGTGCACCAAGGCAGTGGAGCTAGCTGGGATCCTGAGGGGAAGGAGCTCACAAATTACAGATTTCTTGCCTATCCATATTCCAGCATGAGGAATTAAAAATACTGATATATTGATTTGTACCCTGATTATTTTCTCTTAATTCTTATAAAGAAGGTCAGGTGCCTTCAAAGTTTTCAGCCTCTGGTTCCCTGACTTCCACCCTCTCCCCTGACTGGGCAGAAGACAGAGGGTGGCCTCTGAGGCAGGTTAGACCTGGGCACGGGACGGTAGGGATTTCAAATTGGTGAAATACAACAGATCTACCACCTGGGCTTGACCAGTGGGAAGTCCCAGTGTTCAATTAGAGAGCTCTGGTCCCTCTTTCTATCTCAGCTAAGTAAGAAATCCCCTTTGTGGATCTGTTTTGCATCTAGTGTCAAAAAAGTGTTTTGGTTTAGGACTGAGAGCAGAACCTTCAGCCGTTCATAAGCAAAGACAAGCAAAAATCACAAAACTCTAGATTATCACACCCTTGTGGGGTTGGTGTTAAGATTCAGGCTTTGAGGAAAACTCACATATGGTTTTCAGAAATTCCTAGTTTGGGTTTAGGCCTCTCTTTAATTCCCATATTTTATAACTTATAAATTACACTATATGCATGCCAAGAACAAAACAAACCAAACAAAAATTATAGCTCTTACACCGTTCTATTTCTTTCCTCACTTTACATGGATAAAATGCTCTGTGTCATAAATGTTACAGAAGAGACAATATATTTAAGTCAAGCAAATGGAGAAAGTTTTAAAGATCAGGTATAAGAGTGGCTATATTTCATTAAAATCTTCAAAGAAGTGAAGAAATTACTCTTAACAAGCTAGTAATAAGCCTGACATTCAAAGAAAAAGGGATGAATTTTTTTAATGCAACATGTTGAAAATTTTATATAAAACACCAATCAATTCCTTGCTTTCTAAACATAAAAATATTACAACTCAAAGCTCAAAGTGATTTTAAGCAGTACCTTTCCTGAATTCTTCCCTCTTCCCCCATCAAAGCAATGTGTGCTTTTTTCCACCCAAAAGCAATTACCAATCATATTTTCAAAGAGTACTTACTGGAAAGAACAAGTTGGTGGAAAATGTTTTAGTTAGTATGCCCTTAGAGAGTCAGATTCTGAGTGTAGGATCTGGACCTCAACAAGCCCAATTCTTCCTCATCAGCACTTTGGATTCATTCTATGGGCAGAGTGCAAATACTCTTACCAAAATCCAGATCAAAGCAGGTAGGTAAGAGAATTAAGAATGATGTATTTGAATCTCACACATATAGAACATTTTTAAAATTACTCTACTGGAGACTCTGCTAGCAAATTCTGGCAAAAACAGTGCTGTGAGGTGACCCACAGCATTAGAGCATTTGATAATTTCAGTCCTCTTCAAGAAAGCATATAAATATATGTTTAACTTTAATCATGGATCATCTTACTGCTTTCATCTGGACGTGATCATTAACCATAATGCTTACATGCCTCAGTGAAAAGGGATGAGATTACTCACACTCTCACGGTTATTTTATGCTCATATGTTGTAGTGGCCTCTTGGCAGGCTGTGCTGTGACTGTTCAAAGCAGAAACAAGCTCTAATGCCCTCCAGCAGAGATGGCATTGTGCCCTTCTTGCCTGCTCCTTATCAAGTTGTGGGGTAGGTCATGTAAGACAGCCCCTGTTTGGAGTTCTCCAGTGAGACTTGGCCAAAAGTCTTGTAAAAACTACAACCGGTGAATTGATCCAGTTCCAAGAAATTTTCTAACACTGAAATTAATTCTTGTTTCAGTAGGAACACTGATTAAAGTTAATAGGTATTACTGAGTCCACTTCTTAGGCACTAAGATTAAAGTCTAATTATTAACTAGCCCAAATCAGCTGTGGTGAAGGCTGCAGAACCATGCTTTCGGTATATACAAAGCCTATATTCTGTAATATATTGAGCTTATTCTCACACAGAGCCTCAAGCAATGGTACTGGAGATGCATTCTGTGTGTCAACTCAGCCTCTCTTCTCTTAACATGCCATATTTATGGCCCTTGTGACTGCAATGTCTAACTGCCTTCCTAGAAATTGGAAGATAAAAGTAAACCAGACAGAGCTCATAGCAGCGAGCTGAAATCCATTTCCAGGGAATTAAATTCAGTTCAAAACATGTATCAAATATCAAGCCCTTCTTCTTGGAATAAAAACTGTGTTACAAAAGGACCAAGCAAATTCCCTCTAAATCTCCCACAATTTCATATGTAGTCATGTCAAAATTTTTAATCCAGTAAAAAGCTGGTAACCAGCACCGAGACAGACACACAAGCATATGAGCACTTTAAGAAAATAGGATCTGTGAAACCAATAGAGATAACACCGTAGCCCAGCTGTTTGGTTTGTGGCCACTCGCAGAGCAGTGCATTTACCACATAAACCACTTGTCACAGCTGTTCCTGCACTTAACTGAACCATTCTCCTCCCTGGATTGCTGTACTGGATTGCCATGCTACATTAACTGGCATGACTGGCTTTTTTTACATCTGGGCAAGCAAAACAGCCTTTGATAAATGCTACCACTTGTTATGAAAACACGCATCACTTGTCCCAAGGGACTGTAACTCTGGACTACGTCCATCACTTGGAGAAGACTTCCACCTACCGTCTGCCATTCTTCTCTCACAGTTCCTGAAAAACCCTCTACCTGCCTCATAATATTTCTGCAATTACAGCACCTGTCATTTTACAGTCTCAAAGCACAAAACAAGAAATTTAAGTATGCACCTTAAGAAACAATGCATTTTGAGTAACTTACACTAAACTGAAAATATTTTTTAGCATCTACATTGACATGACTGTGTTTGTTCCTGCAGTTAACATCATTCCCAAAATCAATTCTATTTTTCACAGAGCCAACTAACTTGAAAAGGGATATTCAGTTAAAACAAGACAGTGATCCAGAATTAGGTTTAGGTTTGTCATTTGGTTGTTTCTCAGCATTTAA
Source organism: Atrichornis clamosus (assembly GCA_013400975.1). NCBI lineage: Eukaryota > Metazoa > Chordata > Aves > Passeriformes > Menuridae > Atrichornis > Atrichornis clamosus. The sequence goes on from WBMZ01012664.1 coordinate 445,135, forward strand.
GAAATGTACAAAATCCAATTGCCAAGTTTTGCCTGCACAATTCTCTAGTCATGCAGTGCTGACTTACAGAGCAAAACTTCAGTCATCTGCATGGTTACACACTTAACGTTTTTCCAGACAAACCCTGCAATACAATAAGGATTTTGGTAACACTAAAATCAGTAAGAGATATTAGTTAAATATTTTTAGATTCTTCGCCCCATAATATGTGTTTAAGCAAACATTCAGTGAAAATGACAGGGGATAATACAAACCAATAAAGCAGGGCAGGAACAAATTAAACACACACACTTCCTCCCACCCCCAAATTTTGAGAGAGCGATACCATAATATTTGAAGTACTAAAGCTGAGAAAAACGTTTCGTTTCTACCCTGAGCAGTATTGCTGCTATATTTAAACTTATATATATAATATATAT